>OZ007502.1:36896364-37293864 GCA_963931805.1 Microdon myrmicae
CGGTTCGCGCATCAACTATTCTCTGGGATCCGAAGTAAACAAACGGATCACCACAAACGCGTCCGAGTGTAGTGCAGTAACATATATGGGATTCGCGCCGTAGTGTGATAATTGTGTGGAAGTGTACAGTGCGGGAAAACTCATACCTTTTCCTTTCCTTGTGTCTGTTTTTCCTCTTTTTCGCACCTCTGTTGCGCTCCTCAAGCATTGATAGTCTCGATTAATTTATAATCTTTGGAGGGTTTTTGGTGTTTTGAGTGGCGTAAGGGGTGTGACCTGGATTTCGGCACGGATCTAGTGGGGCACCTACTACAAGGGCTTTCGCTTTTCTATCGTCGGGTCTGACTTGCATCCTTTTCTGAGGCGGTATTGGTTTTCTGTGTCAGGCCATTTCAATGGAACGGAGATTTCACGTCGATCTGTGTAACATTCGCGGCCTAAAATGCAATTTCTCCTCTGTGTCTGCCCACGTCAGTAGCCAGAAACCAGCAATCCTTGCACTTAGAAAGACTCAGGTGTAGTGATCCTAAATCACTACTCCCGTCCAATCCCCATTATCTCCTATAACTTTAACCATATCCCATAGTGAATCATTAACCGACCGATTAAACCAAAAGTTATTTTGTCGCACATTGATCCAATTCCTAATTATCTCACCCTTACCCATAATTCAATTCATGTTTCCCCAATTGAATCATATGCACGACAAAATTAAACCAAAATCCATTTGTCGTACATTGATTCAATTCCTACTAATCCTAACATCATGAAATGCTTAACTCAATGCATTTCATGATTTCCTCTTCCAGGAATTTATTCAAATAAATTCCTATCAACTTCCTGGAATCCTATTCCAATTGAAGCACACTAAATCTTGTTTGTGCTTCTTAGAATTTTTAAATAAAATTTTTAACAAATCTCTGTTGCCTCAGAGTATAAAAGGGCGGCACATTTTGGATTCGTGATCAGTAAGCGGCACAAATTTATTCCAATGGTACACCGAAAACTGTCATTCCCTCAACTTCGAAATAGTCGCACCTACGGTTGGTACCCGAGGCAACTCCATGCTGGACATCTTTATTGTGTCCAAAGACTTACTTCCCCAAATCACTCCTCCCCAAGTATCGGTGGGTATATCTGACCGCAACGCTGTGACCATGTTCATCCGCGGCTATCGAGCATCCCGGGCTCATGTCAGATACATACCCGATTATGTGCGCACAAATTGGGACAACTTTAATATTACATTGAACGAAAAAATCCACCAACTCTCTCTCCCCACTGACAGGAACCTAACGACGGTTGAGATAAATAAAGCTGCAACTCGACTTCACGAGATTCTAGTTGAAACTTCTGAGACTCATGTCCCGAAGTACAAACTTGAAGAGACATCAGATTCCACTTGACGACCTCACTCTTCGTCTCATCCGGGAGCGTAAAAAGCTCTGCAGAATGAGATATCGTCACCGCTTTACTTACTTTTACTTTTATAAACATTTTTGTTTTACCCTTAAAAAATTATTTCTTAGTGGCTAGACAAAAATGTTTAAATACTAGCTTAATGGTAATATATTAGATCTAACTTACTGGTCCTAAGCAGACTCTCAAAGCTAATCTGTTTTTTGGTTCTTTAGAAAAATAGCCTTTCGGCATGGCATGATTAGATATTTAAGAAACTATCGGACAGTAGCACAAAGAAAAATTTTGATTAGCACAAAAAACGTTGTCTCTTTTTTAATTTTTCCTTAATCTAATTTAATTTTATCTATTGTTTAACTACTTATCTAACTTAATTCTAAACTAAAATATCTTAATTCTAAACTAACCTATGAATAAGAAATTCTTTGCAAACTAGCCGCTGGTCACATTTGCATTTGATTTGCATTGGATCTTTACAATACAGGTGTTTAGCTGCCATTCAACCACCAAAACCGCTCGCGTTGTTTTTTGAACTCTTTCTCGTCCCTCCAAGATATTACGCTACTCTGCCGCAGGCACTCTGGATTTACCTGTGTGACATTCCGATTGTAGCTTAAGCGTTTATCTGCGACCGAACGGTGAACGTGGAAAATCAACGGAACGCCAGATTCGTCCTGTATGAGGCCGTCCATATCCAAACCGATGAAAGCCTCTGGTGGGATAAAGCCATTGCTATGCACTCTCTCCGAATACATAGTATGCAAAGGGAGCCATTATTGCGAGCCATTATTCACAATATTGGCACACTGATAAAACAAAGAATCCAAAACAATCGCACCCGACAATTGGAAGACAAACCGAAGGGTATTCAGATGGACCAGAACATTTATAAAAATGTTAAAAAAATATGTGGCACCTCTCGTATCAGTGGACGAATCATGCACAACAGTCTTGTTGTCAATAATGATGCCAATAAAGCAAACATCATCGGAGAGATCTTTGAAAATAATCACAAGCTCACTCTCGGGGATGGCGACCCGGAAACGAATGCAATAATTAATTCAGAGGTTCACAACAAATTAGACAACTTTAACGAGCCAATAGTTGTCTTTAACTCAGCTTTGTGTGCATACTTCGACGACGCGCGTGATAATAGTCACGGCTTCGTCACACCAAATACCCTACAGAACCTAGTTAAATCTCGAAACCCCAAGAAGTCACCCGGTATCGACAACATGTCCTACCACTCGTTGCGAAGGCTTTCTGCTTTATTCTTTATAAAGCTCTCAATTCTGCTCAACCATGCCTACAACATGGGGTACTTTCCCCAAGCTTGGAAGCATGCTGTTGCCTGCCCAATAGCAAAAGCTGGGAAACCAAATTCTCACCCCCCCCCCCCCCCCCCCCCCCCCCCCCCCCCAAGCGTTCGTCCTATTTCGCTCCACACCAGCATCAGCAAAATATATGAACAGTTCATATACGAGAAGCTAAATAAATTTCTCAGTGTCAGGAACCGAATACCTGATTTCCAATTTGGATTTAGAAGAGCGCACAACACCGCCATGGCTCTCAACATATTTCAAAACCATGTTTGCGTGCGCCTCTTTAATAAGGAGCCCACCATTGCGGTGAGCTTGGACATTGAAAAGGCTTTTGACACAACCTGGATCGAGGGTCTCGTTTTTAAATTACTGAATACTGGCCTCAGTAAAACGCTGTGTAGTATCATCTACCAGTTTGTTTTAAACAGAACCTTCAAGTTCGAGTGAAAGGAAAGCTTTCCCGAACTTTCAACGCCGCTGCAGGCGTAGCACAAGGCTGCATTCTAGGCTCCATCTTATTTAATATCTACACTTCAGATATTCCTCGCCCTGTGGATGGTAGAGTAAACCAGATTTGCTATGCGGATGACGTCCTAGTGTACACGTCATCTAAAAATCCAAAACTCGCAACAAACCGACTCAACCGTCTGGACGCACTGTATCAGTATTACAGTCGATGGAAAATTCGACCAAACCCATCTAAAGTAGTAGCTATAATTCTGAGTAGTAAACACTCCCAACCTACTCCTCGATATTCACAGAATATTTGAATACAAATGGGAAGTACTACGATTAGACCACATGACAGGATGAAATATCTTGGGGTCATCTATACCCCAAAAATGAATTTCATCAAACAAGTGACCCACATTCTTCAAAAGGGCCTCGGTCGGTCTAAGCAACTGCACAACATTTTGAAATGGAGCAACAAAATTGAGACCAAAGTTAAGCTTCTCTCCTATAAGCAGCTAATCGGATCTGGAATATCATACGCCTTTCCCATATGGTCCTGCATATCTTCGGCCCAAATGGAAAGACTTCGAGAGTTCGAAAGGAAACTCCTCAGAAGATGCATCAACCACTTTAGAAGGCCTGACGATCGCCATTACCCCAACTCTCACATATACGAAGGTGCCTCCATTATCCCTATCGACGAGTACTTGCTACAATTAGCATATAAGTACCTCAAAGGCATTCAGAACAGCGAGAACCCACTTGTATGGGAGTCTTGCTCTCTTGACCCTTCTCTCTTTCGATCTCATCGGATCAGACCACCACAATTTCTTCTTCAGTACAAAATTGAAGAAAGCACTCTTCCCAACAACATTCTCCTTTATAATAGAGAATTCCTGGACCCATCCCATAGGGTCTACTGCTGACACACTTCAAACACCCACGCACAGTACAAGACAACACAAACACACGCACATACACACCGACCAAAGCGCAGTTTGTCAGATGCCAAAGACGTGATCTGCGTTTACTACCGTACTCAAGACCTACCGGTCTTGTACGATTTCTTCCCCTCCATCCCCCCATCCAAGTAGTTAGTTAACAATTGAACTAACCCTATCCACACTATCCTAAGATACGTCCTTCCCCTTTCTTTTCAGATATCTTGAGACCGAGCCCAACATCTTCACGGATGTGGGTGATTCTGGTTATCGCCAACATTATAGGTGCACACCCCCGAGAGTTAGTAACGAAATGTGTTGTCGAGATATAGTTAGAGTTCAGTTTTTCCGAACAAATCCATTTTTGCAAACGGCAGACTAAGAAAGATTAGAGACATTTTCCGATACAATTCATGTTGCTCTACAGTTCCGTGAATTTGTAATCATTATTAAACTAAAAATGCCATCTAACGTAAAATTATAACTTGTACTAATCGGGACCTAAAAATTCAATAGAATATAATATGTCAACATACAAATAAGATGAACTTAATATTGAAAGTGCACTAGTAATAGACGAAATTTCCGAGAACAATAAAAAGACGTTACAAAAATCGTGTGTTCTATTTTCTGTGCTGTGTCGCTCGGTTGCGAAGATAAAACAGTGTTTTATTATTTCTGTTTTTTCTTTCTGAACGGTTTGCTGCGTTGCTCAGTGTTTTGTACAGTGAACTTTTAGCGGAAGTTAGGTTCTTTAACTTTGGCGTAATTGTTGTGACTCCTTGGTGGTTGTTTTACCTTTTTCGCCAAGCACTGTCCGACGTAAAACAAATCAAAGGAAACTAGAGTGAACACGGTCACCAATTAAACTCAGAGATATTAACTTTCGAAAACACAATTTTTCTTTATTCGCACAAGCGTTTGTAAGTTCATGAGGATACAATTTATGGTTTTTGTAATTAAAAGCTATCGATAGTCGGTAACAATATCACGTTTATTAGCTAGTTGCTCGTGGCAAGACAAATCACTATATACATTTCCTAGTTGCGACCGTTCGATTACAATTGACGTTACTTTCCGGTTATGAAGTTAATTCGCGGATCAACTTCCTCGTTTGGTTCTCGTAGTTCGCTCGCCCTCCTCGGTGGGGTGCTCGCTGTTCGTTCGGTTATCGACTCTTGTCGCTTGCCGCTCTAACCAAGACTTCTCGCCTTGTTGATAATCTAACCTCGACCTGTCGTCCCGATGACGAACCAAATTAGACTGCCTGTCTGCCCACACAGATATCCAGATTCAAAACTGGTATCTGTATCTATACGGAAAAATTTCCCTATTTGCTCTGCTAACAGAATTTCCGAATCTCTGTTAGCAGCATGTTGCTAAGTCCCAGGGGTAATTTCGGTGCCTGAAAAGGAAAAGTCAATTGACGCATACATCCTTAAACGTCATTACGAGGGTTGCCTTTTATATTTCGGGATTAGAGAACAAAAACAAATATTGATCATCGAAAATCACTTTATTGTTTTTCAAAATATTCCCCTATGAAGATCTATACACTTTTGCCATCGTTTGAACCAATTGTCGAAGCTCTTTTGCCACTCTGATTGAGGTATCTCCAACACATGCATTCTGAATGCAGCAACCGCTTCTTCAGGTGTCGAAAAATGTTGACCTCTCAGTTTGTTTTTTACGTACGGGAATAAAAAGAAGTCATTCGGTGCCAAGTCAGGACTATACGGCGGATGACCCATCAATTCGATGTTTTGGGTGCTCAAAAATGCAGTTGTCGCAGCCGATGTGTGAGAGCTCGCATTGTCGTGGTGAAGAGTGATCCGTCTTCGGCGGTTGGTTTTCCTGATTTCTTGGAAGACAACTGGCAAACAAATGGTTGTGTACCACCCAGAATTGACTGTTCTGCGTTGTTCTAGTGGTACGGTTGCGACATGTCCAGTTTTTCCGAAAAAACAGGCGACCATTTACTTGGAAGTGCTTCGTGCGCGAACAACTTTTGTTGGATTTGGCTCATCTTGAAACACCTAGACGTTCGACTGCTGTTTACTTTCGGGCTCATACGCGTAAATCCACGATTCATCACCTGTCATGATGTCATAGACGTGTTTCAAAGCACCGCGACCGTATTTTTTGAGCATTTCTTTCGACCAATTGACACGAGCCCTTTTTTGGGCGATTGACAAATTGTGTGGGATCCAACGCGCACAAATTTTTTTGACAGTCAAATGTTTATGCAATATTGAATGTATGCTGGTCCCACTAACGCCTAAGGTTGTCTCAATCTCACGATAGGTCACATGACGATCTTCCGATATCAGTTCGCGCACAGCATCAATGGTTTTCGGAACAACAACTGATTTTGGACGACCTTCACGAAATTCATCTTGGAGTGAACTACGACCACGATTGAATTCACCATACCATCGATAAACACTGTTCCTTGATGGAGCTTCATCGCCAAAAATTGAATTAAGTTCATCCATGCACTGTTGCTGAGTTAATCCACGCCGAAAGTTGTAAAAAATAATCGCACGAAAATGTTGACGATTTAATTCCATTTTTGGGCCGAGATTAATCTTTTAAGTTACTGTAAACAACACAAATAGCGCTCGTATGTCAAAACGTTCTGAGTGCGTATAACCTCAAAAATGTCCAACTTTACGACAGAGCTGTCAATTGCCGGATTGCAACACCAGGGTTGCCAAATCCCGAAACATAAGAGGCAACCCTCGTATCACTATCCGTGGTGGTGGTCGAAATTGGTTCGTCGGCTGTCGATTTTGTGCCGCCTTTATTTGCACAAAACATCTGGCGCGCAGAACGGAGATGATTATTCGGGCGTACAGTCCGTGGTTGTTTGCCTTTTGTAAACATAACCGAAATCCATTAGATCCTTCTAATGGGTGTGAAATTCTACAAAGGAATCGTGGGACTGGAGTATTTCCTTTGTTGGCTTTACTCTCGTAAATATTCCGAATTATCTTGTTGAGATAATTATGGTTGCCAACAATTTGGCAGCGGATAGGCGATATGCTTTATTGCATGACGTTGCCGTTTTTTTGTTTGCCGATGTATTTGAAGGTCTTTGTGGCAGACCGCCCGCACGTGCATCCGTTGGTCGGCTAATTTACCGACGATAGGGATTCCTTGTAGCGTCGTGTAGATGTTCAGGATTTCAGATTGTGCAGTGCTGGCGTGCGGCGCCTTTCAATCTTTGGCAATAAGATAAATGGATGCTTTTACCTTTGTTTCAGGTATGCTACAATCGACTTGTTGAGCTTGATATTGAAAGCTTTGGGACGTTCAGTTCCTTGCTTCTTTTTATATCGGGTTCGCATTTTGCAGCTTCCTATGACCCTTGTTACAGGTATGATTAGGAGCTTTGGGACACGTGTCTGTGGGCACGTGTAATGATAAGATAAGTATGTTCCTTGAAGGGTAGGAACCTTACCTCGGTGGAATTGTGCGTTCGTAGAATGCTACAAACTCATGATGGGAATAGAAGTGAACCAGATCCCGTGCCGGCTCATCATATTTCTACTCCTACAAGCATGGAGAGAGTTTTCTCCGATTTAGGGTTGTACGTGAGTACTTGCTTTTTGCTTTATCCAGTGTAGATTTAATTTTTCGATAACCTTTTACAACTCAACTCACAAAATTTTATGAGGTCCTTTGTCTCCATATAGTTGATGACAATATGCGGTAGTTTCTCCTTTTTGCTGGCTGGCTGTTCTTGTTGTGTTTTTTGCTGTTGTTGTGGTACCTGTCGTTGGGGTTCTTTTACTTGTCCTGTTATATTGACCTTCGATGGTAGCTGTTGTTGTTTTTGCTTTTGTTTTTGCCGCTGCTGTTCTTCTTTTTTCTGTTGTTGCTTTTTCTAGCTGAACTTTCTTTTTAAAACAAGTATTTCCTCCATTTACTTTTCCACGTCTCGTTTTTTTATGTCAATGAGTTTATTGAGGACATCGGCCTGATTGCTGGTGTTTGCTATTGTTTCGTTGATGGCCAATACTTTGAATTGGTTTCCTGCTCCTGAATACTGAATATCTTCGCTGTTGCTATTGTCGGTCATAGTGCCTATGTGGCTGATTTTGTGAGATTTGCGACGTTTAGCTTGCGGATTCGGCTGTGGAATCTTACTTCTCCTTAGCACCGTTTTGAAATTAGTTTGTTCTTCGCCCATACTATGGATCCCTTGTTTTCGGCATTAAATATTTGTTATTTGCTTACTAAGCACGTGCACTCGTGCAATCTCTAATACACTCATACCGTTTTCTTTTTCGTTTGTGATTAACGTGTATACAACGTCCGGACTGCTATTTCCTCTGCGAGGAGGACACACGCACACACACTCGCGCACGCGTTTATGCGAACAATACTTTTAGTATTTTTTTTTGTTGACGAGCGACTATCGATATAGTTCGTTCAACGATTTTTCAGGTATTTAGTACACACCTGGGCCGTCATTGGTGCACGTTTACCCGGAGAAACTCACTGTCTTGATTGTTCCGTCGTCTGTAGTGTGTTGTGACGGATTCTGGTTTCGTCGACGGTAACGAAACGGCGCAAAAACTCGTTTGAATGAACGCCAAACACTCCTTTGAAGTCGTCGAACGATTGTACTTATGGTCGAGTGTGCCGATCGCAGCACCCTTCGCGCGGATAGTTTTTTTCATATCCAAATATTTATATAAAATGTGATGTTATATTGTTACAATTATATAATTATTTTATATTGTTACAATCATATAATTGTAACAATTTAAATAAAAACGACAAATAAGAATCATCATCATCGGGACTACAACTGGGATCCGGTCTTGGCCTTATTTAGCAAATCTCTCCACCGGTATCCGGTCCATATCTCAGACTTCATTAGCCTTGCGACAAATAAGAATGAATGGGACTTACTTGATCGGTGGCGGACCTCTTTTTCGGTCTACGTTTCTCGTATGCTCAATGTAGCGGGTGTTCTTAATCCCCCTGTAAACTCCCGTGGTACACTGCGTTTATGTTTTTGTTAATTTATCACTCGCGTCGTATACGGGCGGTTTATTGTTTATTCCTGTAAAATTGCTATTTTACTACTCGCGGTTACCCGTATCTTATTGTTTGTTATAAGCGGTTGCACTATACTCGCGGTAGGTCTGTGGCGTTTCTAACAGATACACACACAATACACAAGCAAACAGTGAAGAACACAGATCGAAATTCGAATAAGAAAATGTATCAGAGCCGTATACCATGGCGATAACATAACAATTCCACATCAGTCGAATGTACTTGAGTTTAGAAATCGAATTCGAACACACGGCAGTGGCCTGATGTGTTGTGCATTGGTTCCATTTTTTAGTGACTCTAAGCGTCAATTCAAACCACATGTTCTTTATTATCGTACCAAACGTTATAGGTCATTTGTTCGCGGCGGGAATTAATGCGATTTTCTAATTAATGCGGTTTTCTTTCGTCCAGCGTGTATGACTTTTGTTCACAATTGATTTTTCTCAACTGACTATATTATATTTTTTCACTTTTGACTTATTATTTAAGTTAGGGCGCCATCAATTTTTATTACTGCCAAGTAGTTTGTATGTAAATTTGGATAAAGTAGTTTATGCAAATTTACTACTTGGTGCGCAATTATAATTTGAGAGGTAGAGAGGGGAAATTTGGGGATTTTGGGTGAGTTCTTGGATGTGGAGTCTGTAACAGATGTACCCAGTCAGTTGAGATGCCTACAGCCACAGCCACCTCACGCACTTGCATTTCCCAATTGTCCAATATCATTCCATTGATTTTATCTACGGTTTCTGGGGTGACGACCGCTTTTGGGCGACCTGAACGTTCGGCGTAACTTGAGCTGGTACGACTTAGCGGAACTCATTAAATCACATCTTAAACACTGAAATTGATGGTGCAGAGTCCCCATAGTATTTATCAAGCCTTTCCTTGGTTTCGGTGATGACTTTTTACGCAAAAAAAAAGCTTAATCAGCACACCAAATTCACTTTTTACCATTTTCGTTAAAAATCCCGAGGCTATCTGCTTTCAATGGGTGTCAAACACAAACTAAATGACACAGCTCTCTCAAACTTTTACAGTAGTATATTTATAGACGGCAGTTGATGGAAGCAATATTGTATTCAAAGTTATTGCGCGGGAAATTCAAAAAGTCGCTGACTTATAGAACTGCCCACGTATCTGACTACAGTTTTTACTAGTAGGTGTTACATAATTGAAATAAGAAAAAAAAAGGGATCTATAACAAAAAGTGTTGAAAGTAAGCAAAGACAGATTTAGATTAAAATGAGTGTAAATTAAATTAGACTAAAGTAAAGAAAATAAAACAATTAATAGGAAAAGCCAGAAGTTTTTATTACACACCAGAGGAAGCGAACATCTGTCCAAGGTAACTCTACACAACAGTTATATATATATAAGTATATTGAGTGTGTTTATATATATAAGTATATTGAGTGTGAAAGAAAAGTGTTACATAGGGGAAGATTATTATTTCCTACAATGGAAATCTTTTTCCAATTTCGTTTTCTATTTCCGGATGCCATAGGATAGGGGTGTTTGTTCTGAAAGGGATAGTTTCTGTTTTCTGGAAGTTGATCTTTAATTTCCAGCCCTCGCAAAAACATTTGATTCTATTGAAGTCACCTTGCAGAAGTCTCCAGACATCAATCTTTTCCCAAGATCCCAAGACACCACAATCTCGTCGCCATGTGCAATTGCATGATTAAGAGAACCACTACATTACTAGTGGAAATGTTATTATAAACAAAATGAGAGAATTCACTGCTCTCTGGTGTAAGCCGTTTCTTATGTGAAAAGTCTTGTTAGAGTTTATATCTCTACATTTCACCACAAACTGTTTACCCATTATCATATCGTAGATAATGTACAACAAATATTTGGGAATACCCAGATTCGATAATTTATATACAGATTCTTCGAAACAAAATTGTAAATATGTAAAAATACCGACTTTCACGTCCGCTCAATATTTTACATCATAAAACTGGCAACTGAATTGAGCAATCAAAAGGAATGTTTTTTTTTTTTTTTTTGAGTACCGAATGGCATTTTCCCAACGAGCTGTATAACATTTACATCATTGCAGACATCTAGCCGAAAAATATGAGATTTATTTTTTCCCAAACTATATTATCGTGAAAAACTCGATATCCTCAGTTTTTTTTTTGAAATCGCAAGTGATCCGATAGGTCTTACCGAAAAGTGGTAACTACTTTGGGTAAAGGAAGTTTGAGGAACTGGATATCCCAAGAACCTCCAGCAGGAGTTTTGCTTAGTCCTCTATTCGAAATTCATAAACATTACGAGTAATATAATAAAAAACAGTTTTGATCGCCTAATTTGAAGGCTGTTACATCTGTGCCCCATGAAATCCCTGTTCTCCAGCGATTCGTCCACCCACCCACTGTATTCCTCTTTTTTATAACTCCTTTTCTTATATCAGGAGATACCTATTTATACCTAAAGGTGTGCCTGTAGCATTGTAATTTTTCTAGAAGAAAAAAGAGACGATATTGTGATCCTAACAAACAACAAGATGTATGAAAATGTAAACTGCTCTGTTGAGGAATGTTAATTTTGAGATCAATGGATGTTTCTCCGTTGAAGAATGGTGGATTTGATTTAAATTCAAAGTCCTCCATTGAGGAATGTTTATTTTGAGATCAATGGTAATCCTTCATTTGTGACATGATGGGTGTTTCCGTGTTTAGGAGTAGCATCAATGTTTCATTAAGGTATCATATTACAGAATGCTAGTGTAGGGCAATATTCCATCAAGTAGTGTAACACCTTGTGTTCTTGGATGTTTATACGCAGTGTAGCTTAAATGTGCTAATGGAAATATGCTCGTGCAGTGTTGTACAGTTTAGAAAGGAGTGTCGTAGAAATGTGTTACAGGTATATATATGTCCCAGTGTTGTATGAATTTGTACCGTCGTGCACAACCGCAGTTAGCGACCGGTAATTCACACCCTACGAGACGGGAAATTAGAAAAATTTACTGGTTACTTGTGGTTACAGCTTCTTCAACGGGGAACTCCGCCATCGTTCCTCGAAACATTCAAACTCGCAAGACGAAAGACATCACTCCAATAAATATGTATAACATTTATTTCGGCTAATACACAAAAGTTCCTTTGATAATTCTTGATACAAAGTCAATTTCACATAGGTGTGTAGGGTTATATTTTATTAAAGATTTGATTTTTCTTACCTCCAAAGCTGCATCAATTAAAAGGCGATTTTAATTATTTTTATTTAATTTTATTTAATTTATTTAATTTATTTATTTCAAAGTTTCCTTGTGACCGTTCTGGCCTCCGGATCCAAACTCATCTCGAATCCAAAATGCACTCCCCTTTTATACTCTGTGGCAACAGAGATTTGTTGAAAATATTACTTAAAAATTCCAAGAAGCCCAAACAAAATTGTGTGTGCTTCAATTGGAATAGGATTCCCGGAAGTGTACACGAACTCTATTTGAACTAATTCCCGGAAGGAGAAATCATGAAATGCATTTAGTATTACGCATTTCATAATTTCAATAGTTATAAGGAATTGAATCAATGCACGACAAATGGACTTTCGTTTAATTTTGTCGTGCATATGATTCAATTGGATTGGGATATAAGTTACTTGGAAATTGAATCAATGCGCAACAAATGAACTTGTGGTTTAAATCTATCGTGCATATGATTCAATTGGATTGGAATTATAGGTAAGTGGGTGAGAGTAGTGATTTAGGATCACTACATTCCTCCCCCCTTTAGAAAAGAAAATTAGTCTGGAAGAGGTTAATTTTCTAGAATGAGTGAAAAGCAAGGGGCGGTGGCATTTTGAATTCGCGATTTTTTGTTTTAGTTTAACA
The DNA here is from genome assembly GCA_963931805.1 of Microdon myrmicae. NCBI lineage: Eukaryota > Metazoa > Arthropoda > Insecta > Diptera > Syrphidae > Microdon > Microdon myrmicae. The sequence goes on from OZ007502.1 coordinate 36,909,423, forward strand.
TTTAATGCATTAATTCGTTATGTTTAATATGTGTGCTACATGTTGTATTTTCTCTTTTGCGGTACTGCTTCTTAAGTTTGTTTGTATAAAGAATGGTATGGTATTTATCTAATAATTGTGGCTGGTGTCATGTTTACATTTATCATTTAAGTATATTAATGAAAGTGAATTTTAAAAATAGACATATGTATTATAAGACTAAGTAAATAAATTTTGAATTAATAAATGTTCTTATTTTACTTCGTGTTTTATAACGTTATTTTTCTAATCTATACTTAAGCCATTAATATTTATTTTTTGTTGTTGTTCATTTAATGCTAGATTAATAGAGATAGATGTGTATTTATTTTTAAAGAGCGCCTTACACTAGTAGTAAATAATATTATATAGAATTCTTTATATCTTCATTCTTTCTTTGTATTTTGATTTAATCAATTGATTACATGGCAATTTTAGCTTAGGTCTGTTTTCGTATATCTGTATTGATTTTTATTTACGTATATATTTTTTCAAATAGTTGCTTACAATTTAGTATTTATAAATTGTCTTCCTCATTGGGGTCAATGTTTGTTTTGTTTTAGTTGTATGTGATTTCTCTTTTGTATTTCATTCCATTTATTTTAATATTACCACTTTTTGTCATCTTTGTCAATATTGTGTGTCCATTAGTATTTTTAAGTGATAAAATATCGAACTATAATACACCCTGGGGATAGTATATGTCTGGGGTTGATAGTGGAAAGGAAGGTGAAACTGGGGCGAAGATCAGAACTAATCAACCTTGGAATACGATTTCAGCCTCCTATTGCTTATTACCATTGACTTCTGACCAATTTTGATGGTCGTATTGTTTGGCTCAGTTATTCCTGTAATGAGGAAAGGACCCTTCCAGATGGGTGTGTCTTTATCCTTGCGGTTTTTATACCTTACTAACACCCTGTTTCCCACTTGAAACGTTTGTGATTGTGTTTCATTTCCGAAGCGTGCGGTTGCCTTCAGAGAACGGCACTCCTCGCATTGCTTTTTATATCTCCTAATGTCGGAGAGCATGGACGGCCACCAGTATCTTTGTCGTATTTTATTATACGATTTGGTGATGCTTTGATGTCCACCGGAAGGGGAATTGTGGTAAACCCTGAGTGTCGTCGCGATCTCATTGAGGTTTGTTATTTTTTCGGATGTTGTGGGGTTTGGCAATAATTTTTTATTTTGAGAAGAGCTAGGGCACGAGTTTGTTGAGTTAGCTGACGAAATGTCAGTTATTTGATTAATACCTTTGATGTTACCACTTAGCTCCTTGGGGTTCCTCTTTTTATGGTTAAGATTTAACCTGAAGATTTTGGGCTTACCTTGGGCTTGCTCCTGTTTCCCTTTAGCGTATTTATTTTCAGGTGCCTTTTTCTCGACCTGTGAGAACTTTATTGGCACACTAAATACTTTGGGGTTTATTTTCGTGCGAGGAAAAGTGACGCGTTGTTTGGGGCCTTCCACATTGCAATATTTTGACAAAAAGTCATTTCCAAGCAGACCGTCTTCTGATAGACCGGGCATACTGCTCACTACTTGGAACTTGCATGGGAGTTTAGACCTACCTTTTAATTGGAAGTTGACCTTGCAGCTTCCTAAGGTCCTAATGCTTCCGAACGGTGTCTCTAAAGTGCAAGCCTCTTGCTGATTTATTTTGGCGTCTGATTTTCCAAGGCAATTTTTGTTAATCAGGCTTACTTCCGCACCGGTGTCCACTACTAGCGTTGTGGTTTTGTTAACACCTACATCTATCGGTAGTTGGACGGTGGGAATGCTGGTTAATGGCGAGAGTGGGGTCCTTACATGGTAGGTCCTTTTTGCCACCGAGGGTTTTGACCTTTTTCGTTTTGGGCTCGAAGTGGGGGAATTCTTTGCAGGTTGGCATTGAACTCGCGACTCCCATTTCAGCTTTTGCTGACAGGATCCTAGATTGTGGCCGTTTTGGCCACAGAAGTCGCAAGTCTGCCTTATGTGCAGAACTCTTTTTACCTTCCTTAATCGCCGGCAATCACGGATATCGTGATTTAATTGCTGGCAGTGTGTGCAAAAGGGTGTGTTTTTCCTTTTGACACAATCCTCATAGACATGCCCCCTTTTGTTGCAGTAACTGCAGGTTATTCTGCTGAGGGAGGCATCGTGTGTCAATGATATGTTGGGAGGGTCTGATTCTATAACCCCTTCGGTTCCCCTGTATGGTTGGTCAGATGGCGGTATTTGCGCCTCTAGTTGTGGAGTTCCCTGTGTAGTGGGTTGGATGTGTGGCAACCCTTCTATATTCGGTATATTGGGCATTATTTTAGTTAGAGTTTGTCCCAGCTGCGTACCTAAAGTCGGTTTATAGGCGTCTGAAGGTGCTGTTGGTGTATAAGACGAAGGAGAGTTAAATGAAACCTGCGAAGAGATTAATGGCAGCTGAGGTTGTTGGATTTGTTCCAATTCCAAGGTTTTTTCCATTAAGGAATCTCTTGGTACATCGCCCATCAGTAATAAAAATTGTCGATGGTACGGATTTAACAACCCCTTTTTGTAGATGCTTTTTGCAAAGTCATCTAATTGTATCTTTACGGCCTCGGACAATATGGGACCGTATTTTAGTTCCGCGGCTTTCTTACATTCCCTTAACGACTTCTTTAGTCGTAATTGGAATAGGATAATAGCTTCTGCCGGATTTTGCCGAGTAGCTAATAGCTTATTTACCAGGTCCTGATAGTTTTCTACTGGTAAATAAACCTTCCTTAGCACATCCTCGGCTTCCTGCAAAGATGCGAACGGAGTGGACGCGAATAAAGCAGAAGCTTCACCCCGTAGCCTAGTAGGGAATATTTGTAAGAAAGCCCCGTGTTCTTCAGTCCTGAGGCAGTTTAAAACCCTCTTGCAGCAATCCAAAAAGGTTTCCAATTCTGCACCTATATGCGGATTTGGTTCCCCGGAGAAGATGGGGATTAGCTGTGCTGACAGCCTCGCAACCTTTGTGTAATCAATGGCCATTGTATCAAAGGTTGCGTGATCCGTTTGGTGCTGAGGAGCTGAAATTTCTGATAGGTTTGGACTGGGGTCGCGAGTTTTGATCGGAGGGGTTACTTCGATTATTGTTCCGCTGCGAAGTTTCTTGGGTGAAGGAGGTACAGGGTCGTGGGGCGGGCTAGGGCTTGAGGTGGTTCCTTGTTCCATAGACCAAAAGAGAATAATATAATAATAGTAACAATATAAACGGGAGAGAGGGGCACAGGTATATGGGTTTCAGATGTTTGCTATCCCAAGGGCGAGTGTCAATATTATTATTGTTTTTTTTTTGTGTACTTATTGGTTTAGAAGTAGAAATTCTTCCCTAGGATAGGTAGGTGCACTTTATAAACAGATAAAGACCCAACAGAATTGGGGGAGCAGACTATGGTTATAGCTTATGTTTTTAAAAAAAAAAATCAATAAAATAATGTCTTAATGGAATTACAAAAAAAAAAAGAAGAAAATGCTTACTTATTCTATATGTTGGTGTGTTGGCTGCTGCTCTTGTTGGTCCTTGTTGTTCTAGCCGCTAGTGGCGTGCTGGTAGTTTACTGCCTGTTTTGTTTGGTTTTCCGCTGTTTAATAACTGCTGCTGTTGGTAGTGTAGTATTATGGTATTCTGCCTTCGTATCTCTTCTCCCTTTTTTTTTTGAATTTACTTTTTTTTTCGCCCCTCCTTTTTTTTTTGTTTTTACACTGGTATTTAGCCCCAGGTACGCTTTTAATTATTTTTTGTTTTTTTTTATTTTTTTATAGCACTTCCTGGTGTTTAAGCCCCAGGCACGCTTTTTTTATTGGTTTGATTATTTCTTTTTTTTTTGTTGGTTTATGATTTTAATTACCAAGTCGTACCTCCGAAGCTAGACTTAGCTCCGGACGCAGGGCTGAAGGTGTCTTGTGCCCAGTACGCTTGGATATATATTATTGTAGTGATCAAGGGTTTTCAAGCACTTACAAGTGTTTAACTTTGGCTTCTTTGATCCTACCGGCTGCGCCAATTTTGTAGGGTTATATTTTATTAAAGATTTGATTTTTCTTACCTCCAAAGCTGCATCAATTAAAGGGCGATTTTAATTATTTTTATTTAATTTTATTTAATTTATTTAATTTATTTATTTCAAAGTTTCCTTGTGACCGTTCTGGCCTCCGGATCCAAACTCATCTCGAATCCAAAACGCACTCCCCTTTTATACTCTGTGGCAACAGAGATTTGTTGAAAATATTACTTAAAAATTCCAAGAAGCCCAAACAAAATTGTGTGTGCTTCAATTGGAATAGGATTCCCGGAAGTGTACACGAACTCTATTTGAACTAATTCCCGGAAGGAGAAATCATGAAATGCATTTAGTATTACGCATTTCATAATTTCAATAGTTATAGGGAATTGAATCAATGCACGACAAATGGACTTTCGTTTAATTTTGTCGTGCATATGATTCAATTGGATTGGGATATAAGTTACTTGGAAATTGAATCAATGCGCAACAAATGAACTTGTGGTTTAAATCGATCGTGCATATGATTCAATTGGATTGGAATTATAGGTAAGTGGGTGAGAGTAGTGATTTAGGATCACTACAGGTGTGTGAAAGGGCACATTTAAAACACTCTCGTATAGTGTGATCTCTCGATTTCACGTTATAATGTACTTTTAAATACTGTTCCGGGCACGAACGAAAAACACAAATCTTTACATTTAGCTATGCACGACTTCTTTTTACGTCCACCGCTCTTTACCAGTTCACATCTACTTTTTCTGTTACAAGTCTTTACAAGCTCTCGTGTACGACTCAACTAAGACTGTCTGCTGCTTCACCAAGACTGTCTGCTGCTTAACCAAGACTGTCTGCCGCTTAACCAAGACTGCCTTCCACTCTCTCTCAATCCTCCATCTCTCCCCAGCATCAATTCAATATCGACGACGGTTGACTTCGAAACTAGCGAAAGTCACCACCGCCAAAAAGAAACCAGGTTTACACACTACATGTATTCTAACTCGATTCCAACCCAGCCGCATTTAATTAGTCTTCAATTTAGATAGTATTATATAATATTATAATATGATTGTTTTTTTGTATATTTAATTAATTCATTTAAATTTTTATTTAATTATTATTTATACTTAAATTTTGATGGAGCCGAGTTGATCGAAACAAAAACGACACGAAGGTTACTCACGTAACACATTGAAGAATCATACATTTTGGTTCGAATTCAAACCTCTTTTGACGAGTTTTAATATTGAGATCAACGTTGAAGGATAATAAATTGTAGTTCGAATTTAAAGTGCTCCGGCGAGGAGTAATCATTTTGAGCACAACGAACATTTTTACGTTGAAGAATAAGAAATTGTTATTTGGAGTGTAGTGTTTAATTTTCCACAACTTTACCAACCTCACACGTTATTCCCAAAATGTTACCGACCTTCCACTATTATTTTTAGTTTATTGAAATCTGATGCCATATACATTATTCGGCTCGGTTGCATGACAAGAAAGTATTCTATGATGTATTGAACCACCAATCAAGCAGTTCTTCAGACTCACTTTTGCTAATGCTTTAGGTTGAATTAATTGCTAATTAGAAACGGAGATATATACCTGTAGCTCGAGTTAAATATAGAACCATTATTGTGGTGCGTTGAGTGACAACATGCTTTGTTCTCGTTGAACTAGTTTTTCAAGTTGTTAGTACAATTTATTATTTTGCGACAAAATTCAATCAATACGTGTACTGTGAACGTGCAGTAGGTCGACTTTAGGACATGAGTTCGTTCCAAACAGAGCATAAGCGGTTTTAATACTAGAATTTAAACTACCATTAATTTGGCTTATTGACGTTATTCGGGAACACCCGTGAGATATATTTAGTTTCATAATTTAATCTGCAATTCTCAAGGTTATGTGTAAGAATTAATTTTATTCATAAAGTTTTATTTTTACGACGTAGCATTTTCATAATTCTCCTTGACTTTAAAATAAATCAAAATTAAGACTTTTTCATTGCACCACCGACTTTAATATTGCACTTTAGAAGACGGGCGCCTAAGAGGAGTTTCAAAAGACTTCCTATATTTGTCGCAGCTCCTTTGCTCAGTATCCCTTGGAAACACACAAATCCAATAAAAACGAAATCAATAGGGGCATCTGATTTTACTTCTTCTTGCCCTTTTATAACGCCAATCCATGTCGTGTTACGTGGAAATTCAGACAGCTCTATCCAGAGTCTTTTCACTCATATTTTTTGTAGATCATGAAGGTCTCATTCAATTTTGAGTCAATGAACAGATGATTTATTATTTATCAGAGTCATCGTACCGTGCAAACTCCTACAACATAACAAGCGATGCGTCAGCCAGAATACACAGTACTTGGATCAAAGACGTTCTAGAGAAAGGTGTGACTACGGATGAAATAGAATGTTAAATCATCCGCACGCGCTAACGACTTTTTATTCATCTGTCGTCTGAAGAAGAATCAATTAAACTCATCCTCGTGCGGTGGCACTTGTAAGTACCTGGGCTCATAGGAAATCGAACCTTTCGCAAACCAGAAATGTTTTGCTCCTTAACGCCACAATTGCTCTGAATCACTTGCGACGAATCAACCTCCAGTAAATAAAAGTAATGTGGGTTGGCAATTCGTTTTTCCTGATTGAAAGGAGCACGTAGAAACTCATGCTCCACGGTGTGCGGACTGTCGATGTCATTAAACTTCATTGAACCTGTGAGTCTGGCATCCTTGATCATACAGTCGCAGGTGATATGTAATATAAACTTCGTCTTACATTGTGTTTATGTTGGGCCAGTCTACACCAACGGTATACATTTTGAGCCTATCATACCACCCAAGCAGAAAGTGGAGTCAGTGGATTGCACGTAATTACAAAATAAAAATCAGTCGCATGAGAGTTCGTGTAGGTCCATAGCCTCCTGAATAAAATTCATGTGCGGTAACTTGTCACCGTTTTTTTTTTTTAGGAAGTAAATAGTTAATCACTGTAACATCATCACCCATTGAACCTATATACGCATAGTTACACGCAAAATATGCCCCCTTACCATATTAGCCAGTAAGATGACTAATATAATACTATATGTATTTATGTACTCCTGTTCTTCTCGTTTCTTGGATAAGGAGAAGAAACAACAAGGCATTTCGGAAGCGTTCACATTGTCCTTAAGGGAAAAGAATTATAAGAAACCTCTCATCGATCATGGCTTTCATGTTAAAGATTTGCGCTTCTAAGATGTTTATAGAGCCTAAACCGGATATCTCGACACTGTTTATCTTAGGTCGATCAGAAACTTCCTAATATGTAGAAGTATCATATTTATTTTTATTTCCTTGGACGTTATAGATCTTGGTCATATTAATGGTAGAGTAATTCCTATCATCAGGATAATTCTTATAAAGCACCACGGCCCTAAATTTTTTTTTTCAACTAACGCATAAAAGAGAATTTTCGAGTACCCTTAAATGTCAGAGCACAGTGCGAGCCTCAGGAGAGGAAGTGGATAAGGGAAGGAGGTATCGATGTATATTGGTCTTAAACACCTGGACATAATAACGACGAGGAAACACTGATCAGGTAGAGCATTGTGGTTCGGCTAAAAAATGACTCTTCATGTTTATTTGTGCGCCTGAAGTTGACTTTGACTGTGAATTGATGCGCATTCTTAGATTGACGGGTATCGCGGGAAAATGTCTGAAGGAGCGGAACACATTCAACAAGTTCAGTTGAGTATGTTTAGCAGTATTCCGGATAGCATTGATTGACGCTCAATATGCTACTCAAATTCTATTTCATATTGTTGCGAGCTTAGGGTTCGCTGGATTAATTATTTTTAATAAATAAGAGCTGTTAAATCGATTTTGAACTAATGTAACACTTTATTAGTCCGTTAATAACAACCGTTACTTTTACCGTATACAACAGTGAGTAGGGCGTTAGAATATACTCACAGCTAGGCCAGCTTGTCGTAAGAGGCGACTAAAGGCCGAGTGGTAGCCGGGGTCGCAACGCCCTGTGCGCCCGGTGAAATACCACCCCATCAAGCTTTAGGCTCCGTGAAATGGTCGGGAGAAATCCCTGGCCATCTTTCGGAGCTTGGCTGATGGACCGGTTCGAGAAAAGGTTGGTTAGGTGGTAGTCGGTCCCAAGGTGAGATACCACCCCGCCACGCTGTACATTCCGCGATATCGCCGAGAGAAATCTTCGACGGTGTTTCGGATGTGTGGCTGATGGCCCGGACTGACACGGGGATAAGTCATGATGGTGTCTTCTGATATAAAGAATTCCGGAAGTAAACTAGTCTCCCATTCGGATCTCCGGGGGGGACTATGTCAGGGGGAACATCATGCAGATATCATGATAAATAATGGAACTTTGAGAGGTTCGTCATCGCATAACCGGGCTAGCTCTCGAGGCTCGGCCCACGCTCGACTGGTGACCGCATTTTGTAACATCAGGGGCATCGGTTTCACCAATACTAATGTAAACGCCGTCCACCAATATTTGCAAACAACGAAACCTGATATCCTTGCCCTAACTGAGACCCAGGTCGATTCGTCAACTGATTCGACATATCTTCGTTGCTCAGGATACGACTTACATTCGAGATTCCGTTTTAAGGGCGGAGTCTGTGTCTTCGCACGGTCTGATCTGGCTTGCCAGAGGATGGAGGCGTTGGAACCCAATAATATGGACAACATATGGTTGAGGGTCGTGCTGAAGAATTCTGTTAAATTTCTTTGTTGTCTTTACCGCTCCCCGAATGACGATCGACCAGCGACATTTTTCGAACATCTTTCAAATACCGTCGACTGGATACAGATCAACCACCCAGCTTCTGAAATTATTGTCCTTGGCGATTTTAATGTGCACAATTCCGACTGGTTGTTACATTCTAACAGAACCGACGAGACTGGGAGGCTGGCGGAGATGTTTGCTATAAGCCACAACTTGACTCAACTCGTGGGGGAGCCAACGCGAGTACCGGATGCCCGAGGCGATTATGCGAACTCCCTGGATTTGTTTTTGACATCCGAACCGAGTATTTATACCGTAGAGGTTTCTGCGCCACTGGGAAACTCAGATCACTGCTGGGTATCTGTCGCGCAAGCACTTGCATACCAAGCGAATAACCGGCCTAGGCAGCTTCGCCATGTATGGAAGTATGGGGCTGCTAACTGGGACGATATGCGAGATTTCTTCGCATCCTTTCCATGGTCGGAGGTGTGCTTCGGAAATTCCGATGTTAACGCTTGCGTGGAGTCGGTATCAGGGATTATTCTCCTGGTGATGGAGATGTATATTCCACATTCCATCAAACGAAGTTCGTCTGATAAACCTTGGTTTGACCAAAAATGCGAACTGATTACAGCGGCAAAAAATAGAGCTTTTAAGCAATGGCGCTCCAATCCCACTGATGTTAACAGAACGAATTTTGTTAGAAGCAGAAACGTGTGCAACCAGGCGATTGATACCGCGAAGAAGGCTCACCACGACAGGGTGATCAATAAGCTCCTTCGGTGCCCAACTGGTTCGCGCTCCTTCTGGTCAATGGCAAAGGCTGTCAGCAGTAACTCTGTTTCCTCCTCTTTCCCTCCGTTGGTGACAGACAGCGGGACGTTAGTCACGAATCCAAAGGATAAAGCTAATGTGTTCGCGAATTTATTTTCCGCGAACTCAAACCTCGATCCCGGCCTTTTGGAGCCACCTGTGATCTCGCCGGTACAGTCTTCCATGCGGGATGAGAGATTTCATCCGCGCACTATCCAACGCATTCTACGTGAACTGGATTGTAGGAAGGCAACCGGCCCGGACGAAATACCAGCAATAGTACTTAAGAACTGTGCTCCAGAACTATCGCCGGTTCTAGGCAGACTCTTCCGCTTATCTTATGCACGGAGGAGCTTTCCTGCCTGCTGGAAAATCGCTCGAGCTCAGCCAATCCCAAAGACGGGAAAAAAGTGTCTCCCACAAAATTACCGCCCGATAGCATTACTGTCTATTTTATCTAAGGTAATGGAAAAAGTCATCAATACAGAGTTGGTTAAGTATTTAGAGAGCAACGGTCTTCTGAATGATCGTCAATACGGATTCCGTGGCAGGCGGTCCACAGGAGACCTTTTGACACTTATAACCGATATATGGACATCTGCGATTGAACGGCATGGTGAGTCAAGGGCGGTCGCATTAGATATCTCCAAGACTTTTGACCGCGTCTGGCACGGGGCCTTGCTGAGCAAACTTCGTTCATATGGACTTTCCGACCAGCTTTGCGACTGGACGAGGAGCTTCCTCGAGAATCGATCGATCCGGGTTGTTGTGGACGGCGAGTGTTCGGATCTGTATCCTGTTAATTCGGGGGTGCCCCAGGGTTCTATTTTGGCTCCAACCTTGTTCTTGCTTCACATAAATGATTTGTTGGAGACAACGGATAACAAAGTGTTCAGTTTTGCGGATGATAGTACGCTTGTTTCCTCCTTTTCGAGTGATCGGCCGATTAGTGCATCTACGTCGCACCAGCTGAGATGTAGACAGATTGACTCTGAATCAGGATCTAGATAAAGTCCTGCAGTGGGGAAAGGCCAATCTTGTCGACTTCAACGCAACGAAGACCCAGTATACAACATTCACAAAGAAAGGTGGATCATCGGTTCCACAGTTGATGATGAGTGGCCGGGCCCTCGAGGCTGGGGAAAGTTTGAAATTGCTCGGCGTCACGGTCTGTGGGAATGTATAATGGCATAAACATGTATCGGGTATCGCCAGATCAGCCTCAGGAAAACTGAGTTATCTTTTTAGAGCCAAGAAATACTTTACTCCGGCCCAACTTCTTCTCCTATATAAATCTCAAATTAGACCTGCGCTCGAATATTGCTCGCATGTTTGGAGCTCGGCTCCTAAACATACCCTCGACCTACTTGAGAGCGTACAAAGACGAGCGATCCGCCTGATCGGGGACTCGGTGCTGACGTCGGGACTACAGTCGCTATCACATCGAAGGCGCGTGGCCGACCTCTGTCTGTTTTACAGATATTATCACGGGTGCTGTTCTTCGGAGATTCTTGGCATTGTTCCACGCAATTCGGTTTATATGCGCTCCACAAGACAATCCGACGGATCGCACCCGTTTGTGGTTCATCTCCCGACGGCGCGAACATCCCTGTATCAGAACTCGTTCCGTTACAGAGCGGGGAAGCTGTGGACCTCCCTTCCCACGCGAATGTTCCCGGAGCGTTACAACCTGCAACTGTTCAAAAAGAACTGTAACAGTTATTTGATGGCATCTCGGGGCGCCCACTCGACGGTATAGGTTCGCCTTTCCCGAGAGGTCTAATAAAAAAAAAAAAAAAAAAAAAAAAAAAAAAAAAAAAAAAACAACGATTTCTTGACTTATCGCTTCCGTACTTATCGAATCTTTTACTGCTTAACTCTCACTTCTTACTTCTTGATCTGTGCGTGTCGTGTTTATACCGTTTCCTCATTCTGATTCGGTGTTTCGTTTCCGTCCGTTCCATAGCCTCGAATTTTCCACTACTCATAGTCTCCAGTTTTCCAGTACTCTCTAGAATATTCTAGTACTTTGTTTCGGACTTTCTAGAATATTCTAGTACCGATTGTCATATGCGTCGCAATATCATAAATAAATAAATTTTTGCAAATGGCAACACTCGATTTCTTAAAAACCCTTAGAGAGAGGGGCGCGTGAGTGCGTTTATGAAGAGTAGGGGAACCGGCTTGGCTAGCGGTCAGTCTAGTTAACTACTTGTTCCCGCGGAATAAGAAAGAAATTATTTTTCTTTTTTCCGACTTATAGGCGGTTCTTTTATTTATTGATAAACCGTAGGTACAATGGTTTCCGTGATACTATGTGTGACCTACTAACCGTTCGGTCTCTCTTCTTATGTTAGTTATACTTAGGTTCTAACTTAACTTAGGGAACTAAAGCAAACAAAAGCCATAGCTTGCGTTCTTGCTATGCCATACATTGTATCGCGAGACCTAAAGTGGCATGGTTTTGGAGTGCCTTTGGACGTTAACCACTTAGCTTGCATCTTCGCCTTCTCATTCACTGTATTGCAAGACTTAGCTTGCATCTTTGCCTTGCTATACATTGTATGAAGTGGTGTTGTTTTGGAGTGGCTTTAGACGTTAACCCGCTCGACTTTGTAGTTAATACAGCCCTGAGCGAGTAGGAGTGCATACATCTATTACGGAACGACTTAAAATAACATTTTTAACAAATGAAGGCGTTAAACCCTCGGAAATTTTTTCGCGATTGAAGGCATAGTTTGGTGATAACAATAAGAATCGTGTGTTGCCCAGAGAATTTAAAAGTGGGCGAGCATGTATCGAAAACGCAAGTCATAATCGACGCCGAAAGACAAGTCATACAGATGATAACATCCGTGCCATTCAAGAGCTTACTGAAAGTCATCGTCGCTTAACTGTTGGAGAAATCTCATCAGAAGTGGTTATGGGCTATATAAGTGTTCAATCCATTATCACAGATGATCTTATTCAAAAAAGCTAGTGTCCAATGAGTTCTGAGGTTATTGACCGTAGATCAAAAACAGGTCAGGGATACATTGAAGGAAATATGCTTCCTTATAGTCCAGAGTTGTCTCCCTGTGACTATTTCATGTTCGCACCCTTGAAAGAGATACTTGGAGGAAAAAAAACGAAAGTAATGATAAAGTCGAGGAGCACGTACGTAATTGGTTAACACCTCGCCGAAATCTTTCTACGAACAAGGGATATTAAAGCTTCCATATCGGTCGCAAAAGCGTGTATATCACACAGGAGACTGTATTGAAAAATGTTGATAATATAGTTAGTGGGTAACATTATTCAATAAATGTATAAAAAGAAATTACCGTTTATATTTGATTCACCTGCGTATTTTGAAGGAGACAACATCCGAATACTTTACCTACACAAGTAGAGAAAATAAGTTTCAGACAACTTTAATAAAAGGACTTACTACAAGTTTCAGCCCATAACAAATCCTACAAGAAAAACGGAGGATGGGTCTTAAAGACATAACATTTGGCAAGCCTTAAGATCCATTTCATTGCAATTTCTACTATTTACTTGTTAGTTACTGCAACCTCTGACAATGTATTGATAGTTTTTGAACTGATACTATGATAGTTTGTAAAATTCATTTGTCATCCGTTTCAAACATATTGTCGGGATTTTGCTATTGCAAAATACACGCACTCTCCCTTATTGTTAGTTTTATATTTCACTAATTTTTTCCGCTTAGGTCTGGAAAATGCAACAAATTCTGAAAACTTTTCATTCGTTTTTTAAACTTTTTTGACATCCGTTTCTGACATTATTCTCAAACACTTGCGATCCTCAATATTTTTCTTCACAGTCACTGTCATTTCATTCTAATTTCTGCTATTTTCTTGTTAGTTACTGCAATCTCTGACAATGTATTGCTAGTTTTTGAAGTGTAATTAATATTTTGATAGCTAATAACTTTCATTTGTCATCCATTTCGGGCAGTTTTGTCTACTGTGATGTGTTATGCTCGCCTGAATCTCCGCTAACCGAGCGGGTTGGATTCCAGGAACTGTAGAGTCCTCTTCTTCATGTGGTAAAACCAAATAATTTCGATTCAATCAAGTGTATAGAGTATTAAGTATCATGACCATCCACCCGAACATTCATACCGGGCCAAGTCCCATTCAATTTCGGATCACATAAGGATAATGTTAATTTAATCAATCCACAAAGAAAAATTCCTTATCGTCATCGCTAGAGAATAAAACCATAAAGTTCAGACGTATGTCTGAGAACAAAATTCTATGATGGCACCATTTCTCTTAATCCTTTGTAAGGATACATTTCTCTAAGCGGAACAAAGGACGGTGCGTGTGAATAAATTCGCTGGACACCAATACCATTAAGATTCACAAAATATCTCTGGCACAATTACCTAAAAAACCGGTGGTTATTACCAATCCTAAACATTATTGAAAATCCCTAAGTCAAGGATCAAACAAAAGATCATTGGCTCACAATAGAGATCCGAATACAAACGATTTTATGTGAAATCAGCGAAAGAAGAAATAACATGCTGCTTGGTAAAAACGTGGAAAATGCGTTTTTCTTTCCTTTGATCGACGGATTGAAGTGAGTTTGTTCTGGGCTATTGGCCGAGACGCTCAGAGAAAGGTGAGTTCGCGTACGCTGAGGTGTCGGCTGAGACAGTGACTTCGAAAAATAATTACCTGAACCTCCCTGAAAAAGTATAATTTGTTCAGAGACTCTGAAGAGTTTTTTTACCGAAAAAAGGCAAGTGTTAAACTTAAAAGACGATTCCAATTGTCACAATCATTTGTCAATTAACTATCTAGACCGAGGAAAATATGTGACTGAAACTATGAACTAGTGAGTTATACATGATTATCTGTGTGTGCATTAACGTGTCCGGTTATCAGTTGTTTTATTAATAAAGCTTAGTTTTAATTATAAAAAACAATGTGTTTGTGTGATATACGTGTGTGGTGTTAGATATCATAACAAGAGAAACAATTAAATACCTGTGCAGCCGAAGACCTTGTGGAGTGGTAAAATAATACAGAATCTGAACACTTTAAATACACTTGGGATTTCCCGTTTTATTGCGCGTCCTTTCAACTGACAAATGCATGAATTGTAGGTATTTGACTCACATCTGGCATTTCCTTGTCGGGTTGAACCTCAGTTTTCGTTTTTAACCTTATGATATGTCGAGTTAAATGATGTTTTATAATTTATCCTCCTTATATTGTGTAGATTATCTTGCTTTTCCTTCGTTTTTCCAAGCCAAGCCTCTGTTCCCTTATCACCTTTTGCTTTAATTTCTAATTAAACGTAAGTTGATATTAATTCTTATTTCCAAGTACGATTACCCACCACTGCTCCCAATTGGCTTTTTCTCATCGATCTTCTAGTGGAATGCTGCAGACAATGTTTCAAAATACCAAGTTGTCTCATAGGAAGACAACCGGTCCAGTTGACCTATGTTGAAAGATTTCGGAAAATCTTTGGGGAATTACCTATAATAAATTTACCTTCATGATTTGGCTATTTCTTTCCGGCTACTATTAAAACGATTCCGAAAGATTTTTCAGTTTGTTACGTTTACATTATGTCGCCCTCTCCCCACAACAGATTACAAATTCTGAAAACTTTTCATTCGTTTTTTAAATTTGTTTGACAAAAGTTTCTGACATTATTCTCAAGCAACTTGCGATCTTGAATATTTTTCGTCAGAGTCACTGTCATTTCATTGTAATTTCTGCTACTTTCTTGTTAGTGACTGCTATCTCTGACAATGCATTAGTAGTATTTGAAGTATAATTAATATTTTATAGTTTGTTTAATTCATTTGTCATCCGTTTCAAACATATTGTCGGGATTTTTCTATTGCAAAATACACGCACTCTCCCTTAGTGTTACTTTCATATTTCACTAAATTTTCCCCCATAGGCCTGGAAATTCCAACAAATTTTTCATACTTTTACAAATTCGTTTGCCATCCGTTTCCGACATTATTCTCCAGATTTTTCCATTGCAAAGTGCGCATATGGGCAAGTAGGAGTAAATCCATCCTAGTCACTTCCGTCTAATGATTTTAACATACAAATAAAATACCGATATATGTATAATGAAAAACACTCGTACAAATTTAATGTTAATATAATTAATAAGTTAATATAAGGCACATGTAAATTTGTTTTAGACTTTAGCGATTATTATAAAAGGAAACAACATCGTTGTTTTAACCACTTTCAACTGAATCAACTTTAAGCAACATGTCGGAATTTAGTAAATAAGCTATAAAGTACTGGAAGAGTCGACTTCAAATCCATATTAACGATATCTGTAAAATAAGCACAATTTTTTGTTAGTAAAACTCAGTCCCACAATGTAATATTTCACTGTCTCTATACCTTCTGGTCTAGCTTTTGGCTTAGGCAGTCCCACGTCCTGGATCAAATCAAATGAAAATCCAACGTTCTGCTCAACATCCTGCGGAGTTAAATGAAACTCGTAAAGGGGCACAAAAAAACCCACCCAATAATCCCATTAGCAAGCATAAGTAAACTCCATCGCGAAAATCTCCGTTTAAGTCATTGACTTCGAAATTCAGTTTAGTCAAATGTTTATTAACGAAAGTGATCGGAGATTTCTTAACCACTGGCAATTTTTCAGGAGCGCAGTCGAACAGCCTATCGAAAGCATCCTTCTCACAACGCATTCCCACATCATCATACTCCGATGTTATTTGTTCCTGAAATTTTCTACAGCCGAGAGTCATTTGAAAAATTGTTAAATTATATCATAAGACAACTTACTGTGCGTTGAGAACTCCTCCATTTTTCTGAGCAATAACCACATTGACAAAAACGTTTTCTGGTAGACGAACTGGTGCTCGGAAGTAACGTACAAGAGCGACCAACAAGTGCAAAATGGCCACGATATTTTTCGAGTGTACGCTCTCAACAGACCATTTCGGAACTTTATTGTGGAAGCCCAGTGTCTAAAAGTAATGGATTGATATCATTCCTGTAATCTGCATTTTATTATAAGGGGAATTTGAGGATTTTTAAATTGTTATGATATAAAAGGTTGTTAAAAAGAACACGTTTAGGACGAAAGGATGTAACTATTCATTCATTCAGCTAAACTTCAAGAAGCAATGATGTGGCATTACCCATTATAGCGGTACAGCTGTCACCGGAAGGCAAAACCGAAAGCCTCCGAGCTATTAGGCGCATATTTAATCATATTGTGACGCATATGACAGTCAGTACTGGAATATTCGGGGAAGTCCAAAACAAGCACTGCAATATTCTATAAAGTACTGGAAAACTGGAGACTAGAACATCCAAGATTATGGAACGGACGGAAACGAAATGAGAATGTGAGAAACGATAAAAAAACGTCGAGACAGCGGATGGTGACAGACAAAAGAAGAAAAGAAAAAGCGAAGCCAGCGATAAGAAAGAAAATCGTTGAGTGTACGGGATAAGTCCCGTACTTATTAACGTTATTAACGAATAAAGTGTTATAATTAATTAAAAATCGATTTAACGACTCTTATTTACTAGAAATAATTAATCCAGCGGACCCTAAGCTCGCTACAATTGGTGTCAGAAGTGGGATTGATTATTGGTGAAGTAAAAAAGTCTGTGAAAGTGTGTTGTGACGATGTCAGATCGGCATTTGGAGGATCTTCGCGTTCCTGAGTTGAAGAAGGAACTTCAGGACCGGAATCTGGATAGCAGAGGACAGAAGCAAATTCTTCGACAGCGTCTGCAAGCAGCAATGGAGGAAGAGGGTATTGATGTCGACACATATATTGTTGCGATTGCGCCAGACTGTCCGGATGGAGAAAAAACAGCGAGTCGAGATGGTGCCAATGTAACGGAGAAGAGTTCGCCACAGTTGAACATTTCGGAGATGCACAGGATGATGATGATAAAATTGGAAGCACAAGCTACAGACATTAACACAAAATTGGACGCGAATGCTGCAGATGTTAATGCAAAATTGGATACCCATAATTCAAAATTCGACGCACAAGCTGCAGATCTGAGTGAAAAATTGGATGCCCAAACGCAGTGGTGAAATTTAATTTTCAACACTTTAAAGAAGAAATTCAGTCAAACGTTCGAAACGAAGTGGAAAATCTAGATCTAAAAAACGAAGCTGAATTTAAGAAGGTCACCGATGAAATAACGCGAATCGAAAAGAGACGAGTGTGTTGAGAGAAATAAGACATCGCCTAGCAATCAACATGACTACAAAGATACAAGAATGCAACCGCCAACCTTCGATGGAACGGGACCCTTCTCCGTATTTATACGGCAGTTTGACGCCGCTGCCAATTATAATAAGTGGTCGGATGAGCAAAAATCAACATCACTAATCTTGTCACTCCGCGGGGCGGCTGCAGAATTGCTACAAACCATACCAGCAGAGAAGCAAACAGATTTCCAAGCCGTAAGAGACGGCATTGAAACTAGGTATGGAGACAACCTCATGCAGCAGGTCTACCGCATGCAACTACGGAGCAGAATGCAGAAACCTGGAGAAAATCTTCAACAGTTGCAGGCAGACATTGAGCGACTGGCAAACTTGTCTTATTCAAATATGACTAAGGAATTTCTGAACGAGGTAGCAATGGATGCATTCACAAACGCACTCCAAGATCGGGACTTGCAACAAGCCGTCCGTTTAGCGGGAAAGAAGACGACTAATGAAATACTGGCGTTCGCATTGGCATATGAATCTGCTAAACTGGCTACCAGGAGTACATATAGAGTCCGGGAAACATCCGTCCAGGAATGTTCCTGCCAAAGAATCGGGCATGTACACCGGAGACCCCGGGACCTGATATGAAGTGTTGGACATGCGGCGAAGTCGGCCACATCTCTGTTGACTGTAGGAAACGTCGACGAATGACTGAAACATCAAGTGAGAATTGTTGTTCATGCGCTAATCATAGGAGGAGACTACCAACGGACCAACCTGAGGCTAATAGCTCGGGAAACTTGTAAGGGCAGGTTTTACGGGGCAAAAGTCGCCTGGTGGAATGTGCAGCCCCAGCATCGTAACTGTATCACAACTCCAACGGGATAACCAAAGTTTGGTTATAACTACGATTGTTAATGCAAGGACGACAAAAGTGATAATCGACACTGGAGCAACGAGATCCATAATTCGGCCGGACGTCGTGAGCCAAATTGCCCTTAATAAAAATAGAAGATACGCTTTGAGGACTGCTACAGGAAAATGCTCTACAGTTTACGGAGAAGTCGTGAGCATAATAGCGCTGGGCAATATTCCCATCTCCCACAAATTTTTGGTCGCCGATATTACGGACGAATGCATTCTTGGAATGGATTTCATGAAGGAGCACCAAGTTATTCTAGATATCGGGCAAAGAACACTGCGAACTGGTAACTTGGAGGTTGCTATTACATTGCAGGACGAACAATTGCGAAGATTGAAATGTTATGTGCGTGAGGAGGATGAGATCCCAGCTCCTTCGGACTCGGTAATTTGGACCAGTCTCGAGGGTGATCCCGGTGACAATCGATTTTACATCACCGAGGCTGTACAAAATCAGCGTTAGGGGAACATCCTTGTTGGGAAAGCCCTTATCGATGCGAAGAAGCACATCGTACCCGTCAGAGTACTAAATGCGTCCAAGGAGCCGATCGCAATAAGAAAAGGAGAGGTAATCGCAGAATGTGCACCCGTGTCAATAATAAGCTCAATTCAGACAAGGGGAGAGGACCATTCAATTCAACAGCCCTCTGGTGCATCCTCTGTGGTTAATAGGTTGATGTCCCAGAAAATCGGATTAACAGACAGAAAAAAGGCAAGCGTTAAATCATTCCTGAACGATTTGTCTGATATTTTTGTGACAGGAAATGATAAATTCGGACGCAATTGTATAGTTAAACATCGCATTGACACGAGTGAGTCAAGACCTATAAGACAACCACCTCGTTGACTACCGTTGGTCAAACAATCAAAAGTAAGCAACGTGATTCGAGAGATGGAAGAGCAAGGAGTCATCGAGAAATCATCGAGCCCATAGGCTTCGCCGGTAATGCTCGTCAAGAAGAAGGATGGGACAACTAAATTTTGTGTCGACTACCGCCGGTTAAACGACGTTACGAAGAAAGACAGTTACCCACTTCCTCGAATCGACGACACACTAGATACCCTTTCTGGAGCTCAGTGGTTTTCAACATTGGACCTGAAACGCGGTTACTGGCAAGTGGAAGTGAAGGAGGAGGACAGCGTTTACTACCGTTTACTACCGGAAACGGACTTTATCAATTCAACGTGATGCCTTTTGGATTATGTAATGCTCCAGCAACGTTTGAACGATTAATGGAAAGTGTTCTACGGGGACTTACATCGAAGACGTGTCTCGTAAACTTGGACGATATCATCGTTGTCGGAAGGAATTTACCAGAACACATCAATAATCTGCGCTCCGTCTTCGAACGACTAAGACAGGCCAACTTAAAGCTCAATTCGAAGAAATGTGAACTCTTCCAAAGGAGAGTAAAATTCCTGGGACACATCGTTTCATCTGCAGGAGTCCAAACGGATTCTGATAAGATAGCAGCTGTCCAAAAGTGGCCTACTCCAGAAGATAAGCAACAGTTAAGAAGCTTTATGGGACTAGCCACATACTACCGACGGTTTGTTAAAGGTTTCGCTAACGTGGCTAAACCCCTACACGAACTAACGGGTAAAGACAAAAAATTCAATTGGACAGACAAGTGTGAGGCAGCATTCAACACATTGAAGGCCGAGTTATGTAAGACTCCAACATTGGCATTCCCAAGTTCGGATCACCCATTTATATTGGATACTGATGGAAGTAACACAGGAATCGGCGCAGTGCTGTCACAGGAAGTCGGTGGTAAAGAGAGAGTTGTCGCATATTATACTGCGCAACAAGAAAGGAACTGCTGGCTGTCGTAGAAGCCGTTAAGAATTTCCACAAATACCTCTACGGACGTCGATTCCACCTTCGAACGGATCATGCCGCCCTGAAATGGTTGTTAAATTTTAAGGATCCGGAAGGACAGATAGCTCGATGGATCGAACGACTTCAAACGTACGATTTCCAAATTTCCCACCATCAAGGGAAGGTGCATAATAACGCTGGCGCTCTATCAAGAAGACCATGTAAGCCAGATTGTAAACATTGTCATAGAGCGGAAGAGAAAGAAGAGGCGTACGACCTGCGAAATGTACAAGTAGAAGTACTAGATGGGTGGACGAGTGATGCTATACGCGCAGCTCAACTTCAGGATGAAGATATGTCGCTAATCCTGAAATACAAAGAAAAGAACGAGCGGCCAACTTGGAACAATATTTCCGACAAGAGTGGAACATTTAAGGCATATTGGGCACAATGGAATTCCTTGCTGGTGGAAGATGGTATTCTTAAGCGTAAATGAGAAGCCGCGGACGGAAAATCCCATCGAATGCAGATTCTAGTCCCACCATCAAAAGTGAAAGATGTTCTAACAGAAATGCACGATCGGGCCTCCGGTGGACATCTGGGAGTTAATAAGACAATTTCAAAATTACGATCTCGATTTTACTGGCTTCACATGAGAGATGACGTCGGGTCTTGGTGTAGGAAGTGCACAACTTGCACTGCGACCAAAGGACCAACAGCAAAACCAAGGAGCGCTATGAAGCAGTACAACGTGGGTGCCCCTTTCGAGCGGATTGCGATTGATATCTCAGGACAATTTCCAAAAACCAACGACGACAACAAATACATGTTGGTCATCATGGATTACTTCAGCAAGTGGGTGGAAGCCTTTCCAATTCCAAACCAAGAAGCAACAACCGTCATTGAGCAGCTTATCAATAATTGGATCAGCAGATATGGAGTTCCCTGTGAGCTGCATTCCGATCAAGGCCGAAATTTCGAATCACAGATATTTCAAGGCATCTGTGCGGCACTGGGCGTAAGGAAAACCAGGACCACACCCTTACATCCGTAGTCAGACGGAATGGTCGAAAGGTTCAACCGAACAATGAAAGAACACTTATCGAAGGTCGTCAGTGATCACCAACGAGACTGGGACAAATATGTACAAACCTTTCTCATGAGTTATAGATCGGCTAATCACGAGACGACAGGCCATTCACGATTACCAGATTTGGGCACGGTACTTCGAACTGCAGCATGTGCTACAGGTGCGTTAAGTGCCCACATATACATGAGCCTGGTAAATGCCAAGTGCAGGAAGAAGCCAAAAAGAGGAATTACGCTGTGTACTCTATCAGACAAATGGTCACCTGGCTTCTTGGAAAGGGTGCGAAAAGTATAGAGACATATCGGAGCAATTAAAAAAGCGTCAAAAAATGCGCAGACAAGTGCTTCCAAAAAAATTGTCAATATCCGAAGCTATGTTCAGGATGGTGTATCCTTCGCAAATATGCTGGCTGGACGCAGTAGTACTGGACAGAGGATAGATAAAATTAGAACCAGAGGGCAGAATTGTCGGCGAAAGTCAACGCTCTTCTTGGTCATCTTATGCCTTAAAATACCGCAGTACATAAGTGCATCCCTCAAAATAATTGCCCTTAATGTAAATTCCATTATTTCCATTAAGGCTCTTGATATATATATATAACTTGATATCGGCGTACGCTCCGTCTACTTCCAGTAACCAATTTAACAGGGAAATTAAAAAGTTATTCGAAAAACTGGGATTAAATAATTTGAATAACTATTTCGTCTTAGCCGGAGATTTGAACGGAGTTTGGTTCGACATGGTGTCAGATGAAAGAGGTACATTTCTTCATCACTTTGTTGGAGACAACCAGGTGGAATAAAGAATGAAACTGTATTACACCAAATTTCCCGTCTATAAAGTCATATCTCGATATCTGTATGGCCAGACGCCTGACTGCAAATAGAAACGATCCATATCAATAGGATTCCTGTTGCAGTTCCGCAACATACATACCAGCGTATACCAGTCGGAAAAAAACATACCACACGGAGCGCCACCTATTGCCGAATAGACAAAGCAAAATGGTCTATTCATGTGACGTTTTCCGTGGTACTGTTTTCACGCGGTGCTGGTTGTACTGTTTTTGTAGACAGTATAGTTTTTTCTTTACGTTGAATGTCATTTTTTTACGGTGCCTTTCCTATGTCAAGTAAAATTCGTGTAATAAAAGTAAAATTGTAGTGTAAAAAATGTTTTTTAATTACTGTCCGATGCGACAGGCACTTGCTGGGCAACAACGCCAACAACATTTTGCTGTCACGTCGAGGAACCCTCCTCGACGCTGTACATATGGTCCTTCGGAGCCGGATGTATAACATCCGAGCAAGAAGTCTGGATTACGTCCATCGGATCACATCCTCAACGAGGGAACTATCAACGTGAGCAGCGCTCCAGCAGCAACATGTGATCAACGTGAGCAGCGCTCCAGTAAAACAGGTAGGTGGCAATGCAATTTATAATTTAATATACAATTAATTAGCGAT
Organism: Microdon myrmicae; assembly: GCA_963931805.1. NCBI lineage: Eukaryota > Metazoa > Arthropoda > Insecta > Diptera > Syrphidae > Microdon > Microdon myrmicae. Next base: position 36,932,524 of record OZ007502.1, read on the forward strand.
CCGAATGGATCCTAACTTAAGGAGTGTTGTGCTGTGTCGTGCTTGTGTTTAAATCTACGTTTTGACATAACACTATTTCCACCACTTTGATGACGAAAATAAATCAGTACTTAAATCAAAAAGAGGACGGAAATTAAGGTTGAGCTAACCGCTTTCAATAAATGTTGCTGAATTTCCACTGAATGGAAATACGCAGAGAACAAACAAAGGCAAATGAATGCAATAATGATTTAAAAAGGAAAATTTCGGAATTAATAACATTAGATTGTGAAACGGGAAACAATCACCTTCTTATATCAAGAACAGGATCGTGCAGTGATTCGGGAGTATTCTAGTTTCTAACATGAACTGAGAGTCGACATTGATGTGGAATTAATAACGGCAATTACAAACAAGGCCGCAAAGTTAGATCTATGCGAAGTGCCAATCAATGTTATCGAACGCAATCAGCAATTCCTTGAAACAGCCGAATAGATTAATAATGAAGGCAAGCGGCTGATGAAGGAATGCAAATATGAAGAAGTGGTACTTTAATCAACCGGGCCATTAGTTTCGATCCGAAAAATCCAACATTCTACTATAATCAAGCTGCAGCATATATCCGTGTCACAGAAAATGATCGTGCGATTAACGACTGCAACTCTGCGTTGTTCGACAATCCAAATTACAAGATAGCATATGACCAATGGGAGAGGTATATCTCAATGCAGGAAAGTACGATGAAGCCATAGACGCTTATACGGAAGCTATTCAATTGGAACCTGATAACAACAATTAATGAACAGTGCTGTGCAGTGATTCGGAGCAATATTGTGGATGCAATTGTGCATGATCCTGACATAATCGTACGCATATTTGGAAGATACAGAAACCGTTGATAATAATTATCGGAGATTTGCGAAGTGGTATCTTCTTGCGTTCACGTTAGTTGTTCTCGATTTCACTCAAGGATTTCGACCAAACTCGTAAGCACGGAGCTTTGTCACAGCGAGTCTTAACACATTTTCAATGTACCTAAAAAAAATGCGGTGGTTCATGTCTATTCCTAGAAGTTAATTAAACGTCACATGGTTGCAATATTGAAGATGTTATATTTCTAATAACTTCCTTCACAGAATCTGACCAGGACCTCTAGGAAAGCGACCCACAGGAATGTATTCAGTCAATTTCAACATTTGACATTTTTTGCAGATTTGAATTGTCCAGTTTCTGCAACACAAATATTTCAATATCAGGTAGAACGCAGAAAGGAATGCTACCGAAAACAATGGGAAGCATGAAGCAGGGTATTACATCACCGGACGCTGAATGTATTCAAAAGGATTGGAACTCTGGCAAATGTGATTCTGAAAAACGAATATACCGTGGTCAAGTGGAATATGCTTACCACATATCTATTGCCAGAGTTTCAAATCGGACTGACATATACCAGCCGTATTGGTTTGCAAAACAAACTAACACCTGCTTATTTATTTTAATAATTTTTCTATTGCATTCAACGGTAAATAGAATGAATTAATAGATATTTCCTATTTTACCAATATTATAAACCTCCAATATAAATAGAATAAACATTTTTTGCGTTTCTTACGAGTGGAACGCGTATGGATTTACTATCCAATTTAGAACTACGGTCAAGGATTCATCGATGACATGAGGGATTCACGATCCAAAAGAGGACTACGTCCGAGAAGTCATCGATGACATAAATGGATTTACGAGCCATCAAACATCATTTCAGCTTTAACACAGTTAAACAACAAGTTAAATAACAATCAACTTTACAAAGCCAAAATACAGTCCACTTATAATATCCGAGGTTGTTGCATTTCTTTTCATTCTGCAGAGGTCACCGCGGGTAAATGAAGAGGTTGTCTATCGGTCTCAGTATTTCGGTTGAGGACATCATTCGGCTCCTCCTTCAACGATGTTGCGGGTACTTTTCACGATCCACACTACAGGATTTAGGCAAGCGTCACCTGCGACAACATCAGGGAGACAAAAAGTTTTGGAAACTTCCCTCCGGTAGAAAACTAAGCTTCAGCGTTTCACTCTAAACGGTCAGTACTGAGACAAAGTTCGTCAACGAAGACACTTCCGGTCCTATACCTGCAAGTATCATCTCAAACATCGAACTTGCAGATGAATAAGTCCAAGACCACCGGGAATTGCGATTTACCATCTCATTTACATCCGTTCCTGGGGCACAGCTTCTCGTCACCTGGACTCATCGCTCAAGCATCCAGGATTGTCGCTTCTCGCCACCCAGGCACATTGCAGTTAAGTGTCTGGAGTTCTTCGCTTTCGCCGCCTGGACGAAATGCTCTGGGGGCACCCTCTTAATACCGCCCATTGCACGTAGCTGCCACGGGGCACCACTCCAACGGAGTCGGTGTTTAAGATAAACTTTCGGTTACAAGACTAAGGGACAAGAAAACGAGGAACAAGGAAAGATGCCGGCACCCTTCGGAAAAGCATGACATCAGAAAGCTGTCGCGGATTTGGAGTTCACCGCTTCTCGTCGCAAGGATTCATCGGTCGAGCATCCTGATTTTGCCGCTCTCGCCACTCAGGCACATCGCTGTCACGTGTCTGGGGTTCTTCACCTTTCGCCGCCTGGACGAAATGCTTTGGGGGCACCCTCTTAACACCGCCCATTGCACATAGCTGCCACGGGGGCACCACTCCAACGGAGTCGATGTCTAAGATAGACTTTCGGTGCAAAGATTAGGGAATATAAAAGGAGAAGAATAGGAAAGATGCCGGCACCCTTCGGGAAATCCAACCAACGGACGGCGAACAGTGAACACATGGTCCAGCCACCAGTCAAAGAAGAAAGCCACCATGTCCAGCACCATCATTCAACCAGTTTCAAATACGACCAAAGGTAACGCTGCCGACAGAGGGTTCAGTTCCCATCAAGAAACTCGCCCAACGCCGAGCATTGGCTTAGCGGCGTAGATGGGACATATCCCCAACTGCAACAGCATCAGCCAGAGCAATCAAATTGGATTCGAGTCGCAGATGATTCTATGCGGTTGGCGGGATACCTAACATTTCTGGCAGCGGCACAGGCTGGACATACTTAGAAGATGGTGGAATTACAACCCATCACCTTCAACATATTGACGACTACATCGCTCAATGACCATTCATGGATCCACGATCCAACATAGGACTACGTCCAAACTATATAAACTAAACTTACGGATTCACGATCCAACAGGGGACTACGTCCAAGATATTCTTATTCATTTAAACGGATTTACGATCCGACTTGGGACTACGTCCAACTTATTGAAATTTTACATACAAATGGATTCACGATCCAAAGAGAGGACTACGTCAAAGAAGGTCATCGATGACACAGAGGGATCCACGATCCAAGGAGAGGACTACGTCCAAGAAGTTCATCGATGACACCAGGGATGTACGATCCAACGAACATTTAACATTAAACACAAATCACATCGCTGCCGCAGCTGATGCGGCAAATATCGCCTGCCAGGCACTTCTCCACAACATGTCGGAGACTATCAACAATAAACAACGACCCACACACACACACACACACACACATTGATACTATAAATAATACTACGGCCCCATAACCAAGTATATTCTATAACTTAATCAACTAATAGAATACATATATAGTATAACAATATAATTACTTTTGCCACCCTACCGTTTTGCCGTACCGGTGTATGAGCAATACGAGCATTAAGGTCTCTGAGCTCAACCATCATACCAACCGCTACTTCCCACGGCGCTGACACCAGGTGGTGACGCCAACTAAGGAGGCCTACTGGCTCCATCGTCGAGGCCCGGGAAGATGTTGCAGTTCCGCAACATACATACCAGCGTATACCAGTCGGAAAAAAACATACCACACGGAGCGCCACCTATTGCCGAAAAGACAAAGCAAAATGGTCTATTCATGTGACGTTTTCCGTGGTACTGTTTTCACGCGGTGCTGGTTGTACTGTTTTTGTAGACAGTATAGTTTTTTCTTTACGTTGAATGTCATTTTTTTACGGTGCCTTCAGCACCGGTGCCTTTCCTATGTCAAGTAAAATTCGTGTAATAAAAGTAAAATTGTAGTGTAAAAAATGTTTTTTAATTACTGTCCGATGCGACAGGCACTTGCTGGGCAACAACGCCAACAACATTTTGCTGTCACGTCGAGGAACCCTCCTCGACGCTGTACAATTCCAGTACTGCCGTATGATAACAATCAGCATGCCCTTGAAATGCATTTGCCGACCACCCTACCCTTGGCTTTGCAACATCGCACGAGATCCCTAAATTGAATTTTAGGCAGACCGATTGGTGTCGTTTTCAGCGTTGCATGGCCGGCAAATATAGAAGTTGTACCTTCTCTTCTAGTATTCCTAGTAATAGGAATCTCTCTAATGGGAAGTGCGATTCCTATATTGGGAGCCTGAACACGGTATTGATGCGGACTATAGAGTCGTTAGTCCCAAAACTGAAATCACGTAATAGTATAGAATGTTATTTAAACCCCGACATAAAGACCTTACAGAAATACAAAATATTTTTGATCACGCAGATAAATCGAATACATTGCCAGTTCCAAGATGTCTCGCACAATCTTAAACTACAGCGACTGAAATCCCTCATCAGGAATGTTAAGACACTCATAACCCAACAGTTTCGGAATAGCACTAACAAACAAAGGGCTGAAAGTATTGTAAAACAAAAATCAATAAACAATTTAAGCCAAGTGACCTATAACGCCAAGTGGGCGCCCCGAGATGCCATCAAATAACTGTTGCAGTTCTTTTTGAACAGTTGCAGGTTGTAACGCTCCGGGAACATTCGCGTGGGAAGGGAGTTCCACAGTTTCCCCGCTCTGTAACAGAACGAGTTCTGAAGCAGGGATGTTCGCGCCGTCGGGAGATGAACCACAAACGGGTGCGATCCGTCGGATTGTCTTGTGGAGCGCATATAACCCGAATTGCGTGGAACAACGCCAAGAATCTCCGAAGAACAGCACCCGTGATAATATTTGTAAAACAGACAGAGGTCGGCTACGCACCTTCGATGTGATAGCGACTGTAGTCCCGACGTCAGCGCCTAGTCCCCGATCAGGCGGATCGCTCGTCTCTGTATGCTCTCAAGTATGTCGAGGATATTTTTAGGAGCCGAGCTCCAAACATGAGAGTAATATTCGAGCGCGGGTCTAATTTGGGATTTATATAGGAGAAGTTGAGCCGGAGTAAAATATTTCTTGGCTCTAAAATGATAGCTCAGTTTTCCTGAGGCTGATCTGGCGATACCCAATACGTGTTTATGCCATGATACATTCCCACAGACCGTGACGCCGAGCAATTTCAAACTTCCCCCAGCCTCGATTGCCCGGCCATTCATCATGAGCTGTGGAACCGATGATCCACTTTTCTTTGTGAATGTTATATATTGTGTCTTCGCTGCATTGAAGTCGACGAGATTGGCCCTTCCCCACTGCAGGTCCCTGTCTAGATCCTGATTTAGAGAGTCAATCTGTCTACATCTCAGCTGATGCGACGCAGATGCACCAATCGGCCGAACACCCGAAAAGGAGGAAACAAGCGTACTATCATCCGCAAAACTGAACAGTTTGTTATCCGTTGTCCCCAACAAATCATTTATGTGAAGCAAAACCAAAGTCGCAGCCCAAATAGAACCTTGGGGCACCCCCGAATTAACAGGATACAGATCCGAACAATCGCCGTCCACAACAACCCGGATCGATCGATTCTCGAGGAAGCTCCCCGTCCAGTCGCAAAGCCGTTGGGAAAGTCCATATGAACGAAGTTTGCACAGCAATGCTCCGTGCCAGACGCTGTCAAAAGTCTTGGAGATATCCAATGCGGCCGCCCTTGACTCACCATGCCGTTCAATCGCAGATGTCCATATATCGGTTATAAGTGCCAAAAGGTCTCCTGTGGACCTCCTGCCACGGAATCTGTATTGACGATCATTCAAAAGCCCGTTGCACTCCAAATACTTAACCAACTCTGTATTGATGACATTTTCCATTACCTTAGATAAAATAGACAGTAATGCTATCGGGCGGTAATTTTGTGGGAGACACTTTTCCCCCGTTTTGGCGATTGGCTAAACTCGAGCGATTTTCCAGCAGGCAGGAAAGGTCCTCCGTGCATACGATAAGCGGAAGAGTCTACCAATAATCGGCGATAGTTGTGGAGCACAGTTCTTAAGGACTATTGCTGGTATTCCGTCCGGGCCGGTTGCATTTCTACAATCCAGTTCACGTAGAATGCGTCGAATAGTTCGCGGGCGAAATCTCACATTCCGCATGGAAGACCGTACTGGCGAGATCACAGGTGGCTCCAAAAGGCCGGGATCGAGGTTTGAATTCGCGGAAAATAAATTCGCGAACACATTAGCTTTATCCTTTGAATTCGTCACTAACGTCCCGCTGTCTGTCACCAACGGAGGGAAAGAGGAGGATGCGAAGTTACCGCTGACAGCCCTTGCGTAGAATTAATTATTTCTCCAGAGATTGTAGCATCATATGGCGTAATTGATATGTGCTTTAGTTAAAGTGAAAGTAAAACAACGAAAGGTTTGATGACTCATTGATGACATGTATCATTATCATCATCATTTCTTGTATGGTAAATACTCTAAATGATTCATGGTCAAATACACTATCCTTTTACTTGGAGCCTTTTGTTAGACTTCGATGACTGACGTTCGCTCCGCTAACCTTTAAGGGTCGGACGTCGGCTTAGTGGATTCGATAAGAATATCTTTTGCTATCATTTCATTGTGCTGATACTAGAAGTGGGTGAAATATATTTGTCGCGAGTATGGTATTTATTTACTTACTAGAGGAATTCGCCCCTATCAGTCGCCAACACCTCTTGTTCTTTTTTTCATTCAAATATTTCATCCCCATATTATTTTGACTAAGATTTCAAAACTTTTACACTAAACTCTAAATAATTAAGGAGGTTGCAACATACTCATATATTTATTTTGTTCGTTCATACTGCATCAGTTGCGATTGCTTTCGCACTTTCTCAATCTGTTTCCGCTTAATTCAACAGTTAATTTTTAAGTCAGATCCTCCGCGTCAACTGCAGAAGCGTGTGAAAATTTCAATAAGTATAACCCCCAACCCAGTCCCCTATATATTTAGTTGCTCGAATAACCTCAGCAGTATTTCACCCGTAAATAACTGAAATAATACCCTTGTTACAACGGCCAACCATTCCTTCTATACATTAATGGAAAGAGTTGGTTTACGGAAAATTCTACGTAAAAAGAAAGGTGTTCTTCTGTTGATTCTCTTCATTTGTTTATTTTACGACTTATTTATTTCTTAACTCTTATTTTTAATTTTTATTCTGAGTAAAAGGCCCGCTGTTCTAATGCGAACCTGCAACATTTTCTCTGTTTGATTAATTCTGTTATTTTATTTATTCAGAGTAAAAGGAACGCTGTTCCAGCACAAGTCTACGACCTTTTATTCTGATCGATTAATTCATCTCAATCCCCTTTGCAATCACTCTTTTTATACCCAAATTATTGGGGCAGAATCGCAAACGATCCAACTAATTCTTCTGAACCCAAGCGCAACCCATTTACCCTCCAGCAGTTTCACTCCGCTCGCACTGTGGTCTGATATTTAAGGATACTCCAATGTCCCATTTTGTATGCGCGTTTGTGTAAAAAAAAAACTCATTCGGGTTTGACCCATATTGAGCGCAATTGCCCGGGATGAGTCATTCGCTTCGGTTAAACGATATTTCACTTAACTGGTCCACTTAAAATGCAGCGGCCTTGGTTCAATCAAATTTAATTAATATCACCAGTGGCGTTTTTGTAGCCGTCAGCATTTTGATGGAAATTCCGTTAAACAGTATCATGACACCTTGTGTACGGCAATTATCGTTATTCTGCATTTTTGTAGGCGCTGGCAGTGTCCCATGCCAGGTGTTGTGCTTTTTTTTTGGATATGACAACCAAAATGAAAATATAATGACTTCCACAATCAATAATACCGTTTAAGGCAAACGCTAATGGAGGAAAATATTTCTGAATTAATTACCCACCGCTTCTCTTATCCTTATACCACTACTCCTCAGCCCACTCCACCCCTACAAATTTTCTTACAACTTCGGAAAAGCCAATTTCCGCCTCGTAAATGTGTTATATATTATAATAACAATTATTTTATAAGTTTTTGTTTTGAGTACAAAACTTACCCCTAGTTGTTCTTGGCAATGTCCTGTGTAACTCGTTGTTCCTTGAAGGAAAGCAGCTGTCCGCGTGCCCTAGTCATTCCTGGTAATAAAAGTTCGTTGCACAATTCACATTTTCGATGTATAGTTATTCCAGTTATTCCTGGTTCACATTTTCGATGTATAGTTCCTTTTTGCACAAAACGAGCGAATAGTTTCTGAGCACAAAACGAACGAATAGTTTCTGTTCATATTTTAGTTACATTTATTAATATAATATTTTCACATTTCATATATAATTTAGATTTCTTAATATAATAACTTCACATTTCATATTTTATTTTAATTTCTTGATAGAATAACTTCACATTTCCTATTTTATTTAAATTATTAATATACTAACTACAAAGACACCCGTACGCGGCGACTGCTTAACGAACAAGAAGGAATATCTCGTGTCTTTTCGGCACATATCCTTTTTCGTTCCGCTTCCACGAGTTATTTCTAGGAAGCGGCGAAATTGGCAATTGGCTAATAGGGGGCGACTATGGCTAATAAAAAGAAGATGTCTATTGCAATGTGAATGGGGTTTTAAATGGGGTTTTACTTTTATTTAAATTATATTCTATTGTAAAGGGAATAGGAAATTAGTAATTTGGAGGGAAGGGAAGGATACGGGAAGGATATGTGCGTGAAGGCACGAGAAGTTAATAATTCAAAGGGGGAGGGATATTTAATTGAACTTTAATTATATAACAAATGAGTACCTCAGCAATATCACACTCCGCTTAAACGATATAAGTGTAGAGGTGGTTACAGCCTCGCTCTACACAGAAATCTACAACGCTATATCCCTATATGTCCCATATTCCCGACACAGGTTATCATTCTTATCGCTCCCTTGGTATAACCGCAAACTCCGCACCATTCATAACAAGAGGAATAAGATGTGGAACACTTTCCCAAAATACGCGTTCTCTCCTGGACTACTCCAACCATCTCGGTTACTTTTATCAATTCATCGAGCTTTACAGCTCTCTCTACCACAATTACCCCACCAAACTCAATTTAAACTGATCAACGATGCCAATTCTATCCTCCGCTTTATCAACTACAAGCGCAAATCTGATGCTTATCACATCTCTCTTTTCTACGGCTCAACTACTAAAACTGATTCCCATACCATAGTCAATCTTTTCGCGGCCTTCACAGACAACTCTTTCGAGCCCAACACTTCTTACTTCACTGGCCTGTCTCCCGGCCCTCTCTTCCCAATATACATTCAACAATATACCAAGTTACAGAAAAAGTTGAACAACTGAATGACGATTTCAGTCCCGGCCCAGACGAACTCCGTAATATCCTCTTTAAAAAATGTTCCTCTTCTCTCTCTCTCCCGCTCACTTCAATCTTCAACATATTGTGGATGTTTTATTAGCGCGTCAGCACGAACGCAGATTCAACAAAAACACCACCGCGGTTTCACTAGGAGAATTCAACCGGAGACACAGAAAAGTTAATCCAACAAAGAAAAACACAGGAATGATTAGGTTGGTAAGTTGTTCTTTTTATTCTTGTTCGCAAGTGACAATATGGTATTCGATTTTATAACACTGAGTCCTTTACGTTATCACCACACTAATTACTAATGATTGTTAATGATTTTATTTTTACTTTTGCCCGGCTTTATTATTAATAGAACTTCACACGATACTCAATCACTGAAAAACTCGATTTGGAAGGAATTTGATTGATTTTCAAATGCGATTAAAACGACAAAACCTCCCGGGTGCCTAGTTGGGCGACTCTCATCTGACTGACTTTCATTCGCTGCAGACAGAAAGACATCGCAAAGAAAACCGTAAAAGGGGAGGAGCTGCACGATCAACTCGAGGCAGTCAATCGTGATTGGACCGGGGAATATGGCATACATTTCGCATGTATGTGTAGGCATCGCATACGATCGTCCGGTGATCGGGGATGGATGCGAGCGTCGCAACTGCATCTCCTGCGTATACAAACAATGCATGGCCTGCGGCTGTGTACACAATTGATTGTGTAATACTTGCCGCCAACCGAACCATCTGGGGTAAAAGCAACACAAACCGAAGATCTGGTCACCCTAGGAGAGGCCATAAATCAACATTTGGGTTGATGGACGTGAAATTTCCCAGGTCCGCCGACGGTTGGCGGCCGTTAATAGGGAATTGGTATACCATAAACAATCCGTGGTGCGAATGCTATGTTTTGGTATTGCAACGAATATAGGGTGCAGCCATTGCCAGATGTTAAAAGTAAACACTTGATGGCCGCAACCAATTCGTTGCTTGTTTGCGGTCCCTGATCGGTGGAGACCGATAATAGGAAACCAGCTATTGCTGGTAATTAGTGAATGTTTGCTTTGCATCAGCCGAAACCTTGTCGGCGGTGGCAAACTGATGAGACCTGGTAGCCGCATGCTAGGGGTGCCATGGACAAACAAACAAAAAACGAGTAATCAAGGAACTCCGTGTTGATTTTGTTTCCATGGCATAAGGCAATGGGAACGAGATGCACTGGGTGCAATGCATGCCCGAGGGTGAAATTTTCGATGCCACGGCTAGGTGATAATCTTTGCCGTGGACTTAATGTTTTCAGGTATGGTGGTGGAGAGAAAAAAAGGTTTGGAGAAAACCCCCAAGGAAAGGTAAGCTGCCTAATAAATATTTATGTCGGTTATCCTTGGGGATAACCGAATTAATTCCAGCAATCTGGCTGGCGGTTAATGGCGTAGCAAGGTTACGTAACCTTGCTGAAGGTTCGACTTCGAGGTAAGTCGCATCGCTTGGAATAGTGGGGATCGAGCGATGTATGGCTCTTCGGGCCCTGAAAAGCCCCACAATATCCCTTGCACAAGGTATATTCCCTGACATTTGGAAATCCTCTTACATAACGCCTATACATAAAAAGGGGCCAAAAAACGATATCTCCTTTTATCGTCCCATTACTAAGCTTTCGCACATTTCTAAACTGCTCGAAGGCCTTCTATATGATGCGTTATGTTTTCGCTGCACACCCATTATCTCTCCCAACAAGCAAGGTTTCCCCTCCGGCAGTTCCACTACTACCAACCTTGTCGAATTCACACCCCACACACCCCTTGTCCTAGAAAACGGCGATGAAGTCGATGTAATCACTACCGACTTTAGCAAGGCCTTCGACAAAATCTCCCATAACCTCATTCTCTTTAAGTTATCTTCCCTCGGTTTTGAACCCCTGCTGATTAACTGGATCTCATCTTATCCCAATTATAGAACCTGCCGTGTGCGATTTAGATTCATCCTCTCCGATCATTTTTTTTTCAATCTCAGATGTCCCCCAGGACAGTCATCTCGGCCCCCTCCTATTTATCCTAACCATTAACGACATAGGCTCCAGTGTCAATCACTCCTTCATCTCGCTTTACGCGGATGATACCAACATTTTCAAAACAATCCGCTCTCCCCTAGACTCCACAGTTCTCCAAACGGATCTTTGACAGCTTTTCGACTCGGTGCCAAAATAACTGCCTAGAACTGAATATCCCCAAATGTCACACAATCACCTTCTACTCTCCACTATAACATTTCACACAAACCCCCGTAACGTACGTAAACCTCGACTCTTTTACTTGCCTGCTCATTACACTTCTTATGGCGCTAACGAATCATTCTCGCATATGCTATGACGGGCCAAGTATTTCTCCATCTCCTTCGATTTCAACCTCTCCACTCCCGCTCTCAAACGACGTCTCAGAAGATACCCGTCCTATAACCCCCCCCCCCCCCCTCAAAAACCGCTCTACCCTGCAATCCTACCTCTCCCCTCCCGGTCTCAAACTACACCTTTCTAGCCCCACCCATAGTTTCAACCTCTCCCCTCCAGCTCACTAACCCCCCCCCCCCCCCCCCCACCAGTTCGTATACATGCCGTTCACTGTCGCTGTCTCACAAATGCCGCATTTGCCACCCCCATGTACACTCGCTCTTCCCCAGCCTCCAACCTCCCCTATCCCATAGTCCTCTTCACCTTCCTGGCTTTTTCTCCTTTTTTTCATTTTTTAATTAGATTGGAATTACTACTTTAGATTTGAAGTTAGTCTGTAAGGTATTATATTAATTTAATTTAAGCTTGGATTAAGCCTAATGTATGAGGGTTCTGCACTCACTAAACTAAACTATATAAAACAAGCATTCCTAGATGAAAACATGATTCATATAGTCGGTCAGCTGCTAGAAATTCGGATATTTCCTTACTTGCTTTCTAATTCACACTGACTGACTAATGTCTCAATGATGTCTTATCGGAACTTGGTTGTTTTTTGTTTTTGTCACCCGGACAAAATTTTTTCATGGACTAGATAGATTTATTAATTTTTTTTATTTATTTCTTTTCGCTCTCCACACTTTGTACTACACAGTTTTAATAAAATTCATTCAATGACATGCTCTATCTGCTGAGTCTGTCTACGGTTCCGTTTGGCATTAAAACCGGCGTCTATGGAATGATAAATTGGTTACCTCTTGATCCAAACTAAACTGATACTTACTTTTAGACCAAGCATAACAACTGTAAAAGCTGGCATTGTTTATTTCCGCTCTTATGAAATCCTCACTTAATATCCATGCACCATGTTGACTGCAATCAATTTCACAACCACTTGTCCTTTTGAAGAAGCTGACAAGCTTTTTAGACCCCCCCAGATTGTCTCCATTTTTAAGTGGAAAGCAAAGTTTCTGCGACTTCTACAATAATAGCGTCTGGCTTAAATTACAAAAGATGTTTTTGAGAATATTTTCTATTGTATATGTGCATATGTTGGAAACAGCTTTTACAAATATAATATGGTCAGATATATCCATGCCATTCTGTTTTTAGATAGCTGTCACAAGAAACTAGTATAATCAATAAAACAACGATTTGGTATACTCGTACAACTATGACAACGATAAATACACCATTTAACCCGATGTAAAGTCAAGATGCTAAGGTGTCTGTTTCCACTCATAAAATAGTTGTACGTTCCATCAGATAAAGTGAGAAACATGGGATGCAAAAAGGACTATCTACGAATTAACTATTGTTAAAGCTATAATGTCAATCTAGATATATATCGAAGTTTTCATCGTGGCCTTTTTCTCTCTAGTGGCGCCCACTCTCCCAAGGCAATATGTCCTTGATGCCATAAAATGAGTTACCTTGAGTACCATAAACAGTTGGAGCACAGTTTAGGTATACCTTACCTTGCCTCATTTCTTTGGAATCAGCGAAATTCCTTAACTCGTTATTACGCCGTCAATTGGTGCTGGTTGATGCTTCACCAAATAGATAAATTAAAGGCCTGGCCTTCCTGCGCGACGCATCCACACGCAGCTACTGTCCCAGTGTAAAACTGCAGTCGAGCGTCGACAAGCAATTGATCGCTTTTGACAGCGAACCGATTTGGTATTACTTCACATCCATGTATCCCATAAATTACAGGTCACGATGCCTGTGTTGTTCCTCACCATGTAGCAATTGCAATAGGTTCATCTGAGATGGTTTGCAGGGCATCATCTCATTGCACAAAGTGGGAGCCTTGATATACCTTTTACTTGTAAGTAAGACACCTTAAGGCCATGGTTATCGGTGTAGGGTTTAGCTCCTTCGACTAGCCAAGGACTACGGCTTCTTATATACGATTTGAAAGGCGACGTTGACGGCTTATACCAATTTGATCTTGTGATAAAATAGTGTCGAGATGAAACAAAGAGAGATGAGACAGGAGGACGGTTTATTAAGAACTATAAACATGATAATATGTACTCATCTGTTTTATTAAGAAGGCGGTTAAGGTTGTATTCAAAAGGAATATCTAACTGAGCAGCACGCGCTCTTGTTATCGTGATACCTGTTCAGTTTATGTGAATTGGATTTTGTCGTTTGCTTTAATCACAGTTATCTATGTCGAAGAGAAGCTAACGACTGGTTTACTCGAACCTTAACTAATTTATGTTTAAATTTAGAGTCAATAGTAATATAAACGTTCAATGAATATTTTATCTTTTGGTTGTGGTTCATTGGCCGATCGTTTCTTTATAATCGTGTGTGACAAGGTATCGACTGAAATGGAATTCGGCAGAGTTTTTCGATTTGTTTACATCGACTGTCCGGTGGCAGATGAATAATGATATGTCGGCAAGTCTTATCCGTTGTTATGTAACAAATGTTTTGACATAATTTATGTGACAAAAGATTAATACCCGAAGTGCATATGAGGTTCATATACGAGTAAGTTGCAATAATAAGCAGCTGCTTGACAATATTTGAATTTGACTTTGGAGCAAAACATAAAAACGTCAAATGGAAACATAACATTTTTAAACTTGTTTTGAGAAAATAAACTTGAAGGTTAAGGTCGAAAACGTATCCTTCCACAAAATATAATACATGTACCAGCAATGTAATATATTGTCACAAATTCAAAACCGACACACTTGTCAACCGGTAGCGTGACCTCATGGCGTTGCACCGAGCCTTAAGTTTAGTTTTAGTTTAGTTTAGTGAGAGCAGAACCCTCGTTTATTACACTTAGTACAAGCGTTTGAGAGGAAAAAAAAAAAAATTAAAAGTAAAAAAAAAAAAAACTTACTAACTAACTTAAGAAATAGGATTACAAAAAATTACATTCGAATAAGTAAGAAGATAAAAAGGTGGGAAGGTGGCTGTGCACGTGATGGGGCGGCGAAGACCGGGTAGTAGGATAAAGGGGCGGGGTGATAGGAATGTATACGGGTAGTAAAAGTGTAGATAGTGGGTGGGGGAAGGTCACGAGGGGAAAGACAGAAGACGACGTTTGAGAGCAATAGAAGTGAGGTAGAAATCGAAGGAGGTGGGGTAAGAGTTTGCCTGCTTAAGCATACGTGAAATTGGTTCATTACAACCGTAGGAAGTGTGGTGGGAGGGCAGATAGAAGAGACGAGGGTTTCGTAGGTTGCGGGGGTTGGTGTTGAGTGCGATGGCGGAAAGCAAGCTAGGGCAGTTGATTGTGCCGGAGAGGAGACGGTGGATGAAGAGGATATCGGCAAGAGTTCTGCGTTCCTCAAGTGTACTGAGGTTGATCAAATGGAGCCGGCTTGTGTATGGGGGAAGAATCCGAGGATTCTCCCAGTTCAGTCCACGGAGGGCAAAACGCAGAAACCGACGTTGCACGCTCTCGATTCTGCGGATATGGGACGAGCAATGTGGAGACCAGACCTGACTGCCGTATTCAAGAAGGGGGCGGATGAAGGCAATGTAGAGGGAACGGGAAACGTAAGGATTAGAGAATTCCTTAGACCAGCGTTTCACAAACCCCAGGGCGGAGTTGGCCTTAAGAATGATATCGTCGATATGTGGGATGAAGCTGAGCTCCCTGTCAAATAAGATTCCGAGGTCACGTATTGAGGATACGTATGAGATCTGCTGGTTAAGCAGGAAGTAAGGGCGAGGAGGTGGGGGTGGACGTTTGTAGGAGAATGTAATGGAGTGACATTTGGCAACATTGAGATCAAGGCAGTTATTACGGCACCAAATTGAGAAGCTGTCGAGGTCTGTTTGGAGAAGTGAGGAATCGAGGGGAGAGATGATTGTTTTGTAGAGTTTGGCGTCGTCCGCATTGAGGGATATGGATGAGTGTTTAATAACAGAATCGACATCATTGATAGTTAGGATAAAAAGGAGAGGGCCTAGATGACTTCCTTGCGGAACCCCAGAGGTGGGAAAAAAAGGATCGGAAAGGGAGGATCTGAATTTGACACGGTAGGATCGGTCTTTCACATAAGAAGATAACCATTTGATCAATAGGGGTTCGAAGCCTAGGGAGGACAGCTTGAAAAGGATGAGATTATGGGAGATTTTGTCAAATGCCTTGCTGAAATCGGTGGTGATAACATCAACTTCGTTGCCATTCTCTAAGGCACGGAGAGTATGGGATGAGAACTCGATCAGATTGGTTGTGGTCGACCTACCCGAAAGGAAACCGTGCTGGTTGGGTGAGATGATGGATTTACAACTAAAAGATAACGCATTGTAAAGAAATCCTTCGAACAGTTTGGGGATATGAGATAGTTTGGCGATGGGTCGGTAGTTGCTGATATCATTTTTAGGTCCCTTTTTATGTATGGGGGTGACATAGGACGATTTCCATATACTAGGGAAGGTCCCTTGAGATAGAGATAGGTTGAAAATCTTTGATATTGGGAGAGAAAGAGAAGTGGAACAGTTCTTTAAGAATACAGACGGAAGTCCATCAGGTCCGGGGCTGAACTCGTCTTTGAGTAAGTTTAGTTTCTCCTCAACTACGTGACGCTGAATAAGTTGAGGAGAGAAAGGACCAAGGGAGAATTCGGGCAAGTCATTGAAATACGACGGATTGGGTTCGAAGGAGAAGTCCGTGAAGGATTTATTGAAAAACGACGCGAACAGGTAGCAATAGTTAGGTTGTCGTTAGACGTAGTCGTGCCATAAGAGAAGGAGTTTGGATAGGCGTCGGATTTACGTTTATAATTTATAAAGTGGAAAAAGGATTTGGGATCGCTAATCAAATTGGATTGTGTTTTAATAAGGTATTTGGAATAGAGGGAGTTGTAGAGTTCGGAAAATTTATAAAAGGCCCCGAGATAGTTGGAGTAGTTTTCAATGGATCGCGTTTTGAGGAAAATGTTCCATAAGTTATTCCTTTTGTTCCGAAGATTGCGGAGATTGCGGTTGTACCATGGCGGCGAAGAAACCGATGACCTGCGGCGAGAATAGGTGACATATAAGGCGACGGCATAGTAAATCTTCTTATAGAGAGTGGCCGTGGCTTCTTCTACACCCAAATGATCAAAGCGAAACGCTGTTTTGCTAAGATGTTCATTTAAGAGGCGGAAATTAGCCTTATGGAAATTGTAAGAAAAGCAGTCAGGAGGTAGAGGGGCTGGGTTTCATGGTCGAGATATAAGGATAAGAGCAGTGGGGGGTGATAATTGTCAATGGTAGAGAGGGCGTGTGGGCTAGGGGCAACTGAGGACATGAGAGGGTCGGTTGTGAACACGAGGTCCAGCTGTCTCGCCATATGGTTTGGGACAATGCTAATTTGATGAAGGCCTGAGTCGGAGAGCCCGTTAATAAAAATACGTTCATTAGAACTAGTGGGGTTAGAGACGTAGAAGGGTAATTCGTCAGCTGATGTCCACTGTAGGTGGGGCAGGTTAAAGTCGCCAAGAACGACGATATCGTCTATTGCGGTGCTTAACACTGTAAGGTTATCTACCGCTTCTATTGCGAGTTCGTATGACGCGGTGGGTCGAGAGGGAGGAATATAAAAACAGATAATAAATAGAGACTTAGGGCGCTTGTCAATTTTAATAGCGACGTAGTCGAGATCCGGAGAAGAAGAGATGGCAATTAGAGATGAAGTGAGTCTGTTATGAGTGGCGAGCAGCACTCCACGGCATGGGGAGTAGTGACCTTCTCGATGAGCGTCGTCATCGCGAAAAACGTTGAAGGAAGGAGAGAATAGTTCAAGACTACTGATACTAGGGATAAGGTTGGTCTCCGTCAGAGCGTATATGTCGAAGGGGAGGGAGTGTGCCTTTTCCAGAGTCGAATGTGTTTTGGAGCAGAGACCCCTAACATTCTGATAGTAGACGGTTATGGGGAGAGTGTTGAAATGATTAGAGGGACCAAAGGGGGGCTTAAAAGGGTCAAAAGTAATATTGATTATTGGGAAAGGTAATTTTGCTGTCAATATACTGGCGAAATGCTGAGAGATCACTTAGCACCTTATTTGGTGGCATATCGAGATTATTATGGAAGTTGATGAATAGGCTGCGAAGGCTAGGGACGTCAGTAGGTAGACCTTCCTGCTGGATGGAGGCCATTACGCTGGTTTTCGTAATACCATCGTAACAGACGGAGTCGGCTTTATCGTGGAGGAAAGCAAGATAGAGGTGTACATTCTCATAGATCACTTTGTTTCTAAATTTAGACAGGGCATACCGGTTGTCCGAAGAATTAATGGTTTGCTGAGTGAGTTTAACAGATGGTGGTAAAACTGGGTCGATTAATGGTCGGGGGGGGGGAGATGGGCGAGGGCGAGGATTAGGCGCGGGAAGGAGTGGGGCAAGGGGCGGCCTCGTGTTAGGACCAGTAGGTGAGTGATGGGAGGAGGGAGGATTAAGAATGTGTGGCCTATGGAAGTTAGAATATTTGGCGCCTGTTTTGAGGTCGAAAGGGGGGGTGGAATTGGAGACCTGGGCCGTGGTTGGTGTGGGGCGAGCAGGTTTGCTATTATTTTTACGGGGGGCTATATTACGGGCGGACGAGGAGGGGACTACAGAGTGGTTGTGGCGGACGTGGTTGGTGGTTGGGGCTAGGGACAGGAGCTAGGATCTGGTTAGGATATTTCTTGGATCGGCCATTCCCTTGATTGGGTCGGGGTGGGCGTGGTAAGCGAGGGAGTCGAGGGCGCATTGGTAGGGGACGATTTGCTGTTGGGCCGGGGAGAGCCTTGGGGGGACGTGCAAGCGGGATAGTGTTGGGGATCGTTTCAGGTGGGCGTCGGTTGGGACTGTATACTGAGTGATTGGGGGGGGGGTGGAGTTTGGTTGATGGGATGGGGTTGCAGTTTCTCAACGACAGCCTACCAATCCTGCAGCACCCATTTTTGTTCGGGTGGAAAATCCAGTCGAACCTGGAGGGAAGAGAGACGCGGAAACTTGACCCAAAATCGGAGAGAGGAAGCACGATGCATTCTGTTATGGATATCTTGAATTTTTTACGAAAGTATTCCGAAATCCATTCGGAGCTCGCGGATTTGGGGGCGCCATTTAGCAGATAAGAGGTTGTTGGGGTATTAGAACGGTTAAGTTTATTAATACGGGCCATCCATTCTTCGTGGGTCCAAGAAGTACCAAAGTGAACAATTGGCGAGTAGACATCCTGTACCGCCACAGAAAACGGAGGAGGGGGTGCTGGTGACTGAGGTGGGGTAGGTAGGCAGGGGGATGCGGTTGCGTTATTGAGTTCTTCAAACAAAGACAACTCACATCGCGGTGAGGGGAGTGGGTTAGTGAATTTAAGTTGTAAGGATGAGAGGGCCTAGGGTGGATCGGGAAACCGCAAGCTCGCCAAGGATAGTATCGAGTTTTTGTATGATAACGTCGAGTAGGGGGTCGGGTTCGGTGACGGTAGCGGGCCTTAGAGAGGAGGAGCGCAGCAGGGCAAGTCCTTCAGAAAGGCAGTTAAGCCTAGAGAGAATGTTCTCATAAAGGGGGTTAGTATGCGGAACGGGCGGCCGTTTGGAAGTCGACTGAAGGCACCTGTCGAGGTTCAAGCGGATGTTGTCGTTCAGATCTTGTGTGAGTGAGTTAAGGGAGTCGTTTATCGCATGAGTCAACTGGCCAACGACCAATTTATTGCTGTCACCAATGAGGGTCTTAATGTCGGTTAGAGACGCTTGGTGGAGGGAGCCAACGTCATCAATGCACTTGAGACTACTCTCAAGATGTAAGATCCTTTTGGTGATTTCTTTGAGGTTGGAGTTGTGAGAACTCTCGTTCGCGTCGCTGAGGCATTTAATAGCTAGGAGGATGTGGGATAGCGAAATATTAAGACATTCGTCGCAAAAAAAAGAAGATTGTCAGGGAATTCCTTTACAAAGTGTGTGTTTCGCTTATTGAGACCCACACAGGAGGCGTGAAAGGATTTGCCGCAGATGCCATTATAGTTGACAACGTCAGCATTATCGTCACTAACCCCACAGGTTGAGTTGCCACAAGGCATAATGGGAATGATTGAGTAAGTGAGGATGTAACAGATAGAATAGAGGAGAGAAGAAAGGGAAATTAAAATCTGAGATAATTGAGAGAACAGATATGACAAGAATCAAGAACGTTCAAAATGATACGAGGAACAGGCGAGGAAAAAGAATATGACTGAAAAGTTATAAAAAGATAAATTATGATTATAAAGATAGTAAATAAGAGTAAGTAAAATAATAAAAAAGAAGGATAAAGATCTAAAAAAAATAATGAATACAAAGATAGTAAGTAGGAGTGAGTGAAAAATAGTGACATAAATAAAGAAAAACAAAAAAAAAACGAGAATTACAAATAAAAAAACTAAATAATTAAAGATTAACAGTGAATTAAAAATAATTAAAAAATAAAGAAAAGAAAACGAGAATTACAATTAAAGATCTAAATAATTAAAGATTAACAGCGAGTTATTATGGTACAAAAAAAAAAAAATATATATATATATATAAATAAAAAAAAATAAAAAAAAAAAACGAACGAGACTCAGGCGTGAGTTGAACGTAGGTCCAGCGTCTTCCTCAGTACTCCGGCAAGCTGCTGAATAAACGATGGATTATTGAGCCTATTATGTGACGTTCTTAAATCGTATATTATTGAAAAACTAAAATGTGACAAATTTAATCCGTTGATGACGGTTATACTATAACCTGTAACTCGATTCTGTCCTCAGCTCTTCTTATTTCTCTTTCAATTTATTCACTATAGGCTGTATCGTTAGAATTATGGTTTAAGTAGCACCAACCGTGCAATCCTTGTAGTTTACGTGTTTTTGGTGTGTTTTGAATGGTTTTTCACTGTATAATAGCCAATTCAAGAAATCGATCCCGGTTTGTGTGGTTTTGTCGCCTGTATCGTTAGAATTAAGGTTTAAGTAGCAGTAACCGTGCAATCCTTGTAGTTTACGTATTTTTGGTGTGTCGTGGACGGTTTCTCTATCAATTGTAGCCAATTTTAGAAGATCGATCCCGCTTTGTGTGTTTTTGTCGTTTGTGTCGTTAGAATTATGGCAGCAACCCTGCAAATACTTGCGGTTTCCGCGTTTTTGGTGTGTTTTGAATGGTTGTCCGATGTGTTGTAGTTAATCTGGTTAATTTTACTCTGGTTTGCCGGATTTTCTGGCTTGTATCACCACAATTCAAGTCCCATTAGCAGCAACTCTGTAATCCTTGTAGTTTTACGTGTTTATTGGTGTGTTTTGAATGGTTTTTCTTTGTATTATAGCCAATTTCATGAGAGCGATCTCGGTTTGTGTGCTTTTGTCGCCTGTATCGTTAACTGATAAAGCCAACTAATACGACATCAACACACCGATTCTGGAGCCCTCTAGAGGAATACTGGAGAATACACGAAACTGGCGAAAACGTCAGAAGGAGACGGAACCACGTGAGAGGACGTGCAAGAACCAAGAAAGCTACAGGAGACGATTGATTGAAGAATTTAACGGAGCAAAAAAAGAGGTTGTCCCTGAACATTGAAGCACTCTTGCGGTCCAGTGGTCGAACTCGCGTAAAAAGAACGGATCATTTAAACTGGACATAGTTTAACGGTCGTGTGCGAAGTAAAAACGTAACAATTGGAGTCAGAAGTGGGATCGCGGAGTGATCGTGGACAATGGTAAAGTTTGCCGACCTAAGAATACCTCAATTGAGGGATGAATTGGAATCTGGACGATTGCCCGGAACAGGACAAAAGGCGGAACTGCAAGCACGATTGCGGAGGGCTCTGGAGGACGAGGGCATCGAAGTTGAAACCTATGAGTTTTACCAAGGTGCTACGGGACCTTCATCCGAGGTCAAGGAGCAGTTGATGGAACCCCAACCAACTCTGGCATTCGACATGAACGTGCTTTTGCAAGCAATGGCACAACAATTGGCGGAGCAGTCTTCACGTATGGAAAATCAAATGGCGGAACAGTCCTCACGCATGGAGAATCAGTTGATGGAACGCATAGAGAAGCAGCTGACGGAGCAGTCCTCGTGCATGAAGAACCAGTTGGCAGAACACACTTCACAAGTTAAGGACCAACTAGCGCACATCGAAGGAAATGCCGCTAAGTTGCGGGCGAGGCAGGATCAAATGGAAGGCGAACTACATCACTTGGAATCGAAACTTAGGGAGTTGGATATTCATGTGCGTGAAAGACAGTCAAGCGAACCAGTTACGACTGTCAATGCGATGAAACTTAAGGCCCCAACCTTTGATGGAACTGTGCCGTTTAGTGTTTTTAAACTACAGTTCGAGACGACAGCACAAACCAATCATTGGACAAGGACGGACAGAGTGGCAGCGTTGGTGGTATCGCTGAAAGGCCCCGCCGCCGATGTGCTACAAACTGTTCCTGCAAGTGATCGTAGCAATTATGACGCAATAATGGCTGCGATTGAACGGCGTTACGGCAGCGATCATAGGAAACAGATGTTCCAGATAGAGTTGATGAATCGCCACCAAAAAGCAAACGAGCCGTTACAAGAATATGCAATGGAGATAGAACGGCTCGCGCACTTGGCAAACGCAGATGCACCCGCGGAGGTAATCGAAATACTCAAAACCCAGGCGTTCGTCAACGGTTTGAAGGATGCAGATACAAAACGAGCAACGTACTCTACGCCGAAAAGGACATTCGCGGAAACAGTGTCGTTTGCATTGACACAGGAAACAGCAAGTCTGTTAAGCAAACCAGTGCATAGAGTCCATCGCGTGGAAGAGGAACCGAACGAATCCCTGGAGAAAAGTGTGAGGGATCTCATAAAGACTATGACTCAAATGATGTCAACCGGACGCAAGGGCTCCGGCGGGAAATGTTATAATTGCGGAAAAGCTGGGCTTTTTTCACGGGATTGTGATGCACCACGCAAGGGAAAAGAGAATGGAGGAAAGCGAGGACCAGAAAACGCTCGTGGTTCCTCTGGAGAAAACCCATCGTTAAACTAAAAAGGACCAGCTCAAAGGGGCAAAAGCTGGTTCCGGTAACGGACTGCCCCACAATCCCCGTTTCACAAATAAGTCGGAGCAACAATAATCTAAACGTGAGTGGAGCTGTGAATGGACGATCGCTGATCCTAACTCTGGATACAGGCGCAACCCATTCCATAATTAGATCGGACCTGGCAGGAGATGATGTCGAACCGTTGAATGGTTGTAAACTGCGGACAGCTACAAGAGAGGAGGCTGCAATTTCTGGGAAAGTGAAAACGAAAGTTCAGATTGGAACTTTGGTGGTGACTCACACTTTCCTAGTGGCTGGGATAATAGACGATGTTGACCAATGGTCTGGCTCTTGACCTAAAGAAGAGAATATTAAAATGTGAACACATGGAGATACCATTGAGCACTGGGGATGGAGCGCCACATATTAGGAATGTGAGAGTGAGTTTTCGTCAGCAGATTCCACCCAAATCGGAAGCAGTTCTTTGGGCACACTTAGAGGGAGACTGTGGAGCAGGCAAGCTGTGGGTAGCGGAAGCATCAGAAACGGCCACGAAGGTATTGGTTGGCCGAACCTTGGTACGGGTGGGCGAGAGTGAACAAATCCCAGTTCGAGTACTGAATGAGTTTGGTCCGCCGGTCACACTTGATAAGGGAATAGTGCTGGGACAATGCCAAGTTGTGGAAGCGGTGGTTAACTGTGACAACCCTCCCCAGGAAGCCAGGAATAAGAGTACAAAAACGCCTACCATGATGGATACCTTATTAAATGAGCTAGATGGGCAGGAAAAGATAATGGCCAAACGACTATTAGAAAAATATAGCGCCATATTTGCCAACGGCGACGGAAAACCCGGAAGAACGGACATCGTTCAACATCGTATAGGTACCGCTGATGCCAGACCAATTCGACAAGCGCCACGAAGAGTTCCACTGGCCAAACGAGAAGAAGCCGAACGGATGATAGACGAAATGCAGAAGGGTGGAGTTATTGAGCCATCAACAAGCCCTTGGAATTCGCCGGTCGTACTAGTTAAAAAGAAGGATGGAAGTACCCGGTTCTGCGTCGATTACCGGAAGCTCAACGATGTCACCAAAAAGGATAGTTACCCACTGCCACGGATAGATGATACACTGTTGGAAAGGGTTCTCAACTTTGATTCTGCAAAGTGGGTATTGGCAAATAGAGATCGAGAAAGCGGATCGAGAGAAGACTGCTTTTAGCATTGCCGACGGATTGTGGCAGTTTGCGGTGATGCCATTTGGATTATGTAACGCGCCGGCAACTTTTGAGCGGCTGAAGGGCCTCCACTGGAAAACATGCCTGGTGTATCTTGATGACATTATCGTCACGGGCCGGACTCTTGACGAGCATCTCAAAAACTTGGAGGGGGTCTTCCAGCGAGTCGCTTCTGCTAAACTGTGGCTGAATCCAAGGAAATGCGATCTATTCAAAACCGAAGTAACCTATTTGGGCCACAAAATCACAGCCGCAGGAATTCACACAGACGCAGGCAAAATAAATGCTGTCAGAAATTGGCCTCGACCCACAAATGTTCACGAAGTGCGAAGCTTCCTTGGACTCTGTACGTATTACAGACGTTTCGTGCCCGGATTTGCCAGTGTCGCAAGAGGCTTACACGATTTGACAAAGAAAAATTGCAAATTTGTGTGGAGCAGTGAGCAAGAAAATGCCTTCCACCGACTGAAGGAATTGCTGTGCACAGCCTCAATGTTGGCTTATCCAGTTCCTGGCAAAAAGTTTGTGTTGGACACAGACGCTAGTGCATATGGAATAGGAGGTGTACTCGCGCAGATTGTCGACGGTCAGGAAAAAGTGATTGGGTACTACAGCAGAGTTCTTGGTAAGCCGGAGAGGAACTATTGCGTTACAAGGCGCGAACTCTTGGCAGTGGTGGAATGCGTGAAACACTTCCACAAATACGTATACGGACAGCATTTCCTTGTAAAGACGGACCATGCGGCGCTCCGATGGTTGCTGCGGTTTAAAGATCCAGAGGAGCAAATCGCGCGTTGAATAGAAAGGCTGCAGAACTATGACTGCGAGATACAACACCGAAAAGGAGGACAGCATGGAAACGCCGATGCACTCTCTCGACGCCCATGTGCAGTGGAGTGTAAAAATTCCTCAAGGGCTGAACGATGTGAAGGGATAGTCGACATCCGCTTATTGAATCTCGGACCTGATGCAGAATGGGGCTCCAGTGCTATGAGATAAACCCAACTGGACGATGCCGATTTGGTCAAGATCCTGAAAGCAAAAGAATTGAATGAAAGACCAGCAAAGGAGGGAATGTCATCGGAAAGTCCAGTGGCCAAGGCGTATTGGGCGCAATGGGACAGCCTAAAATTAATAGACGGAGTATTACATCGCCAATGGGAAAGCAATGATGGTAGATACACCCCCGACTTAATTGTCCTACCAAAATTAAGGATAGCAGCCGTGTTGGAAGAATTCCATAATGGACCAAGCGGAGGACACCTCGGCGTTGCAAAAACTCTGGAGAAAATAAAACAACGGTTTTACTGGGTGAATGGCCGGAATTCAGTTGCTAACTAGATTAAAAACTGCACACAATGTATGGCAGCCAAGGGCGCAAAAGTCAAAAGCAGAGGGAAGTTACAGCAGTATAATGCCGGAGCGCCATTTGAGCGCGTCGGAGTGGATGTAGCTGGCCCTTTCCCTACTAGTGACTCTGGCAACAAATATGTACTCGTGGTGATGGACTATTTCAGTAAGTGGCCCGAAGTGTATACGATACCAAACCAGGAGGCTAAAGCTGTAGCCGAAGCTTTCCTGCAGAATTGGGTCACACGATTTGGAGTACCGATCGAGTTACATTCGGATCAAGGGAGGCATTTCTAGTCTGCTGTCTTCCAAGAAATGTGCTCACTGCTGGGCATCAAAAAGACACGGACGACAGCCCTGCACCCGCAGTCGGATGGAATGGTTGAGAGGTTCAACCGTACGCTGGAGGAACATTCGCGAAAAGTTGTCGACAAATGTCAGCGTGATTGGGACAAGCACATCCAAATGTTTTTAATGGCATACCGATCAGCACTACACGACACTACCGGACACCCACCTGCACACATCATCTTTGGTACAGACCTGAGGCTCCCATCGGAACTGAAATTCAGTAGCAACGGTGCCACTATTAAAGCCGGAGGCAGCTATTGGGAGGTGCTCCAATCAGAGATGGACAAAATACACCGTCTCGTGAGGCAACGGACGCGGTTGATGAGCAACAAAATGAAGGATCGGTATGATCGAGCCATGAATTCCGAGGGATTCCAAGAAGGCGATTTAGTACTATTATACAACCCCCAACGTAGGAAGGGTCTATCCTCAAAACTGCAGACATCGTGGGAAGGCCCATATAAAGTCTTAAAGCGACTAAACGATGTGGTGTAGCGCATACTGAAGAGGCAAGGGAAGATCAAAGTTGTGCATATAGAGAGACTATCCCCATTGGGATCATGGAATTTGGAGTCTGATCGGGACGAAATTCGATTTGTTTGTTTCAACGAACACACTGTGGCGGTTATTTAAAGCTTTCCCAAAGAACCAGCCATTTCTTTAAATCAACCTGCTTTTCCCTCACCCGCAAGACACCATACCTACCTGCAATTTTGGGCAGCGTAAGCTACCTTTCACTCTCTTTCACCTGAGAGTAAAACCCCAGCAAGCATGCACATCAAACAAATTAATTCATTCATATTACATGAACAGTGCCAGACAATCGGCTCGGCTTGTCAGCAATTATAAACGATAAACACTCGCTGGCCAGCGTAATTGTTGACAGAGCTGTAGCCGATATTCTTGCTACGGTTCATGTGTGAATATTGCCCCAATCCCATGGATCGCTACAGTTGCGACCAATTTCCCCTATCGGTTATCTACCGATCATGGGATTTGGGCACGAATATGATTGACGTTAGACAATCATACCCATGATCATGTCCAATGATTCGTTGTCTAAACAACGACCAGCCACTATTCTCACGCTGGCTATTCTAAACAAAACGCTTCTGTGTACTCTTCGTAAACTTAAGAAATTATTTTTGCCTGCATGCCTGAATTCCTGTGCATTATCCAATGCCTAAAATAAACATGCACCCAACTCTAGTAGCCTTTGCCGTCGCAGCAAAGTTCTGTTGACTTATCGCTAACCCAAATCGATCCCCTATCGTACGATGGGAATACACCCAGCCGTACACCGATCATCATATCTGACCAGCTGCATGTTTGTTTTTCCTTTCCTGCGCCCTGAGGCGTGTTTGGGTGTCTTTCTTGAAAAGGAACGATTGTTTTTCGCCTGCGATGACTTGCGTGGAAACTCGTCAGAGTTTGGGTCAACCAGAGGCTGATTAGCGCCATGTAGAATATAACTTTTACCATGCTGTCAGGTTGGCTACTGTGACATAGCCTCCTTGTCATAGCAAAAGTTTTCCTAGCTTTGACCAAAGCAGCCTCTACATGTCTGTTGAAATACAGATATTGATCTAGCCAGATGCCCGGGCATTTAACTAAACTCATGGTTTCCAGTTTATCTCCATGCGGTCCCACGATAACTAGCTTTCGCCAGTCTTTCCTTGTGCCGTTCGTGGCTTTATATAATGGGGTTCTAAATAGAATGGCTTCACATTTCTGGAAGTTGATCTTAAGTCATCGCAATAGCGCTGCACGTTGTTGAAGTCTCGCTGTATTAAACAATTTATGATCTCAACTTTCGATGCTGTTCTGTAAATTATGAGATCGTCTGCGTACGCAATAGCCTGCGGAAGTGCATCTAATAAGTCGCTAATGTAAATGTTAAAAAGAATCGGAGAAAGTACCGCTCCCTGTTGCAAGCAATTCTTGATATTATACGTTTTATTAGAGGTCACATTACCACTTTTGACCACGAACCTCCTGTCCTTTAACATATCGTAAAGTACATATAGTAAAGGCTTATGTATTCCGTGTCTGATCAGCCTGAAATATAACCTTTCGATCCAGACGGTATCAAAGGCTTTTTCCAAGTTGATCAGACAGGCACCTGTGCATTGGTTCCTACATTTATTCCACTGTATGTCGGAGACCAGTTTAGTCGCGGCATGTGTGGTTTCATGACCCGCCTTAAAGCCCAACTGGTTATTTGGAATAATAGTGTTGTCGTCTACCCATTTTAGCAGAGCTTTGTTAATAGTCTTTTCAAATACTTTACTGATGCTTGGGAGGGAAACTTATCGAACGCATGTTCATTGGGTTTGTAGAGTCATTGCCCTTTTTTGGGATGGGCTAAATGATAGCCGTTTTCCAACACGCGGGATAATATGCATTTTTCAACGCGTTGTTAAACAGGACCGTGTATATATCTATTGCCATTGGGGGATGTTCTTGAATAGGATGTCAAGTACTCCATCTATTCCCACTGACTTTTTGCTTCTCAATGAGTCGAAGATACCCTGAATTCCTTCCCTCGAAATTAAAAGGCTATTAGCTCCATCATTGGCGTTAATGTAAATTGACAGATTATCACCACTGAATTCGGTAACCCCGGATTCTCCGATTGCCTAAGTGAAATTTCATTTCGGAGGTGCAGGTGATTCAGTAGAACTCTGTCCTCCAAGTCGTGATTTCGGTGAATGCGTTCAATCACCGTGTACATTTCCTGGAGGACTGCTCCGGTAATGTTCACCTTTTCCAAGGAATCTTCGATCACGAAGAGCTCACTATTGAGGATAGCGTTCTCTGTATCAATGCCAATGTTGATTAACATCTGGTTGTTTACATCAGTACGTGGAATCTGGAGACACTGAATCTCATTTTGATTATTTCTCCTGAATATTTTATTTATTTGTGCATGCCATTAGGAAAACTTGTGCTAAAAGCAATTTAGATACACAATGGTGATTGTGCACTGAATCTTTGCTGGCGGAAGGGTCGAATTCTTTGTGTGTATATTTACACGTTGGAGAATTCGGTTTTTGGCGGCTAGACGCGAGATGTGTAAACTGCTTTTGTCAGTTGGATAAAAGGTTTCCGTGACTGTGAATAAGCCAGGAAAATCTGCTGCGCACGTGTGTGGCAGGTGACTTCGAGTTGGCAAAAGGAGTTGGGGTTGGAATTATGGGTGGAATTGTGGGTGGTTTTCTGCGTAGCTTTAAGGAACCGCCGCAGACCAAATACCTGAACAAGATAATAGATTCGATTTTCGCGCCGTGTTTTGCTTTGTGAAAAGTGACAACTTAAAAAGTGAACATAGAAAACCAATTGTTCGATGGAGTGTCGAAAAAAAAGTTACGCGCACTGAGTGAAATAAGAACGGAGGTGTTTGCGCTTGTTGTGTTAACGTATGTGTACCGCGCGCTCCGGTATGACCAGTGAAGACAGAATAAAAACAAACAGTAGGATATTAAAAGCCAAAATAAGTCTATTAAAAACCTCTTCGTGCACCAGACCGAAATTAAAAGCGGCAACAACAAAATCAAAGAGAGAAAAATAAGCAACATATTAATGACTCGCAAAGCTGCAGAACTCATTTTAGATCAACAACAAATGGAGGCGGAGAATGCATTCCCCTTTACTACTTATGGCGCCAGTACTTCAGTGACCGTTGAACGAACAATATCGTTTGTCGCTCGTCAACGAAAAATAAATAAAATTATTATTCGCGTACACGTGCGTGTGCCTGTGTGTGTGTATTCCGCAGCACCAAACTGATCCGGTAAACATCGTTAAACATAATTAAAAAATAATTAGTGCCGATAATGTTTAAGAAAAAACTAAAACAAAAAAAATTCGACAAAGTTTTCCTAATTTTTCTTTGTCATAGAAATATTCATAAATACAGCCACAAGCAAAGTGCTGTCGCCGAAAAGCAAATTATACAAGAGCGATGTAATGTTTAGCTCAGAGCTAAATTAAGCTAGAATTTAAGCATTTTTTGTCTAGCATATAATTTAGAAACTAAGAATATAAAAAAAAAAATGTTGCAAAAATGAAAAAAAAAATATTCAAAGATTGAAAGTTTATGGGATTATTTCTTGAAAACTACCAGGAAATTAGTTTTATGCATGACAAATGAGCATTTGTTTCAATTTACCATACATTCAATTGGGGATATCCGTTGATTTGGGGAACAACATATTATTAGGATTTAGGGAAATACATATATTATTAAAATATTAGGATATTAGAGTATTGTAGTGCTCCAGAAAGCCCTACCATTAATATCCTCCCCCCCTACATACATATCCCATCATCCTAATTTTATTCATTTAAATCCCATGAATCCTAAACAATTCCATAACCAATATCGAGCAACCATAGCAGCTGCTCGATATAACATATAAATAATCCAAAAATTTCCATAACCAATATCAAGCAACCAAAGCAGCTGCTCGATATAACATACAAATAATCCAAAAGTTTCCATAACCGATATCGAGCAACCATAGCAGCTGCTCGATATAACATCCAAAGAATCTAAACAATTCCATAACCAATATCGAGCAACCATAGCAGCTGCTCGAAATAACAAACACCCAAATAATCTAAACGATTTCCGAATCGTTATCGAGCAACCAGCAGCTGTTCAAAATAACAAACTCCTATGGATCCCAATCCGAAAACCCTAGCAGCAGATTGATACAATCAGCAAAATCCATATCGAGCAACAGTGGCATCTGCTCGAATATGATTGGCCAAACCAACTTTCATGTGTTTCAGGGTTCAGGTATAAAAAGGAAAACTAATATGTTTTCAGGTAGCTTTCAATTTTGCGAGTCGACCATGATCATTTCGATCATTGTCATTTTGTTAGTGTACATAGCACTGCCGAGCAGGCAACTAAAGATTTAAAGCCAATAAAAATATAATAAAACTATTTCACATTAGAATCGGAAAGTTATTGTTTTGATTTATATAAACGACTACGAATGCTACGCTCTACCCTCGAGTTCAGAGGAAGCACGGCGCAGCAGTACAGTATATTGTTTTATATTATCCTCGTATTATGATATTAAGGGGTGATGAGAGTAGTGATTTAGTGTTAAATCTGCCTGCCATAATATTAACGCTGGGATTGCGTAGGACTCCGTACTTTCACCCACCTTTTCCCTTGTTTTTTTCTCAACTAATGTGTGTAGAAACGAGGATTTTGAATTCCTAATTTGAATCCTAATATTTACAGACGAGCTCTTATGCTTTACCTACAACCCAATTCACTCGTTTGCTGATGACACCACGATAAGTTTACCGCATTTACTTCAACAAAAATGGAAATCAAAAATAACGAATGTTTCCCCCGAATCGAATTAGACCTGACAGCGTTCAGCACTCTTTTTCGAACTTGTACACAATACAGTCGCCACAGATAATACTCTCTCATACTGAATGTCGGTATGATCCATTGAACGGTTTGCGAAAAATGTTGAGAGAGGATCGACAACAAGAGATTTTGACTTTCAGCCAAAGACGTCCAAAATACTCCTTTTTTTGACAATGTAGATTAGGTCGAGTAAAGAAACATCACCTTTAAATGGGAATCTTTTCTGTAAGATTCAGGGCTAAAAAGCTATGTCGAGCCGGTTGACGCTGAAATCTGAGGCTTAGTTAGAATCAGAATATCGGATTTGGCCATTTTATAAATCTTGATATTTATGTTTAAGTCTCCTGTTATTACAAAATGGCTTCGCAACTTTAACACTGGCAGTATTTTAGTATTTAACCAGAAGACGCAATTCCTTGAAGATCAGTTTTTTCTTCGCACTTCGCCCGAATACTGCATGAAGTCTATAACAGCTATAACAGGAGCTATCTTAGCGGGTAGCCGGGTACTTCAGCAACTCAACCTTCATATTTTTCGGAAGCCATAATATATTATCATCTACCTTTCGTCCATAACTAAAGGCCGCCCGTTAATATAATGTTGAGACTGATAGAGAAATCATCAATGATCATTTTTAAAGTCTATAAAGGAAGCTGGAAAAATCTATGCGTATGTGACCTGCACTAAGTCACCTCGATAAACATTATGCGTTTTAGTAACCCACTTCACCTTGTACACCGATTGTTTATTTGTAACAAAATTAAATTTTCTGATCACTAAAGTTACCAGGTCACCGCAAGCGATAGCCT
This sequence comes from Microdon myrmicae, assembly GCA_963931805.1. Classification (NCBI taxonomy): domain Eukaryota; kingdom Metazoa; phylum Arthropoda; class Insecta; order Diptera; family Syrphidae; genus Microdon; species Microdon myrmicae. The sequence continues at coordinate 36,964,656 of OZ007502.1, forward strand.
CTGGCATACATCGCTCTCCATTCATCGGTTCGGCCACGAGAACGTAGGAGTACACGTTTAGAATTTAAATGTCTGATCTTAACAAACACGTAGTCAACCTGTAGAAGCAAATCAACTCTGAAACGATAATGAAATGTCTCACTGGAGGCAAATGCGCAAATACGCCGATGCATTGATTAATTTATTCCAGAAGGTGTGATACCACTTTGACAACGTGCAACCATTTTATGTTACAGTCACGTGAATCTGAGTCTACGTTGTTGGAAAGAAATGCTATATATTCCAGCGACTGTTCTCATAGCTTATTAGATATTTATGTATAATCAAGGCAAAAGAAGAGTTTAGATATATATACATATGTATATGGAATACGGCGCCGACGTGGTACTCATCAAAGAGCAATACTGGATGCCTGGCACTGGCACAAATACATGCGAAGAAGATAGCTGCGCCCAACCACAAACTCGCCCATAGAACACAGATGTTATCAGCGGCAGGACGGATTCGGCTATGGTAAGTTCAGAAGAATTCATTTCTCCACCAAGATGGAATATAGAAGAGTTCAAATATTTTTTGAACCGGGTAAGCGAAGAATCTAGAGTTAAGAGCCCCCTCATTATGAAGATGAAGACCAACAAATTTTAAAACTCCCAAATTCAGTTCCATTTAATTAATGGATGTTGCAATGAAGCTGCGCACACTTCTCTATTTGGTTTCCACATACGGCATCAGTTTCGACTGCTTTCGTACTTTCACAATATGTTCCACAGTATGTTCGACAATATATTTATAATTTACAATTCACATTTGTGGTAACAAAAGTTTCAACGGTACCTTGCTCCAACTCCCTCATAGAATATTTAGTTTTGGTTCCCCGGAGAAAACATTTTTATAGAATAAATAAATAAATAAATAAATAAATAAATAAATAAATAAATAAATAAATAAATATATATATATATATATATATATTGTGGGCAGCTTTCTTCTTCCCATGTATTTGTGCCAGTGCCAGGCATCCAGTATTGCTCTTTGATGAGTACCACGTCGGCGCCGTATTCCTTAACCGTTTAGGAACAGAGATCTTGTGAGGCTTCACAATGGTTCAAGTTAATTTGGTTACACTTGAACCAGTTCATTTTTATTTAGAAGATTGGCCATCGCGTTTTTAAATGCTCGATATTTGTAACTTCATCTTGAGTGTTCGTTACCGTCTTTGCACTTTGATTTGCCGAACATGCATATGGGTTGCTGGCGCAAGACGAATGACCTTGCCCGGAAAAAACAAATCATTATGGAAAATTTAACAAGCCTCAGGACTTGCTAAATAAGGCCAAGACCGGTTCCCGGTTGTAGTGCCAATGATGATGATGATGACGATGATGATGATGCATATGGGTTATGCTTGATAGCCCTTCGCTTTGTGACCTTTTCCTCCGCTTTTAAAGTAGATGCCCGAGAGAATTTTTTTTTTTTTGGGGTCGCAGGATTTCGCCGCATGTCTGTATGATGTGTGTGTATGATGCGTTCTCGTAGTCTGCATGTCACCCTTCCGACCAGCAAGAAATGGGTAACCAAAAAGATCGTGGCCTTTTCTCTTGGTAGGCTGATCATGGCAGCTTTTTAAGCTTTTTATCGGTTCCTCTGGGATAGCGTTTAAAACTGCAATATGGGTTCAGAGTTATTTGTGGGTGACAAATTGTTAAGTACAATGGAGAAACTAAATAGGAAACGCGATTGGACCTTTTTTTTTTGGTTTCGGTAGGAGGTAGGAAGCTGGAAATATTCAAACGATACCTCTGAACCGATCCAGAAGCATGCCGGGTTTTTTCCGACTAAGCCACCTCCCGCCAGGCACATATTCCCGTTGATCCCCGCGGAACTTTCTTTTAAATATTCCATCGCGGGCGGGACAGAGTTTACCTGTTACTCCGCTCATCTCGTCGTAACTGCTGCACCATGTCACGTACAATATCATTTGCAACGGACCATGCTTGTTTGGAACTTACCATGTATTCTATCACTCCTGTCGGATTGTGGGTTACAAATATTGAAATGTTTGCATTTTTCTGTAAATGGTGCGGTGGTTACAATTTAAGAGGTAACTGTCAAATTAAACGGGAACCAGTATCGATAGTACGAAAACAATCCAAATTGATGGATTCTGTAGGAGCAAAGTAGAGGAGTTAGAGTAGCTCCATTGCAACCTCTAATAATTAACTGGATTCAAGAGTTTGGTTTGGAAGTTTTTAAGTGTGAGTGAAGATGTGGGCAAGAAGTATGATGTGCCGGCGTACGGCACGGGGTTCACTTCGTTCCCCATTATACTTCACCAATTGTTCCGCCGAACTGTCCACCTACTTGCGTTCACCAATGGAAAAGAATAAAGGGAGAACACCCAGGAAACTGCAGCGCGGAAAATGAAATACTAAATGTTGTTTGTATAAAAGGTTCTGTATATTTATTGTTCACTTAAGATAGTTGGTAAAACAAATAGAACTCTGAATGTACACTCAACTTTGGAATCTAAACTATTACAATGGACTTTTGGTTTTCTTTATAATTAGTTTTTGACTTATTATGTTATAAAGGAAGTGGATGGACTAGAGCAGATACGCTCTTTACACATACATTTCGCGATCGGATGCAATTTATTTTATTGAGCACATAGCACTGACAATTGGTTTCGATTAAGTTAGTCGATTGTTCGTCTCACGTTTTCTTTAATTGCCAACATTTTGCATAGATAAAAAGATTAGCGACCCGCGGTTGAATTACGACTCCGGGTATGTACGCGTGCCCGCAGCGCTACGGGGAGCGGAGGTGGAGAACCGACCGAAAACGACTCCCCGAGGATTGAATTCCGACTTGCATTCAATCCTCAATTCGAGGTGAGCTTGTGGGGAGGAAGTAATGTACCTGCATGGGTACTCCGTTCTACTTCCTCCTCCATCATGTATTGTTCGCCGCGCAAATCACCGAACCGAAAAAAAACGAAACAAAACAAAACCTACGCCACACAAAAACACTGGAGGGAAAGTTAATGTTCTTTTATTTTATTGGATGTATTCATTCGTTTTCACAAAAACTATTGAACACTTCGTATGAACTTAAGGATATAGTTTTATCAAAGAGACTATTGTATACCGATTTTTGCTGCACTATATGTTTTCGATAATAAACAATTTGGGATCAATAAATTTACGTTATTTCATAGATTCACGGATAAATTTACGTGGAAAAATAAACGAAAACTTCCTAGAGTTGAAAAATAAAACACACACGACTCACGGGGGTGCGAACTCCGACGCACCCCTCGATGGTAAAAGGGTGGCCCATCGTATTTACGCGTACCGAGCGCAAAGGCAGCGTAGTGGAGACCCGACCGGCTTGGTCTGGTGATGGAATGAGACTCCAACGATATCCTCTCCAATAAGGATATCGTTTTTTTACCTACCACAAGGGAAACGTAAAGTCTCTCTTGGTGGTATAGGAAACCAGATCTTGTAATACAGGTCATGGTGGTATGTGTGGGATCGTTGAGGTCAATGCTATTCACACGTGCAGTGGAACAGCGAAACAGGCAGGCGGCAAAGACAAAAGAAAAGGCGACCAAATGGTTCGCTCTTTAATGAGGGTAGGGATGACACGTTCTGTGATGGCGTTGCTTGCCGTATTTGTTTGTGTTGAAGTGGTAAGCCTTGTATGACGTTACCCTTGTTGGTGACCCTTGCTATCGAATCCGTGCCATCCCCGTTGAACAGTGACTATTCGGTGCTTCGACTGTGTCAGTGACAATCGGTGAGCAATTGTGGCGGCAATTGCCAAAAATCAATGAATGGGCAAACATCGCCCCAACAGGTTTGAACAATATGAAATATTATAAACTCTTGCGAAAGTATTTAACATATTGTAAGTTTATACGTAAGGGTAATAAGTTTTTCATTGTAAAAATATATTAACTTTTTCTCAGCCTCAATATTTGGAAAGTTAACATAAAACAAAATTTTAAAAAATCAGTAAGAAATTTCACTAACTGTTTATAATTGGCTACTACAATATTTTGTTAAAAGAAAATTAAAATATATAATATATAGAAAATAAAGTAAAAATACATTAAAACACAAAAACAGACGCGCCAATCAAAAAGTTCAGTGCGTTTTTAAAAGTCAAAACATTCGAATAATTTAATATCGATAATATTTTCGTTGTTTCATAATGATAAATACACCCTTATAGATATGAATTTTCGAAACACTTTCAAAAATTACTTTTAAGCTCACTTATTGTGTAGTTATTGAGAAAAACAAAGTGTATTAACACACATGAAAAGAACTATATATTAAAGTAACCTAAAAAAAAAGGAAAAATAATTTAGCTCTTTTAACATAACCACAATTCAGGAATACCCTAGAGCTTCAGATATTCTGTCACATTGTGCTAAAATTAGTTAAACAAGTTCCAGAAAGTCAATATAATTTAAAAAAAAAGTAAATATAAACATAAAGCAACATTGTTTAAATTAAAAATAATCCACAAGAGGCAACAAGACAACATATATTTTTATATTTTCCTTTAGTTTTGCTGTTCTCCCCAAATTTCTGTTTTTTCTGTCGCTTAATTTGATATTTTACATATTAAACAGATACACTTATCTTGATGCAACAAAATTTACTTAACCTCAGTTGTTGTCCATTTCCTGCCTTTATAGTTTTTAAGCGTGCTTACATATTGTCAGTCAAAACAAACAATTAAAACAAACTAAAATACGAAACACCGGTATCATAAGTATTCACAGATATACTGTAAACCTTACTGAATATAAAAACGGTTGCTGCAAAATTTTATACATTTTTAAAACAAAATAATAATCATTGTAAGCCCCATCTGGGTACATACCACAGCACAACCGTTTCAATAACATTCGCAACTCTTTTCAACTCTGCACAATTTCACACGACTCGCTTAACTCCATTTGACGTCTTTTGACTCCGCGCTCACACATTCGACGATTCGACTCCATTTCACTTTTTTTCGACTTTGCTCGACTTTTTTCCGTCGTCTCTCGACTCCATTCATTCCTTCGACAACACTCACCCACGCGACTTCACCCGACTTCGCTCACCCCTATTTAACCCTTTTAAACACTACTCGACTCCACACGGCTCCGCTTACTACTTCTCTTGATCCTCTTTCGACTACATTTAATTTCTTTTTCTACTTCACGTCGCCAACATTCAACTCTCTCGACTCCATTAATCCCTCCACCACCGGCTCCTCATCACACCCTTCGGACTCTTCGAGTTCAAAGTGATGACCTTTGGCCTTCTTTAAATACTGGCAAAACTCGCCTCTATCCACCCTTTTAAGACCCCTTTTTCAAATATTGGCGCACACTCTCGCCACTGCTCAACACCCATTTTTTGCAAACCGGCCCCTTAGCTAACAACAGCTACTACGCGTAGCATATAATCAATAGGACGCCCGGTTTTGTCTCGCGTGAAACACCTCACCCTTTTCTGTCTCTTTTCTGAAGGTTGGCGCTCACGCTCACCAACCATAGCCTTCACGCAACCCCAAGCAACCCTTCTCGACTCTGCGTGACCTCTAACAACTTTTTCCATGCACGCCAAAGACAGTTATCACGCGACACCGTTCATCAATGCTCGACCTTCTACCCGATTTCAGCAAGCCAGCTTCCCTCGTTACCACAGCTACTACGCGTAGCATCTATCAGCGCACCTGGTTTTGCCCCTTTATTTAAATTTCAGGACATTCGTCCTTAGATCTCTTAACGTCTCCCAAATGTCTCAGCAACACCGGTCCTCAAATCAAACCGATACCACCGGACTGAGACATTATACCTGGTTCCCCAATCCTTTAGCCACCATGGCTCCCCTTTAGCGGCAACTAAAGGCTATACACGCCCCTCTACGCCGCCTCAAATACCTAGGTGCATAATACTTCGGAGAGTGCAGCAGTTACTCTAGGCCGCCTTGTGGTTAGACACAACCAACCATACCCCAGGAGCCCCGTAATCTAAGTCGCCCAACTTAAACGAGCGCGATTGGCCGGCCCTCCCAACAAAGCGCCGCTTGGTCGAGGTCGCGGTCGCCGTTTATCAAGCTCCGGGGTCGACACCGGAGCCGATATATCGGACCTCCCTCGATCGGTAAGCCGCGCAACTGGAGCGCCCGCCCCCTTTTTACCAGTCACAGCGGCAAACAATTTGCCATACAAACGTATGAACAAAAGACACCCGCTCTGGACTTGGTCCCTTTCCATTCCGCACACGGCAACCCGTCACTGCGGATGGGAATTACCCTGGGATAAGTTCCCCTCCTTCTCGCACACACTATTTCGTCACTGCGGATGTGAGCGGATTTCCGATAGGTTCCGACCTATTCGGGCGATAAGCCTGTTGGTCCACGAGACCCATAACAGGCCGATGGACCACGCCGCACACATTTGCCCTTGATGGCATCAAGCGGTAACAACTGTGTCCATCTTATCGATAAAGGCCCAAACAATAACCAGGAACTGGTCACAACGACAGTCCCGTAACATTACCACAGCGCATTCCGAAGCAACCTCCCTATCATCACAGCACCCACCATCGAGCATTCCCTCGCCCCTACCTTTTTTTTCGTGACTACGTCACTGGGAGGGGAGTACTGTGGCGATTCCGCCAGATCCCACGGCTCGCCTTCCTGAAAAAAACCCCATAACCATAACCCGGGTCTGCACCAGCTTTCGCTAATGCAATTCGCATTAGCATCTTAGATGCTTCACGCATCAAACAGACCCAATTATTTTAACCCTAAAATCCCTATAAAGAAAACTTACCTTCATGCATCCCTTCGCATACAATTTTTCATAAGATTTCTTTGTTTGCTTATTTGGTATTCTGAACCAATTCGGTACCAGACAAATACCATAAATATCGCGCCGTCTATTTTCCCAGCCGCGCCATATACCTTTTCATATACATTGCCTGGCAACCTTTTTTGTTTGTCTTACCAACAAACAACCCAAGCAGCTGCATATAATTAGCGCAATATACGTTGAAACCAAATTCTCCAGCAAATATGAACCCGGTTTCTATTGCAGCCAGAGATGCCATAAACATCCAATTTGCTTTTAGCACCTTTTTCTCCTAACGTCGAAAATAGCGACGAGGCATCGTATAAACATGACCCTCATTAAAGAGCGAACCATTTGGTCGCCTTTTCTTTTGTCTTTGCCGCCTGCCTGTTTCGCTGTTCCACTGCACGTGTGAATAGCATTGATCTCAACGATCCCACACATACCACCATGACCTGTATTACAAGATCTGGTTTCCTATACCACCAAGAGAGACTTTACGTTTCCCTGGTGGTAGGTAAAAAAACGATATCCTTATTGGAGAGGATATCGTTGGAGTCTCATTCCATCACCAGACCAAGCCGGTCGGGTCTCCACTACGCTGCCTTTGCGCTCGGTACGCGTAAATACGATGGGCCACCCTTTTACCATCGAGGGGTGCGTCGGAGTTCGCACCCCCGTGAGTCGTGTGTGTTTTATTTTTCAACTCTAGGAAGTTTTAGTTTATTTTTCCACGTAAATTTATCCGTGAATCTATGAAATAACGTAAATTTATTGATCCCAAATTGTTTATTATCGAAAACATATAGTGCAGCAAAAATCGGTATACAATAGTCTCTTTGATAAAACTATGTCCTTAAGTTCATACGAAGTGTTCAATAGTTTTTGTGAAAACGAATGAATACATCCAATAAGATAAAAGAACATTAACTTTCCCTCCAGTGTTTTTGTGTGGCGTAGGTTTTGTTTTGTTTCGTTTTTTTTCGGTTCGGTGATTTGCGCGGCGAACAATACATGATGGAGGAGGAAGTAGAACGGAGTACCCATGCAGGTACATTACTTCCTCCCCACAAGCTCAAAAGAAGAGAGAGAAAATTTCTCTTTATGGTGTGGTAAAAAGAAATTGTTGCAGTACAGCAACAAACATAAAACATCAAGCAGCCTCAATAGCACTCGGAAATGCCGTGGCGACACACAGGAATGAAATCTTTCCTTTCTTCCAGTAACCAATGGAAGGCGATCTCTGGTACGCAGTGGTGTGTGTAGATCATATTGTTTAACTCATGCGCGAAGGTTATGGGAAACGAAGCTGAAAAATTGAAAGGCCAAAGGGCATCGCACGCAATCAGGTTCAGCTGAGTAAACGAGCTGTATCTCTTAGGTGCTAATGCATTTGGGATACTTCAAACAATTTGGACTGTTTATCGTATCACTAGAATGCCTGCGGAAGAACGTTTGCGAACGTGATGCATGCTGGGAAATTCGGTTTAAGCGGCTATTGCGCCGATTGTATGCAGCTGCGTCAACAAGCTGCTTGGAGTTGCTTTATGTCGTCAGACAAATAAGTCGCCAAGCAATGTGCATGAAAAGACAATTGTTGTTGCACATGCGAGGCTGGGAATAACCGACGCGAAGATAACATTCCCTGATTATAATGGTTACATTATGTGTGAACCGGCGTGTTTTCTCTCAGGAATATGATGCTTGGCCTATAAAGAATTCCTTTCGGCAAATAGATATGATGGGTAAGTACTTTAAAGAATTCTTTCAGAGAATTTAGGAAATGCATTGGATGCATGGATGAAAGAATTCTTGTAGGGAATTTTATGCCATGCACTAGGTGCATTAATGTCCTTAAGAAAAGGAAAGGTTTGCAGGTACTAATGCAGTTGCATTAGCGATTCAATGGGGCTAAGGGAGCTTCAGGACTGGAAGGTTTTAGGTAATTTGGGAAGGTGAGTAGTGGCGTTTAGTGGAACCGCCACAAAGATTACTAGACATTTAAACAAAATGAAATAGGAATATGATTTTTGAAGAAAAAAAGCATTCTCCAAGAGGCTGTGGAGGGAGCGTAGGGCATCATAGTTAGGTAGTTAGCGACCGATAGCTCACAAGTGGCGAAACCCTCTCGTAAACAGATACCGTCCGTTATTATCATTATAATGAAAATAAAACTCGCTGTCACAAAATTCGAACAATACACCCCAAAGATACACACAAAATCTCATAGGTAAATGTAGTATTTTCAAATAGTATGTGTAGAATAGGAGTTGGAACGAAGCGATGTCAGATTGATGGGAATTCGTAAAACCAAACTATAATTACGTAAATATAATGTTTATATCAATAAATCCACGTTGTACCTTAATAATAAGTTATCATCTGTTAGCAAATTATTGTTCGAATTGTGAACGTTTCCTCATCTGACTCGTAAGTGAACATCATTGAAAGCAGATATCATTTCTGATAGAGAAGATATGAAAAGGTCACGTAATTTTTGCTCTATCATCATACTCTATAACGATATCATCCATAATCATACGATATCATTCGAAATCATACAAACGACAGAATGTAGACTTTAATATAAACCGTAACACACATAATATACTGAAGCGGGTTAGTACTCGACTATGACTACGACGTTGCAAATCCACGTCTAGAGTTATACGACGATTGTTAACACGTCACTTTCATTCGAGACACTTGCTAACAGACCGAAACTGATCAGGGCTCATGCTACCCACCTCTCCATTCAATTCAGATGGTATCATTCCTTTACCAAGTGATACACTTGGATGACCTTGCACTTCATGACGGTGTTACGCTTCAACTGTTACTCTTCCATGAAATCATATCTTCCCCAAATTGTCACTCAACGATTTTTAAATAATCCTTTTCTTTCAGATGACACCCGTACCGAGAAAATATAATGGGAGTCCAAGTGTGACGACTCCTTCTGCGGCTTTGACTGTGATTATAAGCAGTCTTATAACATCACCACTTGTCCTGCAGGTGAGTAGATTGTGTCGTAAAATCTCGGACTTCACAATATTTTCAATTTTTATACAGTTCATCTCGAGTCTCCTGCCTTTGGTGGCAGGACACGGTCGACTAATGGATCCACCAGCGCGGAACGCCATGTGGCGAATGGGTTACCCGAATCCCGTCAACTACAATGACAATGAGCTCTTCTGCGGTGGGTACGCAGTCCAATGGGAGCAAAACGATGGTCGTTGCGGAGTTTGCGGAGATGCATATCATCTGAAATCACCGCGACCACACGAAGCTGGAGGAGAATATGCAAAGGGTATCATATCACGCTATTATACTGCCGGACAGGTGAGTTTTGTAGAGGCATCAACTAATTGATCGATTAATTTTATGGCATCATTACGTGATGCCTGACGTTCACCAATAATATACACGCTGATGAACTTGTTGAGTCCAATGTCAAGCTTAAATTGATCGCTTGGAGGGATTTTGATTCGGTTATGGCATGGAATACGAGGATACTCCTTCAAAAACTTACTAAATGGAATGATATATGTGGCGAATTGATAACAGAGGGCTGTTGATGGACAGGAGTTCACTGATTTTTACGATCTTGTCTTTTGCAATATCTGGTTATATGGCGGGTTTTTAAGTTGTAAATTTATTCAGTGGGACGATCGTTAACTTATCATATTTATGGTTTACGCGATGTTGTTATTGTTAACCGGTGACGATGCGACAGTTTACGCAGAGTAATCTGTCACTTTGAGCTTGGATTGATAGCCAACAATTTATCAACTTCAGGGAAATTTCATTAATTAAGTTTTGACATTGGATGTTCCAGAGATTTCCAAGATATAATTGATTTTTTATGTGGAAGAAATATGTAAGCTGGAAGATTTTCGTATTTTCAGGGTCTATTTGATATTGTAAAGGAGAAAAATACATAACAGTGAAGTTCGTCTTAAATATGTACAATGTGATATTTAATCCATTAATTACTTCTGAATAATAAGTAGGAATGTTGCAGTGTTATAACAAAGATATTTTATTATTTTATACAAAATACGATAAAATACTTATATACTACTTATCTTAAGCACAAATCCTACCTGTAATAAGAAAGAAACAACATTCCATGTTATTATTCACGTTGTTGTTTCTTGATTACTTTTACAAATCAGTTTTATAAATCTTGATTAGTTTTACATTGGGCACCCTCTGACTTACATCGTCACTCTCCTTATATTTTAATTGCACAATGTTTTTAAATAATTCACAACGTTAATTGGTACTCACGTTTCTCCGGTGGGTCCGACCAAAGGGGCTGATCGACCAGGGACCCTTCTTGGGTGCCCCATGTGGTGATGGCTGTGGTGTCGTGGAGAGCGCCGATTTCCTTCTAATACGAGGGTTGCCTTTTATATTTCGGGATTAGAGAACAAAAACAAATGTTGATCATCGAAAATCACTTTATTGTTTTTCAAAATATTCCCCATGAAGATCTATACACTTTTGCATGCGTTTGAACCAATTGTCGAAGCACTTTTGCCACTCTGATTGAGGTATCTCCAACACATGCATTCTGAATGCAGCAACCGCTTCTTCTGGTGTCGAAAAACGTTGACCTCTCAGTTTGTTTTTTACGTACGGGAATAAAAAGAAGTCATTCGGTGCCAAGTCAGGACTATACGGCGGATGACCCATCAAATCGATGTTTTGGGTGCTCAAAAATGCAGTTGTCGCAGCCGATGTGTGAGAGGTCGCATTGTCGTGGTGAAGAGTGATCCGTCTTCGGCGGTTGGTTTTCCTGATTTCTTGGAAGACAACTGGCAAACAAATGGTTGTGTACCACTCAGAATTAACTGTTCTGCGTTGTTCTAGTGGTACGGTTGCGACATGTCCAGTTTTTCCGAAAAAACAGGCGACCATTTGCTTGGAAGTGCTTCGTGCGCGAACAACTTTTGTTGGATTTGGCTCATCTTGAAACACCCAGACAGTCGACTGCTGTTTACTTTCGGGCTCATACGCGTAAATCCACGATTCATCACCTGTCACGATGTCATAGACGTGTTTCGAAGCACCGCGACCGTATTTTTTGAGCATTTCTTTCGACCAATTGACACGAGCCTTTTTTTGGGCGATTGACAAATTGTGTGGGATCCAACACGAACAAATTTTTTTGACAGTCAAATGTTTATGCAATATTGAATGTATGCTGGTCCCACTAACGCCTAAGGTTGTCTCAATCTCATGTGACCTATCATGACGATCTTCCAATATCAGTTCGCGCACAGCATCCATCAATGGTTTTCGGAACAACAACTGATTTTGGACGACCTTCACGAAATTCATCTTGGAGTGAACTACGACCACGATTGAATTCACCATACCATCGATATACACTGGTCCTTGATGGAGCTTCATCGCCAAAAATTGAATTAAGTTCATCCATGCACTGTTGCTGAGTTAATCCACGCCGAAAGTTGTAAAAAATAATCGCACGAAAATGTTGACGATTTAATTCCATTTTTGGGCCGAGATGAATCTTTTAAGTTACTGTAAACAACACAAATAGCGCTCGTATGTCAAAACGTTCTGAGTGCGTATAACCTCAAAAATGTCCAACTTTAGGACAGAACTGTCAATTGCCGGATTGCAACACTAGGGTTGCCAAATCTCGAAACATAAGAGGCAACCCTCGTAGGTGGAGGCTGGGATGCCGATGATTGGGTTTGTCTTCTCGATCGCCTAGTTTATGTGAACATATTGTTAGTGATACGGTTAGTGTTTTTACCCAATGGGATTCCGGTGGGTCCTCCTGGGTTTTCCGCAAGAACAGCCTCCTCCCCCCGTGGTGTCTTCCCACAGCAGCACCGAAATTGTAGGCCCCCCAACTCGACCGGATGTCGGATCAGCACCACACAATTCAATCCACTCGGAAGTTAATCGTCTTGAAACTTCCGTCGCTTACAAAACACACCTCGACACGATTTTTACACCGGCCTTCAACAATAACAAAAAACAGCACCACAAGTACTTTTCAAAACAATTTAATTTAATCAACAATCCACTACGTAATTTCTGTACATATAACCGGCTGTTTTTACTATTACTATTTATTGGCCTGTAGGAACCCGAAAGTTCATGACCTCACCGACTCGACTCCGTCATTGTTCCTTGTCCTGTGCGCTCTCCTTCCACGTTCGACCATCCGACCCGATCTCCTCGAGGTCCAACCTAACATTGTCCTCCCATCTCCGTCGCGGCGCCCTGTCGGTCTCTTTACCGTTGGCTTACCGTCAAGAATTCTATGCACGATCCTCTCGTTGCCCATTCGCGCCACGTGTCCGTAAATTTGTAAATTTGCGGTATAGCTCTTCCAATTCGTGGTTGTGGAGTTTCCTCTATTCTCCCACCTACTCGTCATATTTACCTGCAAAGATATCCCTTAAAACTTTATTCTCGAATACGCGGAATTTGTTTTCTTCCCGTTTCGTGAGAGCCAATGTTTCGCATCCGTATAGAACAACCGGCATGATTCTGGTTCTATAGGCACGGAGCTTTATGTTACGTGATAGCAGTTTGGATTTCAGCAGTTTACTGACTGTGTGCCAACTAGCGTTGCCGGAATGCAGTCTTGTTAATTTCCTTCGACATTTCGTTACTGGTCGTCAGTGTCGTTCCATATTTGAATTCTTTAACTTTTCCAAATATCTTGCCTCTTACGTTTATATGTGTTCCACCTGATCTTGCCGTAATCAAGTATTTTGTTTCGTCTTCATTTATTTCTAGGCCCACCTCTTCTGCCGCTTGCATGATGAATTGACAGGATTTTTTTTTTTTTTTTTTTTTTTTTTTATAAAGAAGAAAAGTGCCTAGAAAAAAATCTAGTATGTGAAATAGAGAAAAGTCGAAAGCGAGGTCCGCACCAGGCGTGGAAGTTCGACCAAAAACCGGACGATCTTCTTCGGATTTGCAGGATTTCGCCACATGACCGTATTGTTCTCGAACTCTTTCTCTTGGTAAGCGAATCATGACAGCCTGCGTGCCATCTGGTTTTCTTCTTAAACTCGTTACCGCTACCTTTGGGATCGCGTTCAGCGCAGAGAACTCTATACCGATCGCTGTCAGGATTACCCCCACAGTGGTCACCCCATCTAAATCGCGACACTCAACCGTGATTTCCTGTGACACTGTTTTGACATTAGTATCTTCCTTTTTTTTTAGATTTTAAATGCGTTATACCGGCTAAGCTCCTCGATAGTATAGTGGTTAGTATACCCGCCTGTCACGCCGGAGACCGGGCGCAAGACTAATGACCTTGCCCGGAAAAAACAAATCATTATGGAAAATTTAACAAGCCTCAGGACTTGCTAAATAAGGCCAAGACCGGTTCCCGGTTGTAGTGCCGATGATGATGATGATCTTCCTTTAGTACTTGTTGTACCTTTGCTGTCAGTGTCTCGGTGGTGGCCTCTGGATGGCGTTTCGGTTCTAGCAGCAATTCACCTTTTGCGGTCTTTCGAACTTTATTTACGCTATTTCCGAGTTCATTTAGCTCGGGCTTGGCCTTCATGCGCCCGGGCATGGTCTCCTTCTTTTCATAATAATGGCCTTCCCAGTATCACCTTTTGGCGCCTCTTCACCCTCCAACCTCAAATCCCCCCTCCTTCCCCTTTGGCCAATTGTAAACCAATTATAATTGGGTGACTCAACAACTCAACGAGTTTTGCTTTGGCTGGATTTGCACGTTTCTACCGCTTGCTTCATTCGGCGCAGATGCCTTCTTTAATCGATTTTTCACTTCCTTATCGTAAAGGCAACCAATGACGTCGACCAGCTCTCGCAAGGCATTAGTAATATACCTTTGCATTTTAATTTTGATCGTCCTCGTCAATTCTGCGATCCGTTCTCCGAGCTGCCCGAATACCAAAGAACCATCATCACCTGCATCATGGTTCTCACGCACCCTCGTCTCTATATCGCCACTGCTTCTTGCCGCCATAAATTATGCAAAAAACCTTCCTTTGCACAACTGTGAAAAGCCTCTCTATTGCTGCCGGGAGAGCAGGTTTTGTGTCTTCTATATGACTGGTCTCTGAAAGTACAGAAACCAAAATACAATTTGATAAGACAAAACTTACCGCACTGAAACAATCACCAAGGACACCAATTGAAAACAGGTATGGGATGCCTTCTGACTATTGTATTTTTTTTTCACTGATCCACTTTGCTCCAATAAATTTTTTTTTTACTTTTTTTTTTCACTGTCACTGAAAATCTTTCTATTTTGACACTTTTTTTTTCATTACGTTTTCTTTATGGGCTTTCAATTAATTTTTTTTTTCACTTTGCCCCACAACACTTTGTACACTGCACCACACTCGCGTGGGGGATATAGTAATTTAAATACTGTCTAAAACCAGACAATTATAATACTCGATGGCGTATCTGTCCGCGACTCTTTGTATCATTTGCGTCCGATCGTGACCTTAATTGTGTGTTTTTTTTTACTGTTCATGGTAAAGCATACATATGATCTTCAAAAAAATTCTGTACTAATAAACCACAAGCAGCAGTACGTTATACGTACTATGAAAACAAAATTCCAATCGTTTTTCAGTGCCAAAAACCTTTATTTTATTCTCTAAAGAAGGCGGTTTCGTCTTTAAGTTGACTCCAAAACGACAGCTTCATATGGACCGAGAGCGAGTGAACGCGTATCCACAGACCCACTTAAACATATAAAAAGATTAATAAGAACCAATCAAATTATCAAGTCATATCCTTACCCGACAGCTTTAACGGAGTCAACGCTAACAATTTTATACCTCATTACTCCGGAAATTCCCAGTCTTGTGTTAGATGTAAGATCTACAGTCGCCGACGAGCCAAAGATATTTGCCACCAATGCATAAGCTTTACCTTGATACACCCTAAAAAAACCGAATTTCAGCCGAGATGCTGAAAATGTAGTATTAGATCTAACCTCTTTATAACTAAAACTCCGGATCCAATAGTTCCATATTGAAGTGAGCCGAGTCGCATAACATCTGTTTTGCGAAGGTCCGTCAATGCTTGAAACACTTTCAGGTGACTATTGATAGAAGATAGCTCATTTTCAACATTGATGACGTCGTAATTAGGGCTCACTGGTAGCCAAGTGTTTGTACTTGTTGAGAAGCCTTCATTTAAATTAGAAAGGGTCAAAACAATCTGAGTAAAATAACATGGTATGAATGCTTACCAGCAGACGTCGATGTATCCCATTGGAATGGCGTCCTCACAGGATCTCTGCTGTATTCAGCATAAATAAGGGGGTTTGTGTTACATGCGGCTGGATCAACACTATCTTCCCATGATATGTCAAGGTCTAGCATACCAATCTCTTCGCCCTACATACAGATCAGGCAATGGATTCCGCGTGATGAGCCATGTAAGAACATACGGAAAAATGATTGGAATATCTTTATATTCTAACCTCAATACTTTTATAAATAATCCCAATACTAACCATATAAGTCACGCTGGCTCCAGGAAGCATCATTATAACCATGTTCATTATGTCGATTCGTTCTTTTCCATATCGACTTCCAACTCTACTGCGGTCGTGGTTGCCAATCTGAAAATCCAGGTCGAGTGGATTACTTAAAGTATTGACATTGAATTTTTGTCATTGAAGTTGTTAAAAAAGTAAAAGATTTTTTAAGCAGATTTCTATTTAGAACTAAAGCGCGATTATGTTTTCAGACTTATTTTAGGCAATACGATCTTCCACCGACATTTTTAGAGTATTTATAAATTTAATTTAAATCTGGCGCAAGACTAATGACCTTGCCCAGAAAAAATAAATCATTATGGAAACTTTAACAAGCCTCAGGACTTGCTAAATAAGGCCAAGACCGGCTCCCGGTTGTAGTGCCGATGATGATGATGATAAATTTAATACGAGAAAGTATAACTTCATTTGGCGATCTCATTTAGTCCCGCAGTACTAGTTGCGTTAACTAAAGACTATGTGAATTAATAGATTACCCCAAGCAACAACGGATTCTTAAAGAAATCGAAAAATGCAAAACACAGACGTTTGGATAAATTATATGATTTTAAGGGATGAACTTGCAGGAACATGGTGTAGGCTCTTTATTTATTATCTTTTCCACCTCGTGTTCCAATGAATCTATGGAAGTTCATTTACACATTTAGTTGAGCAGTCCATAAAATTCATGATGGGTCCTCGGGAAAGACACCTGTGAGAAGGCTCTGCCGAAGCTTTTTTCTTTTTTTTTTGTTGGGGCGGTAGTTGTTGTATATTTTATTAGCAACACACTGGCTGCGTAGTCCGTAGGGGGCTTGTTCCGCGGACGCTGGTTGGCCAAATTGCAAAGAATGTGTTTTTGGTTTTGGGCTTACCTTGTGGTCCTGTGAGCCGACCCTCAGTTTCCCGGTCTAGCTGGAGGTGTGGTAGGATGCGGGCAGAGTGTTTCTTCCCTCTTGGCGGTGTCTCCGCTGAGCAACTGGTACGCTTCCGGGGCGTTTGCCACGATAGGTGGTGTACCTCCTTGTTAGCAGAGGGGCCAACCGCCTTGGTCATATTTCAGGAGTTGGTCGATACGGCAAATTAAAAGGCCTTTTGTTTGAGTTTTCCTTGAGTTTTATTTTTATTCTTCCTTCGTTTTTACTTAAAATCCAGCGCTACACTTTGGCTGTCTGCTTCTAATTGATTCTTGCCTACAACGGAACTTCCTATTTATACCCAAAATCAAATCAGAATTTCACATTCCTTCCCACGATTCATTTCTCACCTTGAGACAGCCACCTGATGCCAGCCCAATCGAAGGTCATGCCAATGACGATGGGAACTACAACGTTGCAATTTTGCCGCCATTCACCCTGAGGTGGCAACCTTACGCCGACTCTGGCTGCAGCGCCACCCCAAGGCCATGGGAAAATTTCGATTCAAGGTGATGCGAATCTGATTTACCCATAGCAAATAACATGCATGTGCATGGGTGGAATTTCCTTGAAGGTGTTGGGTGATCATCAAGGTAATGAGAATTTTTTTTGCTTGTAGCAAATAGCATGCGGGTTCATGGGCATAGATGGAACGTGGGAATTGCAGAATTGGAAGTTTAGTTGTGGGTACGGAAAATTTATGATAGGGATTTGCGTTTAGCAACAGGTAGTTGATAAAGTTTCACAGTGTTGCGGATTGGCAGTTGGATGTGCTGGGGTGTGATGGAGAAATCTAGTACATTCGCCGTTTGTCACGGATAATGAGGTTAGCGATAAAAACAAAACAAGAGATAAGCGGTGAATGGCTGAAGTTAAAGGTAAAAAATTGTTCAGTTAGTTTTTTCGCAAAAGATTACCAACATTTTTTGATAGGACTATTTTTGCGTTTCTGTTAATTCAGTTAGTCTCGTTGTCTACAACGGCTTGGTTTGACATTTTTCCTTCGAGCCGAATCCAGACCTGTTGATCTACTCCATCGCCGCCCAGTTTGCGGCACACCAAACTGGATCTAGGAACACGTGCGCCCAACTGAAAGACAACTGACATTCCACAATACACTACAGATAGTGACCATAAGATTTAGATACTGAAACCAAATCGATAATTGCCACAGCTATTTGGAAACGCATTGATACTGTTAGCACCAAGGAAGTGAAAAAGAAATAACACACCCTCAACCCATTGTTCGTTGTGGCCGTCCATCGGCGGCCACCATTCCTTACTGCATCAGCGATCAACACAGTAACATCACTGCATCCCTCAACCCATGGTTCGTTGTGACCGTCCATCGGCGGCCACCAGTCATAACTGCATCAGCGAACAACACGACAACAGTAAAGATAGTTCAGTGAAAATATTGTCACGGAAATAGTAAGTGAACTCAAACGAAATGCCGGAATCAATGACAGCTAAGTCGAAAGTAACAAAGGCCGCATTGGCCGAACGCCGACGACTCGCCAAAGCAGAACGTTTAGCTGAACTTAAACGTCAAGAAGCTGAAAGAGGGAGCAAATCACATGAAGCTCTTCGTCTTGCCGAAGAACAGCGCAAAGCTGAAGAGGAACGTTTGCGTCAAGCCATTGAGGAATCAAACAGGCGCAAAGAAGAAGAAATGCCTAAACGCAAGGAAGTTGAATATAGAAGGAAGCGACTAAAGGAACAGCAATACTACGAAAGTGCAATACATGCGCAAAGTGTTCAGATTGATGAAACTCCTTTACCCACTCAAACAAACACTGGAACCGTGGTCCCATCTGCCGGACCACCGAACCGATCACCGCCGCCGCCCGCAACATTGTCATTGCCTCCATTTGCTCTCGGCGCTCTTCTCGGAGCAATGCGAAAGCCAAATGATTCCCAACAAAAGGCTGAAAAGAAACCAACAAAAGCAAAGAAAGTGAAGACGCCTGGTGTGCCACCGAGCCTATCGCCTAATCCAGTCGATATGTCGGATCTGGACACTGATGCAGAAGATGTCGCATCGGTACAACCAGCCAAAAGAACGAATCGCCGACCAGATCACTCTAAAGAAGAAGACGATCTGCCGATGCCAAGTCCACTACAGCAACGAATGCTGGCGATATCCGGACAAAAAATTTAGGAATTCCTGAAAGAATGGGAAAGTGTTCATAAGAAAAGGGAAATGGAACGACCCTGAGCCTAACAACAGTGAAAGTGACAACCAAGAAGAAAGTGATGCATCGAATGAGAGCAGTGACGAGGGAAGTGATTCGAGTCATTCGAAACCTGATAATGATGCTCCTCGGACTGGTCGACATGTAGCCATCCTCCTGCCAGCAAGTCTTTCGCCGCCAATGATGTTCCGGCCACCTTTACGGCGCCCGGAAACTCCACCAACACCTGGCATGCGAATGTCGTCCGGCCCACCACCGGTTCGTCCCTGCCTTGGCGGCATGCCTCCGCGATTGGGAGTTCGTATGTCGCCCGGCCCTCCACCCGGATTGCCATCACGGCTGATGCATCCGGAATATTCCCCCCCGTAAGGACACCGAAGGCGTGACGACAACCACTGCGAAACCACTCCAGAAGGGCAATGAACACAAACAACCTACCAGTGAACAAATGACGAATGACGCTGAATTCGCGGCACAGGGCCACATCTCTCGCACCTTCCTCAACCTCCAGGACAAGGGACAACTAAGTCCTTCAAGGATAGAAACAACCAAATGCGCACTCCGCGCCGAATGGGAAGTCATCTCCAGGCGGCACAACTAAATCTTCTACACGGCGGCACCTGAGTATCAAAAACACGAGTACGGAGGATTTTATCGGCGAGACCGAGGAAATATACCTCGAGGAACAGACAAAGCTACTTGAGGCCCAGTACGCGCTCGCGTCAGCCTCCCCAACAATGGCGAACAACGCCAATCGCCTCCACCCTAGCGAGCTGCCCCCAGTGCAGCTGCCAACGGTCGCCACCAAGCCAGCGGAAAAGGAACCGCACCCCAGACCAGTGAGTCCCGACCAAGAAACAGACCAGAATGCCGCCGGCCCAATGTTCGATCAGACCCATGAACTGATACACAGACTACCGCCGGAACCCCTAAGGCAACAGGCTCCATGCACATTCTGCGGGGCCTCACGCCCCATCCACGCTTGCAAGGGCTTCCGGTCACTCACACCTGGCCGTCGGAAGTCCTTCGCACACAAAAGAAACCTGTGCCTCAACTATTTGGGTCGCCACCGCCTACGCGACTGACACTCCAGCAAGGCGTGCCGGCAATGCCAGCAGAGACATCGCACCTTGTTGCATGTCCGGACAACCTCACCAACGGGACAACCTCACCACCGGCAGGAGTAAGTGCAGGACCCGCCCTCTGGATCGACTGCCACGAAAAGCGCCCCCCCCCCCCCCCCCCACAGCAACCCGCGCTGCTCGCAACCGCTCGAGTCATCATGGCGTCAGAGCACCAACGGGGGATTGAAGTCCGTGCTCTGCTGGACCCCTGCTCCAGCGCCACATTCATTTCAAAGTTCCCGGCCCCTGGCCTCCGTCCCGTGGAACAAAATGGTTCGCCAATGATGCGAAGGCGGGCGGAATGTTGCGAATTGGCAGTTGGGTGTGCTGGGAAGTGCTGGAGAAATCTAGTACATTCGCAGTATACCAGTTGCGTGACAGCTGTCATGGACCATCTGGCGGTTTGTCATGGACAATGAGGTTAGCGATAAAAACAAAACAAGAGATAAGCGGTGAATGGCTGAAGTTAAAAGTAAAAAATTATTCAGTTAGTTTTTTCGCAAAAGAGTACCGACATTTTTTGATACGACTATTTTTGCGTTTCTGTTAATTCAGTTAGTCTCGCTGTCTACAACGGCTTGGTTTGACACACAGCTACGCCGAAAGAATTCCGTCGGTTGTAACAGGAAATTAATTTTAATGCTACACCGAAAGAACTCCTTTGCTTTTAAAGTTGTCAAAACTTTAATGCAACACAAATCATTTGTGGAATTGTGATTTAATTTGTGGCGGTTAATGTCACATATGTATGCAACAAATTCTTTTCTCCCACTAAAAAGGGGGATTATTCTTGGAAGAGGAATAATTCTCGAAAACATCCATCTCTTACACAAGTGATGCACAGGGAATAAGAGGTTGTAAATGACTAAAACTTACCCATTAAAACAGCAATGACTAAGCTACATGTATCCAAAATGGCGAGCGAAATAGATACGTTAAATTATGTTGTTAATGCAACCAATTTCAGAGGCGATGTCTACTTGTAAACCTATTATATCCTTGAGTTCTCAATGAATAATCAAAAGTCTGCTGCTATTGTTAAGAAATAGTGCAATCAGTATCAACTTCAGCTCACAAAACCTCTAAGGAAGTACATACGACTCATAGCGAATGCTCTGCATTCCAATACCTTCCACTAAAGCGTCTTCCCTCACGTATGCTTAACACACATTATATAGGATTTCAAAGTAAAATATGAGACGTTTACTTACCACCCAATTGGGAGTCCTCAAAGGCGGCATCTTGTCGTACCAATTCTTAATAACATTCGCAAGATTTCTCGCATCGGATGATTTATCACTCTGGGTGATAAATTGGAAGTTGAATGGTAGTTGAGCACCTTCAGTTGTCTCATTTCCATACATCTTCATCACATTCTCCAAAGAAGCATAAGTCTCAATCATCAAAATCCTCGTGTCGCCTCCGTGAATTCTCTGATAATCATCCAATAGCTGACGCCATTGGTATACCATGTCATACGTTTCAGATTGATCCTGTGTATAAATATGCCTGAGAGAATCAGCATCGTCAGAATCAGCTCCCGAATGACTTAAAGGTTCATCTGGAAAATTCCCATCAGCATCTGGGGCTATCTCAAATAAAACTGGAACAGCATCGACTCTAAAGCCTGCAACTCCCTTGTCTAACCAATATGTCAGGACTCTTTTCATTTGTGCTACTACCTCAGGACTACGATAATTCAAATCTGGTTGTTTAACAGTAAACTGATGCAGATAGAACTGTCTGCGTTGAGTATTCCATTCCCACGCACTTCCATGGAAAGCTTGAAGCTAAAAGAGCAAAAAAATTAAATAGATTTTACTCGTAAACTATAGAACTTCACTCTTCAACTTACCCAGTTTGATGGCGGAAGCCTATTTGTTGCATTATTGGGATCTGGTTTACCATCGTGCCACACGTAAAAATCTTCAAAACCGTGTTCTCTATTGACCGACTTTATAAACCACTGATTCTCATCACTGGAGTGATTTGGAACGAAATCTAAGATGATTTTTACGCCTTGTCTATTAGCCTCCTGGATGAGGCTATCGAAGTCATCTAAAGTCCCGTATTCATCTTGAATATCATAAAAGTCGGAGATATCGTATCCAAAGTCGGCCATTGGTGATTTAAATATTGGGGATAACCATGCCGCCGTTATGCCGATGTCTTTCAAGTAGCCAAGCTTCGAGGCTATTCCACGTAAATCCCCAATTCCGTCGCCATTGGAGTCTTTGAATGATCGCGGATAGATTTGATAGAACTGCGCAGTCTGCCACCAATCTTTTTCTGGAGCCTCCGACGTACTAACAGGAGCCTTACAACATAAACCATAACCGATGAAGACAGTTGCTAGCAGCACCAGTCTACGGACTAACCAGCGAGACCACATTGTGTTTAGTTCTCGAAGTTCGTACTACATTTGAAGCTTGGCAATGGCATTTGTCGTTATTTATAAATGTTACAATAATAAAAAAGTAGTCAAACTTGATCTCCTCTCAAAGGTGATAATATATGGAGAGTTCTTTTTCAATATTGGGACTTAATTCCTTAATTCTCGAGAAAATTAAGTACACTTAAGTACAATATGTTGGCACCGTGACTCAAGTGTCGCGAGACGATAATAAAATTTGCTCAGGGGTCTGTAACGTCTTGAAATCAATAAGGTAGAACACTCCAATTGGTTTGTTATCTCTAGTTTGCTACCAAATTAATTTTTGAACAAACAATTGTATAGAATCATTAGTTATTTCTACTGTTTATTTACTCTTTAACTTTTCTTTAAGTGATTTTTATTATACAGGAAATACACAAGTAATTATGGGTAACTAACATTGCTACTGTGGGATAGTTATTGGTTATTTGTTTTCTTTCTACGCTACTGGAGTTTAGAGAAATGTCAGCTCTTAAACTTAGACTTCAGACCAAGATAACTCACTTTTTGGTAAGGAAACAATATTTCACATTACACCTGTACGTACATAAATTTATCCCCACTTCGCACTCGAGGTACTCTAAGATAAGGGTCCGATAGTAAAGTCAACCGTAATACATGGGTGGTCTGAAAAAAAAGTTACTCACCAAAATTTCAGCCATTTTGGAGGCGTAGTTTTTATTTGACAGCCGTTTGAATGAGTCGATATGAGTGTTTTTGTGAAAACGGACAAAACTGAGTATCGAGCTGTCATTAAATTTTTGTTATTGAAAGGCAATACGCCTCCGTAAATCAAAGATGAGTTGGACTCTGTGTATGGGGACTCTGCCCCATCATTTACCACAGTGAAGTTTTGGGCAGCCGAATTTAAACGTGGCCATGGGAGCTTGGGAGAAGATGAACGTTCGGGACGTCCAAAAACTGCAACAACTGACGATAACATCGCTAAAGTTTACTAAATGGTAATAGATTTGTTGGTGACAACGGATAACAAAGTGTTCAGTTTTGCGGGTGATAGTACGCTTGTTTCCTCCTTTTCGAGTGATCGGCCGATTGGTGCATCAACGTCGCACCAGCTGAGATGTAGACAGATTGACTCTCTGAATCAGGATCTGGATAAAGTCCTGCAGTGGGGAAAGGCCAATCTCGTCGACTTCAACGCAACGAAGACCCAGTATACAACATTCACAAAGAAAACTGGATCAACGGTTCCACAGCGGAGGATGAATGGCCGGGCCCTCGAGGCTGGGGAAAGTTTGAGATTGCTCGGCGTCACGGTCTGTGGGAATGTATCATGGCATAAACATGTGTCGAACATCGCCAGATCCGCCTCAGGAAAACTGAGCTATCTTTTTAGAGCCAAGAAATATTTTACTCCGGCCCAACTTCTTCTCCTATATAAATCCCAAATTAGACCCGCGCTCGAATATTGCTCTCATGTTTGGACTTGGGCTCCCAAACATACCCTCAACCTACTTGAGAGCGTACAGAGACGAGCGATCCGCCTGATCGGGGACTCCGCGCTGACGTCGGGACTACAGTCGCTATCACATCGAAGGCGCGTAGCCGATCTCTGTCTGTTTTACAGATATTATCACGGGTGCTGTTCTTCGGAGATTCTTGGTATTATTCCACGCAATTCGGTTTATATGCGCTCCACAAGACAATCCGACGGATCGCACCCGTTTGTGGTTCATCTCCCGATGGCGCGAACATCCCTGTATCAGAGCTCGTTCCGTTACAGAGCGGGGAAGCTGTGGAACTCCCTTCCCACGCGAGTGTTCCCGGAGCGTTACAACCTGCAACTGTTCAAAAAGAACTGCAACAGTTATTTGATGGCATCTTGGGGCGCCCACACGGCGCTATAGGTTCGCCTCTCCCGAGAGAAGTCTAATTAAAAAAAAAAAAAAAGGCGACCACCGAATTAAAGTGAGAAACATAACAGAGGCGAAAAAAATGCCCAAAGAACGTGTTTGTCACATATTAAATCAAGATATGGGCGTGAGAAAACTGTCCGCGCATTGGGTGCCGCGTTTGCTCATGTTAGACCACAAACGTGTTCGAGTGAACATTTCCAATGCGCTGTGTTGGCGCGGTTTCATCATCATCATCGGCACTACAACCGAGATCCAGTCTTAGCCTTATTTAACAAATCTCTCCACTGGTCCCAATTTCGAGCCGATGTTATCCAGTTTGGCACACCCAGGCTCTGGGCGTCCTGGTCTACGCTATCCCTCCATCGCAGACAATGTCTGCCGCGCTGTGTGGGCGGGCATTGAATGCTCGTTCGACGTTCTCGTAGTATTCTTCTTTTTCGTCGTCAGGAGACTCTTCTGTAGATCCGTGAGCGTTTATGAGGCTTATGTTCTTAAACTTGCCTCGCGCGCAAAGAGTGCATAGCCTTTCGTTTGTTGCATTAAAGCCGATTTTGGCAGGCTTCAGTTTTTGGCCGACTAGAAAGCCTACCCCGAGCACATGGTGTTTGGCATGGCAACTATAATAAATGTCATACTCGTTTCGTTGAATTACACCATTCCCCGTCCATCTTATTTCTTGTAATGCTGTTATGTCAGCCTTATATTCGGACAGGGCAACGGCTAGCTACTGTGCAGCTCGAACTCTGTATAGTGAGCGGACGTTCCGTGAAAAAATTCTTAAACCGTTTAGCCATTTTCGTGTTCGTGGTCGTCGTCGTGTATCCAGTCCATATCCGAGGGTTGTTAAATTTGCCATGATAATTCGATTTTACGGGCATGGTTATTAGCCTTGCGGCAACTTTTCTCAGGATGTCGCTGCATGCATTGGTTCACTACTTGGCGGGTGCCAAAGTAACTATCTAGGGGTGTCACGTGGAGACTGCATGTCAACTTGGATTGAACAGGGACAAGGACCGTCCTGGCCTTCGCCGGGTTGAAAGCAGTCAGTAACTTTGCCATGTATGTTCGCTCCCATCCCCCCTTAATAATGAATGTGCCCGCCGTTTTTGGATATGACCTCTATACGACTGTGCATAGAATTCTTGACGGTAACCCAACGGGAAAGAGACCGACAGGGTGGCCGCGACGGAGATGGAAGGACAATGTTAGATTGGACCTCGAGGAGATCGGATCGGATGGTCGAACGTGGAAGGAGGGCGCACGGGACAGGGAACAATGGCGGAGTCGAGTCGGTGAGGTCATGAACTTTCGGGTTCCTACAGGCCAATAAATAATAATAATAATAATAATAATAAAACCTCTATAAGGAAGTTTGGAATAGAATCATAGAGTTTTTTTTTTAAATATTATAGGGAAATTTGGTCCCAGGAATCACGAATAGCTTCGATTAATGTATCCTTGCCTTCAAATTGTCTGGCGCCTTCATCAACTTTACGAGATAACCATGACCAAATGTTTTCGATTGTGTTTAAGTCCGGCGAATAGGGCGGCCATGACAAAAGTTCCACGTCTTCTGATTGAATCCAACTTCTAACAACCCTGAAAGTGTCGATGGGGGCATTGTCTTGTTGGAAAATCCAAGACAGGGGTCCGAAAATGTTTTTAGTTTTTCGAAATGACCGTTCCAGCAAGCATTTGTAATTGTTTCCGTTCATTGTTGTGGACAAAAACTCCAACTCGATTGTGTCATAGTAGGTAATAGCTCCCCACACCATGACACCCGATGTACGGCTGTGATGTTTTGCCGAAATAAGCCCCTCCTTTCTCAGATCATGGAAATAAAAGTTGAAACCATCGGTACCGTCAAGGTTAAATTTTTTTTCATCCGAAAAGACAACGCGTTTCCATTCACTGGTCCAAGCGACTCTTGCAAAATCCATTCGATGCACCTTGTGTACTTGCCTCAAAACAGGTTTCTTTTTCAATTTTTTTCTCTTAATCATCATCATCATCGGCACTACAACCGGGATCCGGTCTTGGCCTTATTTAGCAAGTCCCGAGGCTTGTTAAATTTACCATAATAATTTGTTTTTCCGGGCAAGGTTATTAACTTTTTCTCTTGATAGTATCACTTTTTTTTTATTATCCTTCGGACCGTTGCTGGGCTGGCTGATACTCCGCTTCTGGGCCTTACTTTAGTCGCTGGTAGAGTAGAATTTGAGGCAAGCCGTAGAATCAACCGTTTTTCTCGTGATGTCGTTGCTTCAGATGTGCATCCTTTTTGATTTTTACCATATTTTTGTGGATCCGCAGGCTAACTGTTTACAACGGTCTTACATCTGTTAAGCCTCCTTGCTATTTCTCGGCCTGAGAGTCCTAAATCCTTGAAAGCATCTATTTGTCCTCTTTCTGTCACCGTCAACATCTTTCCGAAACCCATTTGTGTTTCAAATTAAATAAAAACAGTTCTTTTCAACACTTTTTTAAATATTCTAAACAAAAGTTTTAAAAAAATCGCTCATGTGCACACCTGCAATAAAATATTCGCAGTGGCCTCATCCTAGTGACGCACTTTTTTATACCCTTTTTAAGTAGTTTATTATTTGATCTTGGGAAATTCCAAAGGTCGTCTCTTAATTACCCTTTAATTTTATGAATTACTTTTGGGAAAATACACACCTATTCACAGGTAGTATATGTTTCCGGGTACAAAATTTCCAACAGGTATAAAGAGCGAAAATCAATTGCACAATCTGTGACTTCATCCTAGTGATTGCGTGTGTATACGAGGGTGGGCTGAAAAGTTTCCGACAATAAAGTGAAGATAGCTGCCCTCGTCAATAAAAACTAGTGAATGTAGTTGTGTATCTTTTGACAGTTACTCACCAAAATGTCATCAGCTAACATTCAGACGGTACGGTTCGTCCTGCCTTTCATACGTTTTACATTCTAATTGTCTTCCCACATTACGTTACCTAGCAGGTATACAAAATACCTGAACAATACAGTACAGTTTAGTTTTCGCGCCGTGTTTTGTTGTGTGAAAAGTGACAAAGACAGTGAACATACAAAGACCAATTAAATAAATAAATTCTCTTGATAAAAACAGTCAAAACAAAGTGATTATATGTTATATAAATATAATGAAATAAAAGAGAACAAATTGACAGTCAAAACAAACACAGATTAATACTAACCAACTGTAAGAGTGTATGGGAGCACGTGTTAGCAAAAAAAAAAAAAAAAAAAAAAAAAAAAAAAAAAACAGGACAACAAAGAAGTAAAAGAAAAACAAAACAGAAATAATAAATAAAACTAAAAAAGAAACAAAAGGAACGGAACTAAAATATATAGTGAATTACAAAAAATGGAAGAGGACAATACATTCCCCCCGGTTCCATATAATGGCGGCCATGTAACCAATAACATGTTTGCATGTTTAGCGACTACAGACACTGAGGACGAGGAAGAGGAAATCAGCGATCTTGAAACAAGGCTAGCCCGAGCAAGGACACAATTAGCAGAGAAGCGTCGCAGGACAAAGGAATTGGCTGAAAAGGAGCAGCTAATAATGAAACAACAGAAGCAGAAAAATCAGCAACAATGTGCACAACAGAAGCTTAGCCAACAAAAAGGATGTCCACCGCAAGAGATTACACAACAACAATCACAACAAGAGCAACAGGCAGCAAAAAGGAGAGCGAAGATGCCACCCATCAACATTACAGATATGGACTGTAACGAACTGGTAAGTCTATGTAAGCTTTCTATTGGAGAAGATTTTTCAATTAAAAGACTGACAGGGAACAGGTTTGCCATACAGACAAATTCGGTTGAGAACTTCGAAAAAATGAAAAATGTGCTAAAAAGGGCCACCGCGGAATTCTACACATACACCCCGAAAGAAATAAAGAATATAACGGTTCTACTAAAAGGCGTTGACCCTGAAACAGAACCAGAAGTTCTATTACAAACGCTACGAGAGCTTAACTGTAATGATATTGAGTTTATCGCGGTAAAACCTTTCAATACAGCTAGGGCTAGACGGGAG
The DNA here is from genome assembly GCA_963931805.1 of Microdon myrmicae. Lineage (NCBI taxonomy): Eukaryota > Metazoa > Arthropoda > Insecta > Diptera > Syrphidae > Microdon > Microdon myrmicae. The sequence goes on from OZ007502.1 coordinate 36,993,653, forward strand.
AATCGTAAATTACCATTCTACCTGGTGCAGCTGGGCCCCGGTAGCAAAATTGGTGGACTTAGGAAAATAACTCTTCTGAACCATCAAATTGTCACATGGGACAAATTGAAAAAGGGCAGAGATATAATCCAATGTCTTGGGCACTCAGCAGCAAACTGCGAAATGCAGTATCGATGCGTAAGATGTGGACAGGACCACAGCGCAGAACAATGCACGTTAGGTAAAGAAAGGGTTGACGACAGATCTCTTCTAAAGTGTGCAGTTTGTAAGAGTGAGGGACACCCCGCTAATTATCGAGGCTGTCCTAAATTCCGCGAACTACAGGAAAAAAAGTTTTCACAGCAACGAAAATTAGAACGCCCGATAGTTCAAGCCCGACCAGCAATAAATGTAACACCCCAGTTCTCGTATGCTCAAGTAACAGCTGGTAGGAGAAAAACGCCACAACCCACCACACGGGTACCGCCGCAAAATACTGTGCCTCCAGAAACAGTAACACTAGCAGATGTGCTCACAACCTTGCTCGCTATTCAGACGCAGATGACACAAATGCAAAAATAAATAAAGGACCAGGACACTAGACTAGACTGGGTCTATTCGCAGTTGTCTAGCCAGCCGTCAATATAAACCCCCCAATAAAAAGCACAATTAAGGCTTTAGTCGTGAACGTAAATTCACTCAATCGAGAGAAGAGCCACTCTCTTTAAATTGTTGCAAGACGAAAGTCCTGACGTGCTTCTGGCTAGCGAAACTAAGCTGAATCAGAGGCATAAACTATGTCACACAAACTACGACATTATACGAAGAGACCGACCCAACTCCACACAAGGAGGAGGGGTGGCAATCTTTGTTAAAAAAAGAACTTCAACATAAGGTAATATACAGTGGTGAGATGCGCAGATTTCAGATGCTTGAAGCGTGCATTATCCGCATACCCCTGCGACAAGGTAGGGGGATGTATGTGATATCTGCGTACGCAACAGAAGCACATCAACAAAATCAATTTATAGTGGAGCTAGAGACTCTTTTCCAATGCTTACAACTTTACTCGGAAGGGAACTATTACATCGTAGGTGGCGATTTGAATGCTAAACACCCAAATTGGGGAAATAGTATATCCAACACGAGAGGAAATCAATTAGCTGGTTGGCTAGATCAACATCACATTGAATATAAGGCGGACCTACTAGCTACAGAATATCCTTCTTTCCCCAGAGGGGGATCGTTCCTCGATATTATGCTTATTGACACACGACTTAAACATACACATACTAACAGACAAAATATAAACTGCCTACGCACAATTGAATATGACAGCGATCATTGTGCATTATCGATCGTGATAAAAACACCAAGCGAAGTTGTGGAACTCGGTGAATGTATGATACCGCAACCCTATAACTATGGGGGTATGCGATGGACGAGTTTCACGAGAACATTAACAAGAGAAATTCGCTTAAAAGATATTAACCCTCCTACCAACAGAAACATATCAAACGATGACATCGACAAATACATACAAAAAATGGACGAAACCATAAAACAAACTATGGACAAAACAATACCAAAAACCACACCTACGGACAACATGAACATGTACCGAAACGCCACAATCAACGCACTACACAGAAAAAAAAGTAAACTTCTGTCTCAACTAAAACTACGGTACAGACGATTTATTGATAGGCACGACCAGGAGATAATATCACTGAAGTCCAGATTAAAGAATCTCCAACAGCTGATAAAAGCCAACTATATATCAGCAAATTTGTATTGGAACAACAAAGTTCGGGCGGTAAAATCCAACAACCCTAGTATGTTCCCGCAAATTAATAAAATATTTAGACGGAGTAATGAAAACGAGATTCAGTGTCTCCAAATACCACGAACTGACGAAAACCAACGAATGCTGACAAATATAGGCATAGACACAAACAACGCCATCCTAAATGACGAAGTTTTTGTGTTTGAAGATCCCTTGGAAAAAGTGAATGTTGTAGGGGCCGTCTTTCAAGAACTGTACAAGGCAAATTAAGTAATTCGCCGCAACCAAGACTTGGAGGATAGAGTTCTACTGAATTATCGTCATCTTCGAAATGACATTTCACAGTGGCGATCAGAAAACCATGGTTTTATCGAATTCAGTAATGAAAATACGGCAAACGCCGAGATGACTGTCGAAAGTGCCAACAGCCTTTTGATCAATAGTGAAGACATCCATGGCGTCTTTGCATCATTAAGAAACAAAAAATCAGTTGGAATCGATGGAGTACCCAATATAGTACTCAAACATCTTCCTCCAATCGCAATTGACATATATGCAGTCTTGTTTAACAACGCTCTGAACAACGCACACTATCCAGTACGTTGGAAAACGGCCATCATCCAACCGTTACCAAAAAAAGGGAAAGACAGAACAAACCCAAAAAATCTGCGATCGATCAGTTTGCTCTACTTAAATGGGTTGAGGACAATAATATTATTCCAAATAACCAGTTTGGTTTTAAAGCTGGTCATGAAACCACACATGCCGCAGCTAAACTGGTTTCAGACATTCAGTGGCATAAAAATCTGAAACAGTGCACAGGTGCCTGTTTGATTGACTTGGAGAGGGCCTTCGACACCGTTTGGCTAGAAGGGTTATACTTCAAGCTAATGAGAGTAGGCATTCATAAACCACTACTGTATATACTATACGACATGTTGAAGGAAAGGAAATTCGTCGTCAAAAGTGGCAATGTGACCTCCAACATTACTTACCAAATAAAAAACGGTCTGCAACAGGAAGCGGTGTTATCTCCGATCCTTTTTAATATTTACACTAGCGACCTGATAAGGTCTCTTCATCAGGCTATTGCGTATGCAGACGATCTGATAATATATAGAACAGCACCAAAAATTGAAATCATTAACGGATTATTACAAGGGGATTTCAATGATGTTCAGCGGTACTGCGACAACTGGAAACTCAAAATCAATATCCAGAAATATGAAACCATCCTCTTTAGAACACCACTGGCTGAAGCTACCAGGGACACCAGGAAAAACTGGTGAAAGCTAACTATTATGGGACCACACGAACAAACACTGGGAACCAAAAATGTAGTCAAATACTTAGGCATCTGGCTGGATCAATATCTATATTTTAACAAACATGTGGAGGCTGCGCTGGCCAGGGCAAAGAAAGCTTATGCTATGACAAAAAGACAGTTTCATAGTAGTCAACTTGACAGCAGAGTTAAAGTTATATGCTACATGGCTCTCATCAGACCGATGATCATATATGGATGTCCAGTGTGGTTTAATGTGGGACCTAGCTTAATGGAAAAGATTCGGATTTTTGAGAGACAATGCATCAGGACGTGTCTTAACTTACATCGGACTCCTGAATCCGATCACAAAAAATACTATCCCAATGAAGCGTTGTACAATGGGGCCAATATAAACAGAGTGGATAACTTTATTATCAAGCTGATCCGAGGGCATATTGCGAGATCAATGAGCTCACAGAACGATTTGATTTTTGGTGCATATTACCCAAACAATATGTATTATGAGGGGGTACGTCGCAATGGCTTTATTCCACCAGAAGCATTCCTTAGTCTTGACATGAATGGCCTCATACAAAATGAATGCGCTATACCGTTGATTTATCACGTGCGTCGGTCGGGTATAGATAAACGAATATGTTATAATCGAGAGGTTGCGCACACAGATGAAGAGCGCCTGTAGTTCAGTAGGGCAGTAGCACAGAAAGACCGAAACGACACTAATAAGCAACACCAGAGATTTTGGTGGCTGAGTGGCAATTAAAAACATGTTCCCTTATAAAACTGTCAAAAAATAATAATAATAATAATAAAACAAAAAAAGCCCAACAAATAACGGAAAGCTTACATAGATTTAGCATTTCGAAGTCTTGATACGAGGGTTGCCTCTTATGTTTCGGGATTTGGCAACCCTAGTGTTGCAATCCGGCAATTGACAGCTCTGTTGTAAAGTTGGACATTTTTGAGGTTATACGCACTCAGAACGTTTTGAGATACGAGCGCTATTTGTGTTGTTTACAGTAACTTAAAAGATTCATCTCGGCCCAAAAATGGAACTAAATCGTCAACATTCTCGTGCGATTATTTTTTACAACTTTTGGCGTGGATTAACTCAGCAACAGTGCATGGATGAACTTAATTCAATTTTTGGCGATGAAGCTCCATCAAGGACCAGTGTTTATCGATGGTATGGTGAATTCAATCGTGGTCGTAGTTCACTCCAAGATGAATTTTGTGAAGATCGTCCAAAATCAGTTGTTGTTCCGAAAACCATTGATGCTGTGCGCGAACTGATATTGGAAGATCGTCATGTGACCTATCGTGAGATTGAGACAACCTTAGGCGTTAGTGGGACCAGCATACATTCAATATTGCATAAACATTTGACTGTCAAAAAAATTTGCTCGCGTTGGATCCCACACAATTTGTCAATCGCCCAAAAAAAGGCGTGTCAATTGGTCGAAAGAAATGCTCAAAAAATACGGTCGCGGTGCTTCGAAACACGTCTATGACATCGTGACAGGTGATGAATCGTGGATTTACGCGTATGAGCCCGAAAGTAAACAGCAGTCGACTGTCTGGGTGTTTCAAGATGAGCCAAATCCAACAAAAGTTGTTCTCGCACGAAGCATTTCCAAGCAAATGGTCGCCTGTTTTTTCGGAAAAACTGGACATGTCGCAACCGTACCACTAGAACAACGCAGAACAGTCAATTCTGAGTGGTACACAACCATTTGTTTGCCAGTTGTCTTCCAAGAAATCAGGAAAACCAACCGCCGAAGACGGATCACTCTTCACCACGACAATGCGAGCTCTCACACATCGGCTGCGACAACTGCATTTTTGAGCACTCAAAGCATCGATTTGATGGGTCATCCGCCGTATAGTCCTGACTTGGCACCGAATGACTTCTTTTTATTCCCGTACGTAAAAAACAAACTGAGAGGTCAACGTTTTTCGACACCTGAAGAAGCGGTTGCTGCATTCAGAATGCATGTGTTGGAGATACCTCAATCAGAGTGGCAAAAGTGCTTCGACAATTGGTTCAAACGCATGCAAAAGTGTATAGATCTTCATGGGGAATATTTTGAAAAACAATAAAGTGATTTTCGATGATCAATATTTGTTTTTGTTCTCTAATCCCGAAATATAAAAGGCAACCCTCGTATTAGGTTTAGGATAGAGTGAAGGTAATAAAAAAATAAAAAAAAATAAAAAAAAAATTTGTTTAGTATTTAAGTTAGATATAAGGTAAAAAAAATAACAAAAACAAAGTTTTTTCTGTCTTCATTTTCTTTGTATCTAATTAAGTCCCATAAAAATGCATGTAAACAAAATAATCATAATGTCGAAAGACAAATTTTCATGCTTTAAGCGTATGCATGTAACTTAGAGAGTCCGCAAGGGACCAGTAAGTTAAGAAATAAGATAACATAAGCTAGAGTTTAATCATTTTTGTCTAGCAAGTAAGTATATTATAATAATAGGAAGAAATAAAAAATGATATATTAAAACAAAAAAAAACTCACCAAAATGTCAGCCATTTTGGACGGGTAGTTTTTATTTGACAGTCATTTGAGTGAGTCGACGTTTTTTGCTTATTTTGGAGCCGCCTTTGCAGTCCACTGCTTTGACTGTATTTTTGTTTCGGGCGTATAATCTTGGATCCAAGATGCATTGACAGTAATTAATCGCCGCCAAAACTCGGATTTATTGCGCCTAAACTGCGCCAAGAGAGCGCGTTGGAAATGTTCACTTTATTGATTGATTGATTGAAGGCGGAACCCCCATTTTTATTTAGCTTAATGCAAGCTTAAAATTAACTTAACATAAAAACCTTACAGACTATCATAAATCTAGAGTATTGGTTAAGACATTATTCAATTATTCAACCAAAAAAAAAAAGTAGAAGAAAACCAGGAAGTTGAAGATTACTGGCGATAGGGGAGGTCGGAGGCCAGGGAAGAGCGAGTGTATGTGGGGGTAAACGCGGCTTTTGTGCGACAGTGGAGGGCATGTGTACGGACTGATACAGCGGGGGGTGTGGGTGGGGTTGGAAAGGTGTACGGGAGAACTTTATTTAGAGTTTAAAATAGATGGATATCACACTAGCAGCTACACTCGATACTAAACAGATGATTATTTTCTTATAATACTTGATATAGATAAAAGAATTGTCTACAATAGCAACACTTGATAATACACTGATGATTGTTTCTTTATATTACTTAACATAGATACAATTGTCCACAACAGCGACACTCGACTATTTTGAAATTAATCGTCCGCACAATGATATCCACGACGCTATTATCTTTGAAATAAGTAAACTGCACAGCTCGATTCTTGGCAAAAGATCACTCACGACCCTTGCACAGTCTACCGTGGTTGAAATTCGGCTCCCGACGCTTGGTGCATGTGCGCACTTCGGGATAAGAAATCTGACTCCACGAGCTGGGCGACGTTGACCCAGCCTCTGGCGATTGCAATGAGTTTCCACGCATGTCATCCTCTGCCAGAAAGACACACGAAACACTCGCTGGGCGCAGGAAAGGAAAAACAAACATGCAGCTGGTCATATATGATGATCAATGTACGGGTGGGTATATTCCCATCGTACGATGGGGGATCGATTTGGGTTGGCGATAAGCCAACAGAAATCTTGCCGACGGTGGCCAAAGGTCACGTTAGATGTTATCTTTTTTAAGGTTGATATGCTGGTACATAGATATGGTGGTGAGGGATTTGACCTGCAAATGTGCAGGCTAGCGTCTCACCCAGGGGAACCATGGACCAACGGAAAGTAAAGAAAACAAACGCAGTGAGGTACTGTGTGTTTGCTTTGCTTTGCTGTGGGTTATCATAGGGAATTGCATAGGTAAGATTGTCTAAGCAATGATCATTTCCATGCCCAAATTCCATGATCGGCTGATAACCGATAAAAGGGAATTGTCGCAAGTGTTGCGAACCTCGGGATTGGAGCAATGTTTATTTATGTACGGTAGATGGAAACATCGGTTGCAGCTGTGTCCGCAATACGCTGACCAGCGTTAGTTTATCGTTAATTGCTGACAAGCTGAGCCGATAGGAGATGTAAACTGGTTCATGGAGTATGAGCCAGAAAAGTCCGGAATTATGTATACCGTCGGAGAGGTTTCCTTTCGGGTTTGAAAAATGCTGCTGGGAGCTTACGCTGCCCAAAATTGCAGGTAGGTATGGTGTCTTGTAGGTGAGGGAAAAGATAACTTAAGTTGAGGAGGTGGGTGGTTCTTGGAGAAGGCTTTAAAGAACCGCCACAGGACAATTTAACAAGTCTTGGATATGAACCCGATACCGGTGGAGAGACTTGCTAAATAAGGCCAAGACTGGATCCAGGTTGTAGTACCGATGATGATAATGATGATGACGTATTAACCCTTATGTCAATGACCAACTTTACCGACAGTAATCATTTCGTCGCAATTTCACGATTGCTCGGCCTAGTAGACGAATTTCGGTCCAATGTCTTAGATCATCTCCATTCAAACGTTTCTGAATGATAATTACGAAATTCCAATGAAAAAAAAAATTTTTTTTACTTTCAAATTGACATTTTAAAAAATCGAAATGGGTACCCGGGTACCCGGTCATTGACATAAGGGTTAATCTCAGCGAACCTAGAGAGTCATAATTTCCGAAAATTTACTACAGATTTTGCAACTTGCTAGCATTTTAATAAAATAAACGATAAAATTAGCCAAGTTCATTCAGAGAACTAATGTCAATTGAACCTGTGGGGTAAGTTTGGTGGATGTGCCAACGTATGACACTTGTTCACTCAACTTCCCACTACTCCGAGTACCGTCGACAATCGTGCGCACAAATATCCGAGGGGAAATGAAAACACTGTAACTGATCTGCTGCAAACTTTTTCGCTTTATTGTAATGATTTAAATAAATCAAGATTGTCAGTACATATTGTTGAAAATATATCGTATACGAATTTCTTTTAATTTTCTCTTATATATTTACTTATCGATTAATTTTCCTTTTTATTTAAGATTACTTTAGTATTATAGCTCACTTAAACTACGTTTCCAAGAGCACTTAATTTTGGTTTGACTTCCAAAGCCAAATTTCGCAAATCGATTTCAATTAACAACGAATGAGGACTTTTGAAAATAACGTCTCAAGACACTTTGCGACTCGACTGTGTGCGTTTGGACGCGGCGGTGGGTGAATCTCGACTCTCCGATGACCGTTGCGTTCAACATCCACTAGCGGCCATCGTGATGGAATTCCATCGATAAGGGAGGAGCCAATCCGATGTTTTCTTTGGTGATGACCAATGAGCGACCGAATTGGAGTTTTTTGGGAGAGTTTCCAATATGATCGTACGGTCAAGTTGAAAATCCATTCGCTGAAGGCGAGGATCAACGGGGGTGCGAAGGTGCACAAAAGGAAATCCGAATATCCGGCTGGCTGCCCGGGCATCATCAGCGATAGGGGATAAAATTTTCTGTTGGTGTTATGTCAACATAACTTCGCTGCGACGGCAAAGGCTACAAGATTTGGGTGCATGTTTATTTAGGCATTCGATAATGCAAAGGAATGCTGCCATGCGGGCGAAAATAGCTTCTTCTGTTTACGTAGAGTATACAGAAGCATTTCATTTCGAATAGCCAGCATAAGAATCGTGGCTGTTCGTTGTTTAGACCACGAATCATTAGACATGACCGATGCTGTATTGTTCCTCGATAAGACAACGGATCATGTAGTCGGGCATGCACCTATACAATTAAATGCTTGTACATGAAGGCTAAAGCCATGGAATTGTAGGCAATAGATTTCTCTGTGACATAGGTCGACCCATAATTTGTTTGCCAAGGCAGTGGCTAGGGTGGCTATTCTTAGGGTTCATGTGGTGGTACGTGTGGCATGGTCATGAGTGCGATTGTTTAAATAACAATCGTATTCATGTTCAATCCTATACTCGGTTGACAATTAGAAATTAGTTGCATCTGTAGGAAACCTAATCGACATGAGAGCAATTTTTGTTTATTCAATTGCCATCGCGTGTAGCGTTACTTTGATTCTACACAACATCCAACATCCAACATCTCATCGGTCGATGGGTCTGCCGAAAAGGCAAGGTTGAACATGTCCTGCCGCATATGGGGAAATGTTCCTCAGCTATGCGTATTGACATGTTCGGGTGCTTCAGTCGGTTATATGTTGGGAACACCGAATTAAGTTTCAGGACATGGGTTGGATTTGATGCCATAGCGAGATGATAATCTTGTCGTGGACTTTTATTACAGGTATGCATGGAGCAGGTATTTCCAGGGTATTTGCGGTAGGGGACGGGGAGTTCGATTAGGACGATGGGTGGTTGTTCAGGAATGCTTAAAGAACCCTCACAAACCTACAGTCTAGTCACTGCAATCTTGATAGATAGTCAACTTTGAACTTTAACTCAATCAAATCCTGTTCAAAACAGAAGTATCTGACTGACCAACACATAGAACTCATCACACAAATGAGCATCTTAGCAAAACAGCGTTTCGCTTTGATCATTTGAGGGTAGAAGAAGCTACTGCCGCTCTCTATAAAGAGATCTACTATGCCATCGCCTTATATGTCCCCTATTCTCGTCACAGGTCATCGGTTTCATCGCCGCCATGGTATAACCGCACACTCCGCGCTCTTAGGAACAAGATAAATAACTTGTGGAACATTTTCCTCAAAACGCGTTCCTTTCAAAACTATTCCAACTATCTCGGTTCCTTTTATAAATTTTCCGAGCTCTACAACTCCCTCTACACCAACTACCTCACAAAAACACAATCTAATTTGATCAATGACCCCAAATCTTTTTTCCACTTCATAAACTACAAACGTAAATCCGATGCCTATCCTAACTCTCTTTCTTACGGCGCGACTACTTCAACCGACCCCCTAACTACTGCCAATCTATTCGCTTCGTTTTTCAATAAATCCTTCACAGACATTTCCTTCGAACCCAATCCGTCTCACTTCAAAGACTTGCCCGAATTCTCCCTCGGCCCCTTCACCCCACAAATTATTCACCGCCACGTAGTTGAGGAGAAATTAAACTTACTCAAAGACGAGTTCAGCCCTGGGCCTGATGGACTCCCGGCTGTATTTTTAAAGAAATGTTCCACTTCTCTTTCCCTCCCGATATCAAAGATATTCAATCTATCCCTTTCACAGGGGATCTTCCCTAGTATTTGGAAATCCTCCTACATCACCCCCATACATAAAAAGGGACCTAAAAACGATGTAAGCAACTACCGTCCCATCGCCAAACTGTCTCATATCTCCAAACTGTTCGAAGGAATTCTTTACAACGCGTTATCTTTCCGTTGTAAATCCATCATCTCAACCAACCAGCGTGGTTTCCTTTCGGGTAGGTCGACCACAACGAATCTGGTCGAGTTCTCATCCCATACTCTCCGTGGCTTAGAAAATGGCAACGAAGTCGATGTAATCACCACCGACTCCAGCAAGGCCTTTGATAAAATCTCCCATAATCTCATCCTTTTTAAGCTGTCCCCCCTAGGTTTCGAACCCCTATTGATCAAGTGGTTATCTTCTTATATGAAAGATCGATCCTACCGTGTCAAATTCAGATCGTCCCTGTCCAATCCTTTTCTTCCCACGTCAGCGGTTCCGCAAGGCAGCCATCTAGGTCCCCTCCTATTTATCCTTACCATCAATAATATTGACTCCATTATTAAATAGTCATCCATCTCCCTCTATGCGGACGACGCCAAACTCTACAAAACGATCATCTCTGCTCTCGACTCCTCACTTCTCCAAACAGACCTCGACAGCTTCTCAACTTGGTGCCGTAATAACTGCCTTGAACTCAACGTTGTCAAATGTCACTCCATCACCTTCTCCCGCAAACGCCCCCCCCCCCCACGCTCCTACTTCCTGCTAAACCAGCAGATATCATCTGTACCCTCGATACGCGACCTCGGGATCTTATTTGACAGGGAGCTTAGCTTCATCTCGCATATTGATGATATTATTCTTAAAGCCAACTCTGTCCTTGGGCTTGTGAAACGGTGGTCTAAAGAATTCTCGAATCCTTACGTTTCCCGTTCTCTCTACATAGCCTTCGTCGGCCCCCTTCTTGAATACGCCAGTCAGGTCTGGTCTCCACACTACTCGTCCCATGTACGCAGAATCGAAAGCGTGCAACGTCGGTTTCTGCGCTTTGCCCTCCGCGGACTGAACTGGGCGAATCCACGGATTCTCCCCCCATACACAAGCTGGCTCCATCTGATCCACTTCAACACACTTGAGGAGCGCAGAACTCGTGCCGATATCCTTTTCATCCACCGTCTCCTTTCAGGCACAATCAACTGCCCAAGTCTGCTCTCCATCATTCCACTTCACACTAACCCCCGTAACCTGCGAAACCCTCATCTATTTTATCAGCCCACCCACCACACTTCGTATGGCTCTAATGAACCCATTTCGCGAATGCTGCGGCGGGCAAACTCCTACCCTACCTCCTTCGATTTCAACTTTACCTCTACTGCTCTCAAACTACATCTCCTCTCTTCCCCCTCCTGACCACGCCCGCTCCCGTCTACACTCTTACATCCTGTACTAAGCGGAGTGATTGAATGGGTGATAATTGATAGATAAACCCAGTAACCAACCCGCCAAACATTACCCCCCCCCCTCCCACCCCCACCCCCACCGCCGTTTTTTTCTTCTTTTTAACCATAGTTTATATTCTTATATATATAGTTTTAAGATAATTGTTAAGTTTTATCGCTTGTACTAAGCTGAATATACGAGGGTTCTGCCCTCACTAAACTAAACTAAACACAAAATTTACGCCTAACTTAACTAAGATTAATTCTACAAACCCTCTCAAAATCCGTTCATAAAAAAGTGGATCATTAAATAAACATGATTTTATTTAGCAACATCTAAATTTAACAAATTTAATGCATCCACTGTTTAAAATTTAAAATTCCAAAGAATTTTCTGAGCAAATAATGAATTTCCTCAAATGGTTTCCAGAATAATCGCCTCATAAGGACTAAGTGCAACATTTCTCGTATCCACAGTATCGCTATAAGCAAAACAATAGTATTATTCATACATTTACACCAGTTTAAAAATTACCTAATATTCTTGTTTGAGTTCACGGCGGCAATTTTGCATCTCATAGATTCTAAAATTCCCATCTTTGTGTTCGATACTAAATCTACATTCAGTGATGAACCTAGGACGTTCGCAACCAGAACGTAGGATTTTCCCTCATAGGTTCTTTAAAAAACACAGACATCAGTTGAATAGCAGTAAATGTGGCTACGAAACCTACCTCTTTATCACCAAGACGCTAGAGTCTACAGCTCCATACTGTACCCCACCAAACTTAAGAACATCCGTCTTACGGAGTTCCACCAAAGCCTTGTATACCTTCAAGTGACTTCTGGTAGCAGACGTTTCTGTGGCAACGTTGATATCAACATAATTGGGATTTACCGGGAGCCAAGTTTTCGAAATCGTTGAGAAACCTACAAAAGGGAATGAATGTAACTAAAACAAACGATATCTAGGGCAACTTTTAGTTTTTACCTGCTGAGGTTGACGCATTCCATTGGAAAGGAGTCCTCGCAGGATCTCTGGTAAATTGTTCATAAATAAGCCGGTTGGAATTACAAGCTGCTGGATCTACGCTGTCTTCCCAAGAAATTTCACCGTCCAACATCCCTAGCTCTTCACCCTAAATAAATTTTGAGAAAGTCAGTGGCAATTTATAAGAGTTATGTATAGTTTTTCTAACCATATACGTTATGCTCACTCCAGGAAGAATCATCTGGATCATATTCATAATGTCTATCCGGTCTTTACCATATCGGCTGCCAACACGACGTTGATCATGATTGCCCATCTAGAAGATATTTTATATCAAATAAACGAGCCAGAAAGGTTAGGGCGTGGATGTGATTGATAGGTATGGCTTAACCTAACTATGAGTCCTACATGACAGTTTCAAATAAAAAATTATACAGTGCTACGTTCGTCGTGTGTTCCCATTTCGAAGGAATAGCTTCATCAAATTTTTAGGCAATTTATAGGTATAAGTGAGCTTTAATCAGCTGAACCTTGCACTCCAAGTTAGCGTGGGGCAATGGTAAAAAATTGATTAGTTTTCACTCAAGCGGAAAATATATTAAAAGTTGAAAACTTTAACCTTCTTAGAATTGAATTAAAGGTATCATCATCATCATCATCGGCACTACAACCGGGAACCGGTCTTGGCCTTATTTAGCAAGTCCTGAGGCTTGTTAAATTTTCCAAAATGATTTGTTTTTTCCGGGCAATGTCATTAGTCTTGCGGCAGAGGCTCACCAACGGGGAATCGAACCCCGGTCTTCCGCGTGACAGGCGGGTGTACTAACCACTATACCATCGAGGAGCCCGAATCAAAGGTATACCGACATTTTACTTGCTCACCCTGCACAAAAAATACCACTAAGTCACTCCTTTTTTTTACTTCTCCTGGGAAAGGCGAATCTATAGCGTCCTGAGATGCTATTTTTTTTCTCGACCGGGTCCATCATCCAAGCTCCGAAAGATGCTCAAGGAGATCTCCCAACCATTTCACGAAGCCTATAGCTTTATGGAGTGGTATATCACCAGGTGGCTGGGCTTTTGGGACCAACTCAGTTATTGTGTTATAGAATTCCACAATCAAACGCAAGACACAACTTTCTTACCAACTCAGCTATTGAGGGGGCTAGCTACGTACTACTTTTAAAATCATAAACAAAACTAATCAAGACTCTCATTTTGTTAAATCTCTTTCTAACTAAAAAGTGTAACGCCGGAAATAAAATTAACCGAATATGGTTTCATCTTTTTTTTCTGACTTACCACCCAGTTAGGAGTTCTCAACGCTGGCAACTTGTCGTACCACAAATGAATGATTTCCACCAATCTCCTGGCATCTGCATCAAGACTTCCTCCAAGAATGAATTGAAAGTTGAACGGTATTTGAGCGCCTTCAGTCGTTCTATTACCATACATTTTCATCACATAATCTAAGGGTGAATAAGTTTCTATTAGTAAAACCCTCGTATCACCACCATGAACCCTCTTGTAGTCATCTAGTAGCTGTCTCCATTGGTATACCATATCAACAGTTTCTGGCTGATCTTGGGTATATATATGTCGTAGGTAGGCAGACTCCTCGGGATCAGAAGTGAATCCGCTAACTGGCTCGTCCGGATAATTACCATCAGCATCGGGTGCAACTTCAAGCATCCATGGCACAGCATCAATTCGAAAACCTGCGACACCTTTATCTAACCAATATGTCAGAACTCGCTTCATTTGAGCTACGACATCAGGATTACGATAGTTCAAGTCTGGTTGTTTCACAGCGAATTGATGAAGATAAAACTGCTGACGTTGATCATTCCACTCCCATGCACTGCCGCGGAAGGCTTGCAGCTGAAAATCAAGAGTCCAAACAAGTTTTGAAAAGAAACCTAACACACACTCACCCAGTTGTTTGGTGGAATCCTCTTTGATGGATTGTTTGGATCTGGTTTTCCTTCATGCCACACATAGAAGTCTTGGAAACCGTGTTCTCTGTTAACTGATCTTACGAACCATTTATTTTCATCACTTGAGTGATTGGGCACAAAATCGAGTATGATCTTCAAGTTGCGCTTATTAGCTTCTTGGATAAGGACATCGAAATCTTGTAAAGTTCCATATTCATCTTGAATATCAAAGAAATCAGAAATATCGTATCCAAAGTCAGCCATAGGTGATTTGTATATCGGAGAAAGCCATGTTGCTGTAACTCCAATGTCCTTTAAATAGTCTAACTTCGAGATAATTCCTTGAAGATCCCCAATTCCATCTCCATTGGAATCCTTAAAGGAACGAGGATATATTTGATAGAACTGTGCAGTTTGCCACCAGTCCTTGGTTGGAGTAGTTATGGTGGTTCCTTGCTCTTGACAGCAAAAAACGATTGAGCTTAAACTACAAATGCCCACAACTACAGATAGTAAGTTGATTTTCATTGTACTTTTGGGAGATTTGGAACTCTCTATGGGCTTTCAGTAAATCTGGGGTCTTTTAAAGACTATGTGACTGCAACTATTCAAAGATAAGGGTGTACTTAAACATAAGTGTTTAAAATAAAGATAAGCACTGCGATATTAAGATTTAAGTGCAACAAGTAGCGAGAGATACTAAGTGCCTAGATAATGAAGTACTTACATGTCATGACTATGCAGGGAAGAAAACAGAAGTATTTTACATGGTAGAGTAGCTAAGTAGTGATTGTTGACATACAACGTGTAAGAGTCCCAAGAGAAGTATTGACAAGAATGTGATAATGGTCAAGTTTAAGACCACCTACAGGAATACAGGATACCTGCTTATAATATTGCACCGACTTTTTACAAATAGAATAACCAATAGTTGGACGATGTAGTTCATTAACCTTAGCCTTAAGGTACATCGGATATGAGCTGTCTTAGGGTGAAATGAAAAAAAAAGTCACAGAACAAAATAACCTGATTTTAACATAGAAAGAAACCGAAGAATATGTTTGCATAAAACAGTACAAAATTGTGTGAGAAAACGAATGACGTTACAGACTAGGTGTGAAACCCGTTGAAATTAATCGATTGTACATAACTTGTCACCTTTTTATATGAACAGAAAGTTTATTCCACGAATACTTAACTGGGCGCCTTGTAAGTTCCACCTTCGTGCGAAGATTCGCTTGCATGTCGGTATCTTTATCGAGCAATGTGTGATGCCAAGGAGCGGTTCAATAATAAAAACCCTTAAGAATTTACTGCAACAATTGTTGCAGTAGCAACTAGAAGTGACTAAAATATATTCATTGTAGTATATTCTTGTATAACACTTGGTTTCTTAGCTTGTGTCACAACCATAAAACTATCAACAGCTTAGTTCTACTACGCTTTGTTGTGACATAAGAAAAACGAGACAGTACTAAAGTACTGATTTTGATCTGAGACAACAGAAAATAACGAAGACACAAAGGGCGGAGGAGTTTTCGGTTAACACAGAAAGAGTGGAACAAAGGGATATCGAATGACATTGATTACGGTGTACCAAAGAAGGGCTGGACATTCAACAGGACACATATAAGAAATAATTAAGCTGAAAGCGACACGACATACAAAACAAAAAGAAGAGTATAACTTGGCGGTTGAGTTGGTGCCAGTGATTAGTTTTATAGTCTTCCATAATTTAAGTCAATTGGACATATCAACAGGAGAAACCAAAGACTTCTAAAGGAATAATCCATCATCAACGGCAACAACAGCAACAGGAACCTCAACACAAAATCCACACTACACAAGGGAAACCGTGAGTAACAGAATTAAATCAAAGTTGAAGCGAATGGAATCCAAGTATTTTTCTCTGTCTCTATATTCAATAAAAAATAAAGAATTTAACCCAACTCAACACACGAGTTTAACATTGGCCTGCCGCCATCTTCACATTACAATAATACAGTCCACTACCAACACGCCACATCACAGTAACATTTTGATCCTTCGAGCCGGATTTCATCTATTTGGAGGAGTCGAATACACATTTGGATCAGCCGGATATGTTTGAAGAAGAATAGACAGCATTCCAGACACTGCTCCAGCCACTAACGGTCGTACACCCAACAACAAAACGCCTGAAGTGCGCCTCCCCAAATATGAACTGTCTCCCGTTTCTGGCACTTATGATCGCACGAGGTCATTCTCAGATATAGCCAACAATGGTGAGGATTTCGTTTCACCCATCAATAAATTAGAAGTGCAAGATGTTTCGTTTGCCGTTGATGAACCACCGTCAACAACTGGAGACGGCTCGACTCCAGACACAACCTCAACACAAACAAACAAAAACACGTACTAAAAAGTCAAAAAAGCCGCCTCAATTGGAGTCTCAACAGCTCAAGGCTATGCATTTACGGCCAGACATGTGGGAAATCTACACCACAAGCCGTCACAAGTTCGACCGCTGTCGTTCAACATCAAGAAGACGTAATTACACGCATCGAGGGAATTCGCAGTATAAATGTTCGGACTCATTTTCAAGCATTTACATATCCCACGATAATGCTCGCACTCGGTCCACTTCACAAGCGCGGAGGTGACGCAACCGTTCGGATTCACGATCCCACAATAGGAATCGCCGAAGACACAGCCGAAGCGGACGGATGACACTATCGATCGAACGTAACAAATATCAAGCATATCCTCGATAGCAAAACCCAAACGAAAAGTTCGACATCGTGTAACACCCTCATTATCAGCCACTAAAATTACAGCCGCCACAGCCTAGTAACTGGCGATCAGCAACTGATCGCGTTGATTTTTTTTTATTAGACTTCTCTCGGGAGAGGCGAACCTATAGCGCCGAGTGGGCGCCCCGAGATGCTATCAAATAACTGTTGCAGTTCTTTTTGAACAGTTGCAGGTTGTAACGCTCCGGGAACACTTCCATGGGAACGGAGTTCCACAGCTTCCCCGCTCTGTAACGGAACGAGTTCTGATACAGGGATGTTCGCGCCGTCGGGAGATGAACCACAAACGGGTGCGATCCGTCGGATTGTCTTGTGAAGCGCACACAAACCGAATTGCGTGGAACAATGCCAAGAATCTCTGAAGAACAGCACCCGTGATAATATCTGTAAAACAGACAGAGGTCGGCTACGCGCCTTCGATGTGATAACGACTGTAGTCCCGACGTCAGCGCCGAGTCCCCGATCAGGCGGATCGCTCGTCTTCGTACGCTCTCAAGTAGGTTGAGGGTATGTTTAGAAGCCGAGCTCCCAACATGAGAGCAATATTCGAGCGCAGGTCTAATTTGAGATTTATAAAGGAGAAGAAGTTGGGCCGGAGTAAAATATTTCTTGGCTCTAAAACGATAACTCAGTTTTCCTGAGGCTGATCTGGCGATACCCGATACGTATTTATGCCATGATACATTCCCACAGACCGTGACACCGAACAATTTCAAACTTTCCCCAGCCTCGAGGGCCCGGCCACTCATCATCAGCTGTGGAACCGATGATCCAGTTTTCGTTGCGTTGAAGTCGACGAGATTGGCCTTTCCCCACTGCAGGACTTTATGCAAATCCTGATTCAGAGAGTCAATCTGTCTACATCTCAGCTGGTGCGACGTTGATGCACCAATCGGCCGATCACCCGAAAAGGAGGAAACAAGCGTACAATCATCCGCAAAACTGAACACTTTGTTATCCGTTGTCTCCAACAAATCATTTATGTGAAGCAAAAACAGGGTTGGAGCCAAAACAGAACCTTGGGGCACCCCCGAATTAATGGGATACAGATCCGAACACTCGCCGTCCACAACAATCCGGATCGATCGATTTTCAAGGAAGCTCCCCGTCCAGTCGCAAAGCTGTTGGGAAAGTCCATATGAACGAAGTTTGCTCAGCAATGCCCCGTGCCAGACGCGGTCAAAAGCCTTGGAGATATCCAATGCGACGGCCCTTGACTCACCATTCCGTTCAATCGCAGATGTCCATATATCGGTGATAAGTGTCAAAAGGTCTCCTGTGGACCGCCTGCCACGGAATCCGCATTGACGATCATTCTGAAGTCCGTTGCACTCCAAATACTTAACCAACTCTGTATTCATGACTTTTTCCATTACCTTAGATAAAATAGACAGTAATGCTATCGGACGGTAATTTTGTGGGAGACACTTTTTTCCCGTCTTTGGGATTGGCTGAACTCGAGCGATTTTCCAACAGGCAGGAAAGGTCCTCCGTGCATAAGATAAGCGGAAGAGTCTGCCAAGAACCGGCGGTACTTCTGGTGCACAGTTCTTAAGGACTATTGCTGGTATTCCGTCCGGACCGGTTGCCTTCCTACAATCCAGTTCGCGTAGAATGCGTTGAATAGTGCGCGGACGAAATCTCACATCCCGCATGGAAGACTGTACCGGCGAGATCACAGGGGGCTCCAAAAGGCCGGGATCGAGGTTGGAATTCGCGGAAAATAAATTCGCGAACACATTAGCTTTGTCCTTTGGATTCGTGACTAACGCCCCGCTGTCTGTCACCAACGGAGGGAAAGAGGAGGATGCGAAGTTACTGCTGACAGCCTTTGGCAGTGACCAGAAGGAGCGCGAACCAGTTGGGCACCGAAGGAGCTTATTGATCACCCTGTCGTTGTGAGCCTTCTTCGCGGTATCAGTCGCCTGGTTGCACGTGTTTCTGATTCTAACAAAATTCGTTCTGTTAACATCGGTGGGATTGGGGCGCCATTGCTTAAAAGCTATATTTTTTGCCGCTGTAATCTGCTCGCATTGTTTATCAAACCAAGGTTTATCAGACGAACTTCGTTTGATGGAATGTGGAATATACATCTGTTTTTTGCAGCTGTAATCTGCTCGCATTTTTTATCAAACCAAGGTTTATCAGACGAATTTCGTTTGATGGAATGTGGAATATACATCTCCATCCCGAGAAGAATAACCTCTCATACCGACTCCGCGCAAGCGTTAACATCAGAGTTTCCGAAGCACACCTCCGACCATGGAAAAGATGCGAAGAAATCTTGCATATCGTCCCAGTTAGCAGCCCCATACTTCCATACATGGCGAAGCTGCCTATGCCGGTTATTTGCTTGGTATGCAAGTGCTTGTGACAGATACCAAGCAGTGATCTGATTTTCCCAGTGGCGCAGAAACCTCTACGGTATAAATACTCGGTTCGGATGTCAAAAACAAATCCAGGGAGTTCGCATAATCGCCTCGGGCATCCGGCACCCGCGTTGGCTCCCCCATGAGTTGAGTCAAGTTGTGGCTTACAGCAAACATCTCCGCCAGCCTCCCAGCCTCGTCGGTCCCGTTAGAATGTAACTACCAGTCGGAATTGTGCACATTAAAATCGCCAAGGACAACAATTTCAGAAGCTGGGTGGTTGATCTGTATCCAGTCGATGGTATATGAAAGATGTTCGCAAAATGTCGCCGGTCGATCGTCATTCGGGGAGCGGTAAAGGCAACAAAGAAATTTAACGGAATTCCTCAGCACGACCCTCAACCACATGACGTCCATATTACTGGGCTCTAACGCCTCCATCCGCTGGCAAGCCAGATTGGGCCACGCGAAAACGCAGACTCCGCCCTTAAAACGGAATCTCGAATGCAAGTCGTATCCTGAGCAACGAAGATATGTCGAATCAGTTGACGAACCGACCTGGGTCTCAGTTAGGGCAAGGATATCAGGTTTCGTTGTTAGCGAATATTGGTGGACGGCGTTTACATTGATATTGGTGAATCCGGAGATCCGAATGGGAGACTAGTTTACCCCCGGAATTCTTTATATCAGAAGGTGCCATCATGACTTATCTCCGTGTCAGTCCGGGCCATCAGCCACACATCCGAAACACCGTCGAAGTTTTCTCTCGGCGATATCGCGGAATGTACAGCGTGACGGGGTGGTATCTCACCTTGGGACCGACTAGCACCTAACCAACCTTTTCTCGAACCGGTCCATCAGCCAAGCTCCGAAAGATGGCCAGGGATTTCTCCCGACCATTTCACGGAGCCTATAGCTTTAATGGGGTGGTATTTCACCGGGCGCACAGGGCGTTGGGACCCCGGCTACCACTCGGCCTTTAGTCGCCTCTTACGACAAGCTGGCCTAGCTGTGAGTATATTCTAATGCCCTACTCACAGGGGAGATGATGATGATATTGATTAGCAGCAGCAACTTCTGCATAGAAGTAAAAGTCATCAACCAACATACCACCGAAATACACGTACATGGATACAAGTAAAACCCATCGAGCATCAAATACAGTACTTACCATTTTGGAATGTTCTTCGAGAAACAGCAGCATTCGGTAACAATTAGATCAATATCCTGAGGAGCATAAATCTACACACGTCACGTTGTCGATGGAATCCCAGGCTCAAAACGTCGAGCTAAAGAGCAAGGTGAACTCAACCGCGATAGTATGAAAACAGTTTGCTACGATATCGGGTATCAACAGTGGAAGTTTTAGTTGCACCGCTGTCGTTGATTTAACACAGGACGACAATGAACCATCAGCGCGATTTGACGCAAGGTGGCTTTGAAGAACACAACAGCCGATATTATCAACGACATAGACGCTAGTATCAAGCACTACACAATCTCTCTCTACGCGAACGACACTAAACTCTTCAAGACGATCCGATCTCCGCTCGACTTCTAACTTCTCCAAACGGATCTCTACAGCTTTTCAACTTGGTGCCAAAACAACTGCCTCGAACTAAATATTGGCAAATGTCACTCAATCACCTTCTCCCGTAAACGCCCCCTTCTCCGCGACGTTCCTATTTCTTACTCGACCAACAGATATCACATATACAATCGATTCGTGACCTTGGCATCTTATGTAATAGGGAGCTTAACTTCATCCCAGACATTGATGACATTATCCTCAAGGCCAACTCTGCTCTTGGTGTTGTGAAACACTGATCGAAGGAATTCGTTTCTCGATTACTCTATATAGCCTTTGTACGTCCCCTTCTTGAATATACTAGTCAGGTCTGACCTCACTACTCGTCCCATATTCTCAGGATCTAAAGCAACGTCGGTTTTTTTTTTTCGTTTTGCCCTGCGGGGATTGTATTGGGAAAATCCTCTGATTCTACCTGCATACACAAGACGTCTCTACTTAATTAACCTTACCTTACTTGAAAAACACAGAATTCATGCCGACATCCTCCTCATCCGCCGTCTTCTCTCATATTCAATCAGCTGCCCAAGACTGCTCTCCTCCATTACACTTTACACTAACCCCCGAAACCTGCGAAACACTCGTCTCTTCTATTTGCCCGCCCATCACACTTCTTACGGTTCTAATGAACCCATTTCGCGAATGCTGCGCTGGGAAAACTCTTACCCCACCTTCTTTGACTTCAATCTCACTTCTCCCGCTCTTAAACGTCGTACCCTCTTTTACCCCTCCTGACCCCTCTTGTCTCCACCTCGCTAGCCACCTACGGTTACCGCCTATACTCTCCCGCGCTCATACTCATACCTAGCCCCCGGCCTATCCTCCCACTTATAATAGTGTCATAGTGTCTATCCATCTTTGTTTATTTCCCCATGCCCCAGTTTTTAAGTTACTTTAAAATCAAATCTCAGAAGGGAATATTAACAACGTTCTCGGCCGGTGAGAATGTTGCAGTAGCAACTAGATGTGACTAGAATATATTCGTTGTAGTATATTCTTGTATAACACTTAGTTATTTAGCTTGTGTCACAACCCTAAAATAATCAGCAATTTAGTTCTACTACGGTTTGGTATGACACACGAAAAACGGGACAGATAAAGAGAACAGTCCTAAAGTACTGATCTTGATCTGAAATAACAGAAAATAACGAAGACACAAAGGACCGAGGAGTTTTCGGTTAACAAAGAAAGATTGGAACAAAGGGATATCGAATGACATTGATTACGGTGTACCAGAGAAGGGCTAGATATTCAACAGGACATATATAAAAAGGATTAAGCTGAAAGCGACACGACATACAAAACAAAAATAAAAGTATAACTTGGCGATTGAGTTGGTGCCAGTGATTAGTTTTATAGTCTTCCATAATTTAAGGCAATTGGACATATCAACAGCAACCAAAGAGTTCTCAAGGCATCATCCATCATCAACGGCAACAACAGCACCTGGAAGCTCAACACTAAATCCAAACCACACAAGGGAAACCCTGAGAATCAACATTAAATCAAAGTTAAAGTGAATGAAATGGAAGTTTTTTTTGTGGCCAGTGTGTATCCCATTTATTAATTGAATCATTTTCGGCTGCAACAGTTGTTTGGTGGCATCTCGGGGCGCCTACTAGGCCCATAGGTTCGCCACTCCCGAGAGGTGTTGTAAAAAAAAAAAATTGTCTCTATATTCAATAAAAAATAAAGAATTTAACCCAACTCAACACACGAGTTTAACATTGATCCGCCGCCTCCTTCCCATCACAAATAATACAATCCACTACCAACGCGGTTCATCACGGTAAATAACAAGAATAATTTTTTTAAATTTGAGTTCTTTAATGATAAGATTCGAATAGTCTCATTTGATCTTTTCTCTTGCACTTCTATGGGCCTTAATTACATCAAACACCAATCATGCGATTTGGCGATTTATTCCAAAATTGTAGACAGACTATCATATGACCAAGAAGATATATGCACATCCCACTATTTATGTACTTGGGGAACCCAAACTTCGAAAATGAAACTAGTATAATTTTGAAAAAATAATAATAAATTGTTTCTTCTACGGCAGTTCGCCCATATCTAAATTATTAATGTTATTCATATCACCATCCGAGCTAATTTCGTCTCCAAATTCAATTTCTTCATCCAAACCGTCTTCGACAAATGTGACTGTCTCGTTAATACGAACAGATTCCGGAAATTCACCATAAGTCTTCAAATTTCTCGCCTCGTCCTGTGTGTATTTTAGTATGACATCGGCTTTTGAGTCCTGGAAATCCCGCAGCCCTATCAGAATAATGTCGCCTTGATTTATCCAAACTTTTTTCCGCAGTTTTCCCCGAATATGGCAAAGTCGCTTGACTCCATCAAAACACATCGCCTCAAGACGACCATTACCTAGCATCTTAGTGACTTGAGCGTATTCCTGTTGGTCTTCTTTGAAAATCAGTTCGCGTTTCTCGAATTCATTCTCGTTCTTTCCACGACGGCGATTTTTACCTCCTTTACCTTTATTCTTTGGCATCGCTAATGTCACTTAACCGATGTGATTTGGTTACAAGTCAAAAATCAAATGTATACTAATAATTTTTCTAGTCGCAAATTCTAAGCGACATTTATTTATTTATATTTCTTTAACTCTATTAAAATTTGCTATGAAACCCCATGATTGCCAAGTTGTTTAGTCGTAAAAACTTTTAAGCTATATACTTAGTAGAGAGATTGATGAATAATTACAGTGTACACATGCAGCAGTGGAATCAAAAATATTAGCACATATGACTCTAGTCAATTATACTAAACACACTATAGCCTATCGTGTGTTTGTTACGAATAGCAACATTTATAACAAATGGATGGGGCACCCCCTGTCTTTTGAATGGTATATACTATACAATACATACGTAATATTGGGGGGAGTGTAGACCGTTTAGCGATATTATCGAAGAATAATTCGAAACCACACTATGAAAAGGTTATAACCAAAATAGGAAGGAATCAGATCACCGCCTTGTTTTTTTTTGTTTTCTTTTTGTTTCGCTAAGAAGGTGGAAATCCTCTATTCGGGACCATGCTTGTTTGGACTATGCTTCGAGTAACGATCCATTTCATGTGTTTCTCCAAAATCATTCGTGCGATCTTGAATCCCGCACTCTTTGAGTATGTGTTCAGCTGTTTCTATTTTGCCTTCACGGTACAAGCAGCATGGCTGATTGGCATGCTTATACTTGTGCAAGTTTTCCCGAAAGCATCCATGTCCTGTATCAACTGAGTCAGGTGGTAGCTCAGCTCGCCATGTTTTCTTTCCACCCATGTATCTATACCAGGTATCATGGTGTGGGTCTGTGGCGGTTTCGCCAAACCCCACTGTCTACTTACCCGAAGAACCGCCATAGCTACGACCCAACCTTCATTAAGTTTTCGCTAATGCAATCGCATTAGCACCTGTAAATGCTTCACGCAACAAATGACCAAATGTATTTAGCTAAAAGCTTCTGGAAGAGAATTCTTACCTGCATCCATTTATTCGAATTCAAAATTCCTTTTAAGAGTTCTGTTCCAAACAGCCTATCCCTGAAAGAAAACTTATCGGTTCGCATATAATGTAACCGCATAATCAGGGAATCTTAACCTTGAGTGGGCTATTCCCAGCCTCACATGTGTACAACAATGGCTTACATACACATTGGCTGACGATTCATTGCCCAACTGTCCAAGCGGAGTCGGGAAGCTTGTTTGTTCAGCTGGCATTTACCCGACCATGATCCCTCGTCTAAACGAATAAATAATCACAAATTTTGTTCTTCCCCACAAACGAATTCGATTCGTTTCGGCCACCTACCCAAGATACGATATACAATTCTCATTGTATAAAGTATTGGAATCCATTAGCACTTCCTTCTAATGGCTATTCGGCTATTTACACAAGGGCATCACTCAGCTAAGACTTTTATGATGCCCTCGTCCCATCTTTTCCTTTAACATCATTTCTTCGATGCATCGTCGTCTATTTATTTAGCCGCGATGCACATCATAGACAACGATCTATACGGTCCCTTTGTCTTTTAATTTCCCTGGATCCGTTCCTCATGACCTCGAGGCATGAGCAAAGAAAGACACTATTAGCATCCAATGAGATTCGGCTTGTTTGCTTAGCCGAACTCATATCGCATGGATGCACATTTTGCCCTTTGTTTTAGATTCGTTCTCATGGTTTCGTTCCATGAATGAACCAATGTTCACACATACATGTGTACCTTAATTTGAGAGAACCGGTTTCACTGGCCGAATTTCTATTGACAGCGATTTAATATCGCTGAGTCGTACTTCAACATCCAACCGAGCCGGCCGGTTAACCTGTAGCGGTTCCGCCAAACCCTGCGGTCTACTTACCTGCAAAAACCCCCACAACTACTACCCAACTCCCTTTAGTTTGCTAATGCAACAGTATTAGTACCTAAAAATGCTGCACGCATTTAAGAGATCAAATCTATGATCTTTAAGTCCCTGTAAAGAAAACTTATCTTCATGCATTCTCTTCGCATACCATTGCTCCTTAAGACTTCTTTATTAACTTACCAGGAATTTCCAATCAATTACTTAGAGGAATTTCGGTAAACAAATAATTAGATTTACATACATTCGTAACCTTCATGACAGGGACCATAAATACTGCGCCGTCTATTTTCCCAGCCGCGTCCTGTACCTTTTCATACATATTGCCTGGCAACCTTTTTTGTTTGTCTTATCAATAAACAACCCAAGCAGCTGCATATAATTAGCGCAATAGACGCCGAAACCAAATTCTCCAGCATTTCCTAATGCAAATATAAACCCGGTTTCTACTGCAGCCAGAGATGCCATAAACATCCAATTTGCTTTTAGCACCTTTTTCTCCCAACGTCGAAAATAGCGACGAGGCATCGTGTAAACAATGACCCGCATTACCAACGGCGCATTTGGTCATTTTTCCCTATTGTCCTTACCGCCTGCCTGCTTTCGAACACGTGCAACATCATTGAATCTGTTCGATCGCGCACATATACCACTGCACCAAAAAGATCGCATTTTCTTAGTGGTCACACCCTTAAGAGAAAAGTTTTTCTCTCTCTTCCTTTTTTTCTTAGCGAACTCATCTCTGCATGAGATGACGATCGAGGAGTCTTATTCCAACCACCGATTCGGTTGGTTCGTCTTCCGCACCCCGTGGCGTCCGGGGATGCGCATACCCTGTGTCGAACAAGTCTCTGCGCGAGTGCTAAAGTCTCCTTGTTAGTTAAGTCATTAGTAACACACCAATTCTTTGTACCATGTAAATTAAAATAAAACCGAGTTAACCAATAAAAAAAAACAAACAATTTCAGAGTGCTTGTACTCGACTAGTTATACTCCGTGAATGTGTACCAAGTTTGAAATAAACAAACATTTTGTTCATAAATTAAAATTAAATTAGAAACGGTGATCACCGGCAATAAAACCAGTTATATTAAACTACATACTGTGCGTTTCATTAACTTTCGCTTCGGTGCCAGCACTGTTTTACTTTACTACTTGTGGACGTTGTGTGGAGATGTGTTTGTTTTGTTTTCCTGGTGAACAACTGCGGCGGGACCTTCTTATAGTAATTATGATGGAGGAGGAAGATAATCAGCGCCGTACGCCGGTGCACCTTACTTCCTACCCCACAAACCTCCCGCTCCCTGGTGCGCACGGGGACGCGAATACACCGTCGAATGTAGTTGAGTAACCGCGGTCGTGAGCCTTAAGTTTTCGTGTGCCTTCAAATTAACCGGACTAATCACCATTAAGTTAGGAACGTTGCACAAAATGTATTTTAAATTATATATTGTTGTCTCCTCTGCAATCAGTGTTTAAATAAATAAAAATAAAAGGACCATTTATCTCCACAAATGTGCGTTTTAATCACTTCCTCCCTGTGTTGGTGCTTCCCTCTCAGTCCGCCTATTTTGCCCTTGGTCTGATTGCTGCGGCTGAACTTTCGTTGAACTGATAGTGACGTCGGTGAGGGCAAAGTAGAACCTAGTGCCCGTGTTTGGTACAATACTTCGTTCCCAGAGGTCCATCTTCTATTGGTGGAAAAATCCCCCCTTCGTTGTCATTCTTTTAGGCCGGCGATCTCTATTTGTATCCGCATTCGCCAGTGATCCTCATTACGAGACTAGCAGTTATTGTTTAACTGATTGTGGTCAACGATCTTTCCTTGGCCACAAACCAAGAGTCAGAAAAAATAAAACTCCAACGCGATCTATTTTTATTGGTTCTTTATTAAGAGCGCCTTTGCTCCTCGAGTTACTCTCTAAGACTAACTTATATTCTTATTTCATTTAAAATCTAACATTTTGAAGGATAATAAAATGTCATCATCAACATCATCATCATCGGCACTAGAACCGGGTTTCGGTCTTGGCCTTATTTAGCGAGACCACCGGCATCCGATACTTATCCGAGACTTGTTAAATTGTCCATAATGATTTGTTTTTCCGGCCAAGATTATTAGCCTTGCGCCAAATAATCGAATGTACATCAGGTAATTACAAGAAAAAGGATCAATACACAAAATGTCTACCTGTGTATATTTTTTAAGGTATATAAAAATGTAATTAAAGAAAAGATATTTAGAATATAATTACGCTACGGCGACATGTAGCGTACACATGTTGGTTTTTTAAATTGCTTTAAGAGACGAGATGTATTCATAATGTAACATTTATGTTATGGCGACATGTAACAACTGGCTCCTCGATAGTATAGTGGTTAGTACACCCGCCTGTCACCCGGGAGACCGGGGTTCGATTCCCCGTCGGGGAGCCCCTGGCGCAAGACTAATGACCTTGCCCAGAAAAAATAAAATCATTATGGAAAATTTAACAAGCCTCAGGACTTGCTAAATAAGGCCAAGACCGGTTCCCGGTTGTAGTGCCGATGATGATGATGATGATGATGACATGTAACAACTAGTGTGTGGATCTCAAGCAAAGCACCGGTTTCCTTAGCTGCAATATCAACTGGTTTCCTCCTAGCCAATTCATTTATGGCATCTTCGGATATCGTCCGGAGTGCGTAGCATACACTTAATGAAGCCAGCCTATGTGCTGAGTTGACTCCCGTCATGTGCGACTTATACTGTGCGGCTCCGGCCCATATGTGAGCTGCATACATTATAATGGAGTTGTTGACACTGGTTATCAGTTTCCTTATGTGTAGCCGAAGTCCTCCAACATTGGGTAGCAGTCTTCGCAAAATATTGCATACTCTTGTGTTTTTTTCACTCGTTTTCCAAAGGTGTTCCTTCAAGGTCAGCGTGTTGTCGAGGGTAACGCCAAGAATTTTAATATAGGAACTGGATCTGATTGTTCGTCCTTCTATTTCCAAATCAAGGTGTTCAACTTTCTTGTGGCTGCTTATTAAAACTACCCCCGTCTTATGTGCTGCTAGTTTCAGTCCGGTCATATCTGGCCAGCGTTTAATGCTCTGGATTATAAGGAAACAAATGTTTTCCAGGTCATCTCGATGTTTAGCTACGGCCGCTGTCGCCAAATAATCTGCCTAGCGAATGATTCTTATTCCTTCTGGTACATTGATCTTGAGCACACTATCATACATGATATTCCATAATAGCGGACCTAATACTGACCCTTGGGGTACACCCATTGTTATTCTATATTGCGGTTATCATCAGTGTCATAGAGTACTTATATAATAGCATAACTTATTATTATACGCGCAAAGTAGGGTGAGCCTTGTAGATCGCCCAACGCTTCTAGAATCCGATTCCAGTTCACCGAGTTAAATGCAATTTTAACGTCTAGTGTCTGTCACCACAGCGCAATATTTTTTGGTTCCTCTTAGCGAACGTCCTCCAGGTATCGTATTGCGAGCGATGTCGCACACCACAGATAGTGCCCCACCGGTTGATCTACCCTTCCGGAACCCATACTGCCGCCTAGAGAGCCCGGATGTCCCCACAGTGAATTGGTCGAGGCGAGTGGCAATTTATCGTTCAAGCAGTTTCCCTGTTGTGTCCAGCATGCACACCGGGCGATAGGACGACGGGACTTCTGTTCCCTTAACTCCCTTTGATGTAAGCACAAGTCGATGTTTTTTCCATCGTTGAGGAAAGTGTCCTGCCCGAAGAACCACCCATCATCCTCACCCAATTCCCCTTTCCCAACCTACAATAATTACCGATCATAGACTCTTACCTGCATAAGAGCAGGACAAAGCTCTCCGTCAATAATTTCTTACCTGAAATAGAAATCCACGGCAAGATCATCATCTTGCCATGGCATCATACGAAATCATATCAACCAAACCATTTCGGTTCATCTTACATGAATCATTTAGGAACCTGATTGGTTCCTCTGGGCGGCAACAAGTCCATCAAACACACTCCAATCCTCCCCTGTTTACTTGTTCCAACAAATTGTTGGTCCAAAAAGACAAGTCGGGCAACTTGCTTGCTTGCGCATCTGCAAGCCAAATTTCCGATGATCGATCGCCTAAACCGATAACCGATCATCGAGTTAGACACGACCATAATTGTTGTCCAAACAATAAAATCAACGGCTGTGTCCCACGATCCGTTTTTCTAAATCAAACACACAATAATCTCACTGTGTGTATTTTTCCCTACCATCCGTTGGTCCATATTCAAGCTGGATAAGTTGTATGCTTGCACATCTGCAAGTCAAATTCTCCATGATCGGTCGATCATCGAGTTGCACACGACCCATGATTGTTTGTCCAAACAATCATATTAATGGCCATGCCCTATGATTCGCTCCCAAACCAAACATGCACCAATCCAGCCTACTCCCTTGCCATCGTACGCGAAGTTTCTACCCCCTATCGTTTATGACGGCAATACAGCCAGCCTCCGTAAACGATCATCTATTTGACCAGCTGCATGTTTGGATTCTCATCTGAGTACCCTTCGCATTTTCGTTTGCCCTGGCTTCCAGCGAATGGGCATTCAACCAGACCTGTACGATCACAATAGAAATACTTCCATTAAAACCCACTGGGATGAAATATCGAATTTGTTTTCCACCACAGCGGAGGGGAATCCACCCCAGTGCGACTGACGATATGATTCGTCCCCATGGTTCGACGAGTCAGATTTCTACCGTCCAGCTGGGCACACTTCTCAAGGTCTCGTGATCAAAGTCGAGTTTTATCCAGAGAGGAGTCTAGGAGTTGCGCGCAGACCCTGTTATCGTTTCGTGATTGGTTATCACCGTTATGTGTTAGGTGTGAACTTATTAACATTTGAGAGTGTAAAAACTACTGAAATAAACATTGTAAATAAGAGTGTCATTGTTCTGTGTAATCAAATAAGATTGTCTATTTATGTCACATCGTTCATGCGAACCGTTTAGATTTTGGATAATAAAGAAACTATGATCAACAAAGTTAGAGTGTTTTGGTTATTTCTCTCTTCGCTTGGGGGTTTTGCCCCAGTCGTGAACAATTTCTAGTGAACTGCAGTTGCAGAATTGTGGAAGTTTAGTCAACCTAGCGCCCATGCC
The DNA here is from genome assembly GCA_963931805.1 of Microdon myrmicae. NCBI lineage: Eukaryota > Metazoa > Arthropoda > Insecta > Diptera > Syrphidae > Microdon > Microdon myrmicae. The sequence goes on from OZ007502.1 coordinate 37,024,540, forward strand.
GCTGCTCTGACTAAAATTTCCCCACAAGGCCCCATAATCATTCCCCCGTACATTAACCGTCTCAAATTAATCAACCTGACCTTGAGGAGCACAGGGCTCTGGCTGACAGTGTTCATTAATCGGGTCCTGTTGCACGATGCAACTAGTTCTGATGAGGGTGCTGTTGTATTCCAGAATACTACCCTTATTCGCTTTAACACTAATCTCATGTCCATTCTAACACAACCTTTAAAACTACATCCTCACATATCTTACATTCTCATTTAATACAATTCATAAATAAACAGACACAATATTCTATATCCAGTCACTTACAGCACATTTAAAAACATGCCCCTTTTCATAACAAGCACATTTTTCATTTCAAAACATAGCCACTTTGATTTGCGTTCAAAGTTTATTCAAAATTATAAACAGAGACTTCTGGATTGTTTTGTTCATTTTATACAACACAGTTAGTTGGAACAAATTGTTCTATAAAAACAGGAAAATTTATATTGAAAAAGTAGTTCAGAAGAGAGCTCAGCTTGAGATAGCTGAGTTCAAATAAAATATAAAAATAAATAAAAACTATAACTATTTTAATAAATAGAAACGATAATTATTTCAAATAAGAAAAGATCTTATAACCCACACGCTCTTCCCTCGAAAGAGGAAGCACGGCGCTGGAAACGTAACAGTGCGTAATATAATAATATTTAAATAACTCTCCAACCTCTACACTAGAGGTGTTAGCTTTTGTCACAACGGATTAGCTGAGTTTTAATTACATCGAGCTGTGACACAAGACTCATCCATCTCTCTCTATGCGGACGACACCAAACTCTACAAAACGATCTCTCCACTTGACTCCTCACTTCTCGAATTGGTTCTCGATAGCTTCTCAACTCAATACCTTAACAACTGTCTCGAACTCAATGTTGTCAAATGTTGCTCTATTACCTTCTCCCGTAAACGCCCCCCTTCCCTGTCACGTCCCTATTACATACTAAACCAGCTGATATCATCTGTACCTACGAGACGCGACCTTGGGATCTTATGTCACGGGGAGCTTAACTTCATCCCGCATATTGATGACATTATCCTTAAGGTCAACTCTGCCTTTGGATTTGTGAAACGCTGGTCGAAAGAATTCTCGAATCCCTACGTTTCTCGTTCACTCTACGTAGCCTTCGTCCGTACCCATCTATAATATGCCAGTCGGGTCTGGTCGCCTCACTACTCGTCCCATATTCGCAGGATTGAAAGCGTGCAACGTCTTTTTTTGCGTTTTGCCCTCCGTGGACTGAACTGGGAAAATCCTCGGACTCTCCCTCCATGCACAAACCGAATTCATACCGATAACCTTTTCATCCACCGTCTCCTCTCAGGGTCAATCAACTGCCCAAGCTAGCTCTCCTCCACCACACTCCACACTAACCCCTGTAACCCGCGAAACCCTCGTCTCTTCTATTTACTTCTTACGGCTCTAATGAACCCATTTCGCGAATGCTCGGGTGGGCAAACTCCTACCCTGCCTCCTTCAATTTCAATTTTACCTCTACTGCTCTCAAACTCCGTCTCCTCTCTTTCACCCCCTGATCACTCCCTGTCTACACTCTTACAACCCCCACACATTCCAACACTCTACCCTTATATCCTACCCCACTATCTGTCACCATCCCACCACCTATCCTCCTTATACACATACACCCACTACCCGTGGTCTCTCTCTCCCTCTGTGGTTACTTAGATAACAACCTAAATTGTAACTCAAGGAAAATCGCGCGTACTAAGCTAAATAAATAAATAAGTAAATAATTAGTGGGTAAACCCATTAACCAACACGCCAAACAACTCGGACACCATTTCAACCAGCAAAAGTAAAAGAGTACGAAGTCGCAATTGGACTTTCAACGCGAGCAATTGAATAAACAACCAACCACTACGTTGGCGGAACAATATTCAAGAAGGTCACCACCGCTTACAATTTCACGGAACCGGACATCGTATAACACCCGACAATTGCGTCGAGCAGTCGAACACCGTCATTCAAACGAAAACTACCATTATTAATATAGATCAGAAGCACCTCCAACTTCAGCGTCGCCTGCAGCTCTCTCGCCAACGTTTTCGTGTGAATGTTATAATATACAATTGAACTAGTTGAATGAATTAATCTACAATAATATTGCGTTTCATTTCATCTGGATATAAATTTGCTAAGTCCGCATAACACGACACAACGAACGAAGCAGCACTACAGTCCACTCACACCATGGCACAACACAGGATAAAACAGGTCCTCTCCGACTCGGTCGATTGCACCTACCTCCTTGACTTAATTCCTCTGAACACAAACCCTCGAAATACGCACAATAACTGCCTTCTCTACATTTCCACTCACCGTACCTCTTATGGTCTCAACGAACCTTTCGCGGATGCTGAAAAAAGTCAACTCCAATTCCATCTGGTTCGACTTCGACCTATCTACCCATACTCTCAAGCACCGCCTCATAAACCATTCTCAACACCAATCTTAAGCGGCGCTATAGCCTGCCCTCACCGCTCGCCCCTACTACCGCCTTCTTAATTTGTCCTGGTTACCTTAGCTTAAGCTTAGTTAAGTTAGTTGTTACGCTCTTTAGTTTGTAAGTTATATATACTTTGATTGTAGGTACTTATGTTGCTTGGGTTAAGCCAATAAATGGGGTGGCAGCCCCACTAAACTATTTTGTTAAATCAGTCTTCACTATAGCGTTAAGAATTCCATCCAGTCCCGGTGTCTTGTTGCTTTTAACGACCCTTGCAGCCAAGAGCACCTCTTCGGTGATCACTAGAGATATTGCTCTTTCAGTGATGTTCCATTCCTCTTGCACTCTCATCACCTCATCACACTGCCAGAAGAGGACAGGAACGATTCTAGCCATGTCAGTTTTAGTCTTTTGTATTTGACTACTGTTGTTGGGTTGTCGTTTCATGACTATCCTGTAAGCGCTGACCCGTGGGTTGTTATTTAATTCATTCCGCGATATATTTACTCTTGTGGATCACATTCCTCAATTCCTTCCGTTTGTTGACGAATTCCGCATGTAGCTGTGGGTGCGTATTACAGTTTCTTGCTCTTTCTTCCAAGCGTCGTAACCTCTTGCACTTCTTTCATACACAGGCGATTTCGGAGTTCCACCAATACACTGGTTTGATAGCCACTGCTGGTTGTCTTTGTCGTGGCATACGAGGGTTGCCTTTTATATTTCGGGATTAGAGAACAAAAACAAATATTGATCATCGAAAATCACTTTATTGTTTTTCAAAATATTCCCCATGAAGATCTATACACTTTTGCATGCGTTTGAACCAATTCTCGAAGCACTTTTGCCATTCTGATTGAGGTATCTCCAACACATGCATTCTGAATGCAGCAACCGCTTCTTCAAGTGTCGAAAAACGTTGACCTCTCAGTTTGTTTTTTACGTACGGGAATAAAAAGAAGTCATTCGGTGCCAAGTCAGGACTATACGGCGGATGACCCATCAAATCGATGTTTTGGGTGCTCAAAAATGCAGTTGTCGCAGCCGATGTGTGAGAGCTCGCATTGTCGTGGTGAAAAGTGATCCGTCTTCGGCGGTTGGTTTTCCTGATTTCTTGGAAGACAACTGGCAAACAAATGGTTGTGTACCACTCAGAATTGACTGTTCTGCGTTGTTCTAGTGGTACGGTTGCGACATGTCCAGTTTTTCCGAAAAAACAGGCGACCATTTGCTTGGAAGTGCTTCGTGCGCGAACAACTTTTGTTGGATTTGGCTCATCTTGAAACACCCAGACAGTCGACTGCTGTTTACTTTCGGGCTCATACGCGTAAATCCACGATTCATCACCTGTCACGATGTCATAGACGTGTTTCGAAGCACCGCGATAGTATTTTTTGAGCATTTCTTTCGACCAATTAACACGAGCCTTTTTTTGGGCGATTGACAAATTGTGTGGGACCCAACGCGAACAAATTTTTTTGACAGTCAAATGTTTATGCAATATTGAATGTATGCTGATCCCACTAACGCCTAAGGTTGTCTCAATCTCACGATAGGTCACATGACGATCTTCCAATATCAGTTCGCGCACAGCATCAATAGTTTTCGGAACAACAACTGATTTTGGACGACCTTCACGAAATTCATCTTGGAGTGAACTACGACCACGATTGAATTCACCATACCATCGATAAACACTGGTCCTTGATGGAGCTTCATCGCCAAAAATTGAATTAAGTTCATCCATGCACTGTTGCTGAGTTAATCCACGCCGAAAGTTGTAAAAAATAATCGCACGAAAATGTTGACTTGATTTAATTCCATTTTTGGGCCGAGATGAATCCTTTAAGTTACTGTAAACAACACGAATAGCGCACATATGTCAAAACGTTCTGAGTGCGTATAACCTCAAAAATGTCCAACTTTACGACAGAGCTGTCAATTGCCGGATTGCAACACTACGGTTGCCAAATCCCGAAACATAAGAGGCAACCCTCGTAGAATCATCACATGTGGTTAGTTAGCCACTTCATGACTTTTCCAGCATGCCTGGTCACATCGCCCTCTGCGTCGAGCTGTTTGGTCTTCCAGTATATAATCGAGCAGTTCCGCATCGAAGTCCTTCTCTTTCCATCCATATTTCGGGGCTTTCTTCACAAATTTGCCAGTAATGAATCCCCTATGCGGTAATATTTCGTACATCACGGCTTGGTGGTCACTATGGGTGTAGGTGTCCAAAACTCGCCACTCCATACTTCTTGCCAACAGGGAGCTGGAAAATGTGATGTCGATTTTAGACCGGCCTCTCTCGTTTATGAAGGAGTCATCAGCATTATCATTAAGTAGCACCACATCTAGGACAACGAAGGCTTCGAGTAGTGCCTGGCCTCTACTGTTGGTCCTTGTGCTTCCCTATTCTACCGCCCAGGTGTTGAATTCTCCAGCAATTATAAGGGGACTCTTAACTCTAGATTCTTGTATTACTCGACGCCAAAAAGATTTGAATTCTTCTATTTCTCACTTTTAGGAGAACGTTACAACTGAAGAAATTAATTGCTCTGATCTTAGCATAGGCGAATCTTTCCTACCGCTGGACACTTCTGTGTTCTATGGGGGAATTTTCAGTTGTCCAGATGGCCGCTGTTCCGCTGATGTCTTCTTCTCATGTAATTGTGCCAGTGCCAGACATCCTGTACTGCTCATTAATGAGTACTAAGTCGGCACCATATTCCTTAACTGGGTAAAGGACATCTTCTGCGGCTCCATAATGGTTTAGATTAATTTGAATGCACTTAAACCTGTCCATTTTTATTCAGCAGATTGACCATCGCGTTTTTAAATGCTCGACATTTGTAACTTCTTGTTGAGTGTTCGTTACCACCTTCGCACCCTGATTCGCAGGACATGCATTTGGATTGTGCTTGATAGCCCATCACTTTCTGGCCATTTCCTCCGCATTTCAGACAGTTGTCAGAACGATCTTCCTCGGATTTGCAGGATCTCATCACATGTCCGTATTGCCAACGTCTGAAATATCGTGTGAGTGTGATGTGTTCTCGTAGTCTGCATCTCACCCATCCACACCATAAGAAACCGGGAACCAGCACAATGCTAGCCTTTTCTCATGGCAGGCTGATCACGGCAGCCTACGCGCCATGTGGTTTCCTTTTTAAGCTCTTTACAGCTTCCTTTGGGATTGTGTTCAGTGCAGGCGATCTGTGTCAGGATTTCCTCTACAGCGGTAGTCTAGATCATGACACTCGACCATGATTTCCTGTGTCACTGTTTTTATACAGGCATCTTTCTCTAATACTTGTACTTTTCAGTGGTTCAGTGGTGGCTTCTGGTCGGCGGGAACACTCGCGTGGGAAGGGGGTTCAACAACTTCCCCGCTCTGTAACGGAACGAGTTCTGATGCAGGGATGTTTGTGCCGTCGAGATATGAACCGCAAACTGGTGCAATCCATCAGATTGTGTTGTGGAGCGCATATAAGCCGAAATGCGTGGAACAATACCACGAATCCCCGAAAAACAGTACCCGTGATAATATCTGTAAAACAGACAGAGGTCGGCTACGCGCCTTCGATGTGATAGCGGCTGAGGTCCCTACGTCAGCGCCGAATCCCCGATCAGGCGGATCGCTCGTCGCTGTATGCTCTCAAGTAGGTCGAGGGTATGTTTAGGAGCCGAGCTCCAAACATGAGAGCAATATTCGAGCGCGAGTCTAATTTGGGATTTATACAGGAGAAGAAGTTGGGCCGGAGTAAAATATTTCTTTGCTCTAAAACCTATGGCGTTCGTACCCGCAACTACAGTGAGAAACAGCACCACAACAGATTCGAAAAAGAAATCATCACTGCTGCGTACTAGAGCATTAACGTAGCAATCACAGCTTAAATAAATCTGTCTGAGGCGTGAGCGCTTCAGTTCTAAAGTTTTCTTAGCATGAGTTCAAATCACTTATTTTTAAGTGTATTGTGTTATACTTCCCAAAAATCGATAAGCGTACTATGGACAACCATCCACACTCCCACACAATCTGTTTATTCACTTTTTTTTCTCCGCATAAGTAACTCCGTTCGAATAACTTTTTAAAAAGGATATTTTTGTTATAGGAAATAGACGTAGAAATCGAGCTGACAGCCAACCATTACGGTCGCTTTGAAATGTTCCTCTGCCCCAATAATAATCCTCGTTTTGAAGCGAGTCAAGAATGCTTCGATCGATATCCGCTCTATATCTCTGGTACCAGAGAACATCGATACCTCATACCTAGTGAGGCTAAGAAAAAGGACATTTTCCGTTACCGTGTCCGATTACCGCCATACGTCACATGCACCCAATGCGTTCTACAATGGACTTACTACACCGGAAATATGTGGGGTACTTGTGCGAATGGAACCGAAGCAGTTGGTTGCGGACGAGCGGGTAAGTATGAAATATAATTCCAAAACATTTAGCTTCTTTAAATCAATTTTCGAGTAGAAACTTTTCGAAACTGTGCGGATGTTGCAATAATTTCAAATACTGGAGGTGGTCTTCCACCAGCATTTGTGACCAACAGGTCCCCATTCCTGCTCTACTACAGAGATCTACGAGCGCCTATTGACAACAATGTCTTCCCCTTAATTGTAAGGTGAGTGGTAATCAAAATGTCGAGTAATTAAACATAACTATAAAACTAAATACAAATGTAAATACACATATTATATGATTTCTACTTTTTTAGCAATCGCCATTAGATTAGATGCTTAGCACCATTCAATGCTTATAGGGAATCACCTGCGATACACAAAAGCTTTGCCAATAATTTTATTTAATTTTTTTTTCATTTTTGCTTAAGCTAACAATGTAACTCACTACAAATTAGTTACTTAAATATTTACTACAATATTATGAATAATTTGGTTTTGGTATTTTATTTAACCTTGGGGTTTCCAATAAACTTTATTTAATACACAAACATGTGTTTTATTTGTTTATTTCGTTATTGAGTGTTATCACAGATTCCGATACAGATGGTCTTCACTATGGTGTAATCTATTGGAATCGCCGGACGTATGCTTTATGTGCTTTTAATACCTACTTATCCTTAGTTAATAAAAATTCAGTAAAATTTAGTCATTTAATTAAGGTTTAAAGGAGATTGGATCAGAGGGTCAAGTCTAGAAGGAGACTGCACAGGAGAGGGACCAGCCGAGTCATTGAGCTCATGAACGTTCGGGGTCCTATAGACCAATAAATAGTAATAGTATAGTAGTCAAATTTGGTCAAAGTCCATTATAGGGATCACCTACATTTTACCTTATACCCAATTGGTCAACCGAAGTCCGCTTTTGTCCGCCAATACTTACCGGTCTTGATGTTACCAAATTTGGTACCCAAATGCTCTTTCACCATGTTTAATGTCTTCCCATCAGCAGAGGCATCGTCTTTCCCTGTAGTATTGACCATGAATCGTACCACAAAGAAATTTTTCGGGCAGGCTACTCTTCGCTCACAAAGGCTCGGTGTCCATTATGTATGGCCCTACCCGTTATTTTCGTTACAACGCTTGTAGATCTTACCGTTGTTGCACGTCTGAAATAATTCCGTCTCATATAGGAGGTAGAAAATTCCATGAAGCATTTTTCTCTCGAATAAGGATTGTGGCGCCACTATATTCCATCTGAACTGCACCATTTTCGTAGTATGGTAACAATTTCTGAAATTTTGTGGGCAAAATTGTCGGTTTCGTTATTTTTTAATTCCTCGAGCGTTTCTTCGGAGGAAAAGGACGGATCAACTCCTTTGATGAGCATGGGGAGAATTTGTTCTGATTTTGGGGTGTACGTGTAGTACTCGCTACATGCTTTCCTTAACGCATCTTTAAAGGTGTGATAGCCTTTTTTAAATGATTGCACAAGGAACTTATATTGCTGTTTTTTAACCGTTTGATTAGTAAAATTACTGCAAGTTAACTTACACAGTTTCATAACATATTTAGCATCCATGAGGCTGACTACAATGGGAGGCAACTTCTCTTTCCTGTTTGTTGGTGGTTGCATCTGATTGCTGCTGCTGTTGTTTCTGTTGTTATTCCTTTGCTTGTAGAGATTCTTGCTTTTGCAATTCGTTGTTTTTTCTCCAAAGCTCGGTAATCCATTTGTGTCGCTCAATGGCTTTTTCGATCTTATCGTGGAAGCAGAGTTAGAACCGACTTACTACCTATTTCAACTTTTTCGGCCGGTCCATCGGCGAAGTTCTGAAAGACGGTCAAGAATTTCTTCTCACCATTTTACAGACCTTATATTTTAATGGAGCCTCCGGTGCAAGACTAATGACCTTGCCCGGAAAAAAAAAACAAATCATTATGGAAAATTTAACAAGCCTCAGGACTTGCTAAATAAGGCCAAGACCGGTTCCCGGTTGTAGTGCCGATGATGATGATATTTTAATGGAATGATATTTCACCAGGCGACTAGACATTGGAATCGATTCTACTATTCAGTCTTTAGATGCCTTTGGAGTAAAAAAATGTTTCGATACTCATCATCATCATCGGCACTACAACCGGGATCCGGTCTTGGCCTTATTTAACAAATCTCTCCACCGGTCCCGATTTCGAGCCGATGTCATCCAGTTTAGCACTCCCAGGCTCTGGGCGTCCTGGTCTACGCCATCCCTCCATCGCAGACAAGGTCTGCCGCGCTGTCTCCTTCCATACATCCTGCCACAAAGGACTTCCCGGGCAGGGTCCTCTTCGCTCATTCGAGCTAGGTGTCCCGCCCACCGGAGTCTACCGAGCTTGATTTTTCTTACAATATGAGCTTCAAGGTAGATTGCGTACAACTCATGGTTGTAGCGTCTCCGGAATCGTCCTCCCTCACATACGGGGCCAACAATTCTCCTTAAGACCTTTCTCTCGAACGCGGCCAAGAGTTCAGAGTGCCTTTTATTAAGCACCCAGGTCTCGGATCCATACATGAGTACTGGTAAGACCATGGTCTTGTGCAGTAGTAGCTTGGATGTTCTGGATAAATTTCGGGATTTAAAGAGCCTTGATAGACCATAGTAGGCTTTGTTGGATTTAATCAGCCGTTCGCGTATTTCTTCTTCCATATTGTTATCGGCTGATACTATTGACCCAAGGTAGTTAAAGGATTGCACTACTTCAAATTCGTGCTCCACTACCCTGATAGTTTGACCAACGTTAGGTCTTCTCTTCGCAGAGGTTGCCACCATGTACTTGGTTTTTCCCTCATTAATGCGCAGTCCCAGTTTTTGTGCCGCCTGCTCGATCTGGGTGAAGGATTCCTGTACCGCCGATTCGGTTCTACCGATGATGTCGATGTCATCTGCGTAGCCAAGTATCTGGCTGGACTTGGTGACAATAGTCCCTCTAGTTGTAACGCCAGAGTCACGGATTGCTTTCTCCAACGCCAGGTTGAAGAGGAGGCAGGCCAGACCGTCCCCTTGTCGGAGTCCATTATAGATGTTTATTGGTTTGGACAGCAATCCCGCTACTTTTACTTGACTAGTTACGTTGGTCATGGTCAACCTACAAAGTCGTATCAATTTATTTGGAATGCCGAATTCTCTCATGGCATTATATAGTTCTACCCTGGCTATGCTGTCGTAGGCGGCCTTGAAGTCTATAAATAGATGATATAGTGGAATCTTAAATTCCAGACATTTTTCCATCGCCTGCCTAAGGGTGAATATCTGATCAATTGCTGATTTGCCTGGGATGAAGCCACACTGATATTGACCAATGATGGCTTTAGCGTATGGGGATATCCGGTCTTGTAGGATAGTGGAGAGTATCTTATAGGCGGTACTCAGCAATGTTATACCCCTATAGTTGCTGCACAGTGTGATATCTCCCTTCTTATGTATGGGGCAAATTATACCACGACGCCAATCTTCCGGCATCTCCTCTTGCTCCCATACGTGCACCACGATCTCGTGAATTGCGTGATGTAACGCTGTCCCTCCTTGTTTGATCAGCTCAGCTGGTATGCCATCAGCTCCAGGGGCTTTATTTGATTTTAGCTGTCTAATGGCTTTTAGTGTTTCCTCAATGCTTGGTGGCGGCAGCATTTGGTCCTGGTCTTGCATTGGTGGAGCCTCCAATTCTTCTGTGAGCTGACCATTTAGCAATTCATTAAAGTGCACTTCCCATCGCTCCAGAATGCCTTCAGGATCGGTGATCAGATTACCCTCTTTATCCTTGCAGTAAGTGCAGCGTGGTGTGTACCGCGTCATACTGCGGATTATTTGGTAGAACTTCCGCGCCTGGTGCGGACCTCGCTCTCTACTTTTCTCTATTTCACAGACAAGATTTTTTTCCCAGGCACTTTTCTTTTGTCTGTGAAGTCTTTTTTCAGTTCTTCTGAGCTCTTTGTATTTCTCCTCGCGTACCCGCGTCCTATGAGACTGCTGCATTGCCCGGTATGCAGCATTCTTACGTTCAGTCGCTAGTTTGCACTCATCATCAAACCAGTCGTTCCGATCTCTACGACTACTGCCTAAGATGGAGTTGGCAGTACTAATGACAGTATTCTTAAGGCGTGTCCATTTCTCTTCTACGCCCGGCATTCTGGCCCCAGGACTTACTCTCCCTCCGTCGAGCTCTTCGAGGGCGAGTCTTAACGCATGACCAAAGGTGTTGCTGGTGTTCTCATTGCGTAAGGCAGCCGTGTTGATTCGAACCTGATCCGCGGATGCAATACGTCTCCGTAAGGCAATCCGCGCTCGGAAAACTGTACCAACAAGATAGTGATCCGAGTCGACGTTGGCACCTCGGTACGTTCGTACCGTCATCAGGCTCGAAGAGTGGCGGCGATCTATCAACACGTGGTCAATTTGGTTGCGAGTGGCTCCATCAGGTGATACCCAGGTGGCTTTGTGGATATCTTTACGCGGAAACCTGGTACTCGCAACGACCAAGTTTTTCGATGCTGCCAGTTCGATGACTCGTAGTCCATTGTCATTAGTGTTCTCATGCAAACTATGGGAACCTGTGTAGTGCCTGAAAACCGGCTCCCGACCTATTTTCGCATTCAAATCCCCAAGAACGATTTTCACATCGTATCTTGGGCAGGCATTGAAGGCCCGTTCGACGTTCTCATAGTATTCTTCTTTTTCGTCGTCAGGGGACTCCTCTGTAGGTCCGTGAACGTTTATGAGGCTTATGTTTTTAAATTTGCCTCGCACGCGAAGAGTGCATAGCCTTTCATTTATTGCATTAAAGCCGATGATGGCAGGCTTCAGTTTTTGGCTGACTAGAAAGCCTACCCCGAGCACATGGTGTTTTGCGTGACAGCTGTAATAAATGTCATACTCTTTTCTTTGAAAAACACCACTCCCCGTCCATCTTATTTCTTGTAATGCTGTTATGTCAGCCTTATATTCGGACAGGGCATCGGCTAGTTGCTGTGCAGCTCGAGCTCTGTATAGTGAGCGTATGTTCCATGAAAAAATCCTTAAATCGTTTAGCCGTTTTCGTTTCCGTGGTCGTCGTCGTGTATCCGGTCCATATCCGAGGCTTGTTAAATTTGCCATAATAATTCATTTTTACGGGCCTGGTTATTAGCCTTGCGCCAACCTTTCTCAGGATGTCGCTGCATGCATTGGTTCACTACTTGGCGGGTGTCAAAGTAGCTATCCAGGGGTGTCACGTGGAGACTGCATGTCAACTTGGATTGAGCAGGGACAAGGATCGTCCTGGCCTTCACCGGGTTGAAGGCGATCAGAGACTTTGCCCTGTATGTTCGCACCCATCCCCCCGTTTCGATACTCACAATATTTAATTAACGAATAACAATTCAATTGAAATTTCCTAAGACATTCTTTTCTCAACGTGATTCTAAAGCCGACTGACTTGATAACGATTCTCTTGTCAAATAAATCCAAGACTAAAAATAGAAGAAATTAGTGACTACCATGATCTATTAACCAAAATTTTGAGTATATTATAAGACCCTGTCACAGGGCCAATTACACTATTATCTCACCAGCGTTTATACTTGCACTGAGTAATTGAGGCCAGACTGTGTTTACAGTTTTAATCCCTTTTATTCTTCCATTCGAATTTCCACACTTTTTTTTTCCATATGACGAGTTGAAGGAGATTTGTTTAAGTCAGATGCCGTTTGCGAGTATAACATATTTGAAATTCGGTCTTTTATCCCGGAGCATTTCCTTGTCGAAAAGGCATTCATCAGCGTTGTATATATTCACACTCCCAATAAATGTTTAGACTTTTCCCTGAATTTTTGCAAAGCATTCAGGGTAATTTGTATTTATCCAGGAGCATTTTCTGCCCAGATGATATTCTCCAGCGTCTTAGATGCTCACACTCCTCACGAATGTTTACACTCCCCATGAATGTTTACATTCCCCAGGAATATTTACACTCTCCACGAATATTTACACTCCCCACGAATATGTACACTCTCCACGGATGTTTACACTCCCCGCGGCAGCTTACACTCTCCACGAATGTTTACACTTCTAAGAAAGTTTACACTGCCCACGAATATTTACTGATAAACTAAAAGACATGTGCAAAAGGGCTGAATATCAAGACGTACTAACGAATAGATTTGGTATCCTAGAGAATGGCAGCAGTGAGGAAGTGGACACTAAATGGACATCGATCAGAGACGCAATCAAACAAACAGCCCAAAAGGTATTAGGATGTAAGAAAAGAATTATGTCCAAACCTTGGTTTGACGATGAGTGCGGGGCGAAGATCGAAGAACGTAAACGCCTCAAAGTGATCCACTTAGAAAGATATGATGAAGTCAACGCAGAAAGATATGCGACAATTCGGAAAGGGACAATGAGACTCTTCAAACGCAAAAAACTCGAATGGGAGAAGACTCGGATCGAAAAAATCCTAGAAAATTTCAGAACATAGAACATCAGAGGTATGTAGGCCGGCATAAATTCAATTAGAATTGGCTACCGAGGGAGAGCCAAAATAATTCGAGACGAAAACGGCTGTCTGGTCACAGAAATAAACAATATCGTGACAAGATGGAAGCAGTACTTTGAAAACTTACTCAATGTACGCACCCATCAACCACAAATAAATGCGCGAGACGTACATACAGCCGAGCCTCAGATCCCCGAGCCATCTTTCAACGAAGTTGTAGACGCAATAAATCGTTTGAAAAACAACAAAGCTCCCTGAGTCAACTACATGCCGGCAGAGCTTGTGAAGCATGGAGGAGAGGCACCCACTCGAAAGATCCACCAGCCCATCAAAACAATATGGGATAAGAAAGTCGGTCCGGAAGAATGGAAAAACTCACTAGTCGTTCCCATTTTCAAAAAAAGCGACAGATCTGACTGCGACAACTACAGAGGAATATCATTGCTCCCAACCACATACAAAATATTAACAAATCTCATACTGGCGAGAATCACACCGTACGCAGAATAAATACTGGGAGACTACCAATGCGGATTCCGTAGGAACCGGTCAACAAGCTACCAAATGTTCACAATAAGACAACTGCTGGAGAAGAAGTGGGAATAGGAAGAGACGATTAACCAACTGTTCGTTGACTTCAAAAAAGCCTACGACTCAGTCGCAAGGCAAAGGCTGTACCATATTGTAGTTGAGCTGGGAATCGCGAAAAATATACCGCCTCATTCAAATGTGCATGAACGAAAACAAAGGGCGAGTTAGAATAGAAAACCACCTTTCAGAACCATTTGGAATCCGGGACGGACTAAAACAGGGAGATGACCTCCCACCATGTCTTTTTAACCTTGTGCTCGAGTATGTCATCAGAAAGATACAAGACGACAACATGGCCCGATCATCCCTGAACGGGGTCACACAAGTGCTCGCATATGTGGATGACATCGCCGTTTTGGGCGATAATCTAGAAACTGTAAGTAAAACCTGTGAAATCATCATACAAGCGGCAGAAGAGGTGGGCCTAGAAATAAATGGAAACAAAACGAAATACATGATTACTGCGAAAGCGGGTGCACCTCAGGGAACACATATAAACGTCAGGGGCAAGATATTTGAAAAAGTTAAAGAATTTAAATATCTGGAAACAATAATGATGGCCAGTAACGAAATGTCGAAGGAAATTAACAACATACTACACTCCAGCAACGCTAGTTGGCATGCGGTCAGTAAACTGCTGAAATCTAAACTGCAATCACGAAATATAGAGCTCCGTGTCTATAGAACCATAATCATGCCGATTGTTCTGTTCTCTCACAAAACGCGAAGAAAACAAATTCCGCGTATTCGAGAATGAAGTCCTAAGGGGCATCTTTGGTGGCAAATATGACGAGGAGGCAGGGCAATGGAGGAAACTCCACAACCACGAATTGGAAGAGCCATACTGCAAACCTACAATAGTGAGAGTAATCAAGTCGCGAAGATTAAGATGGGCCGAACATGTACCGCAAATGGGCAACGATAGGACCGCGCGTAGAATTCTTGACGGTAGACCAACGGGAAAGAGACCGGTAGGACGGCCGCGACGGATATGGGAGGACAATGTTAGGTTTGACCTTAAGGAGATCGGCCCATAAATAATAATAATAATAATAATAATAATAATAATAATAATAATAATAACCATTATTTACATTTCCCGATGAATGTTTACGCTCTCCTCGAATGTTTAGTCTCCACGAATGTTTCCACTCTTCACGAATGTTTACACTCCCCTCGAATGTATACTTTCACCACGAATATTTACATTCCCCACGGATGCGTACACTCTCCACAGATGTTTACACTCCCCACGAATATTTACCCTCCACGCATGTTTAAACTCTTCACGAATGTTTACACTGCCCACGAATGTATACTCTCCCCACGAATATTTACACTCCCCACGGATGCATACACTCTCCACGGATGTTTACATTCCCCACCTATGTTTACTCTTGGCGGATGTTTAAACTCTTCACGAATGTTTACATTCTCCACGAATGCTTACTCTCACCCCGAATATTTACACTCTTCACGAATATTTACACTCCCCATGAATCCTCACACCCTCCACGAATGTTTACACTCCCCGTGATTGTTTACACTCCCCGCGAATGTTTACACTCTCCACGAATATTTACCCTCCACGAATGTTTAAACTCTTCGCGAATGTTTACACTGCGCACGAATGTATACTCTCCCCACGAATATTTACACTCTCCGCGAATATGTACACTCCCCACGGATGCGTACACTCTCCACGGATGTTTACACTCCCCACCAATGTTTACTCTCAACGAATGTTTGAACTCTTCACGAATGTTTACATTCCCCACGAATACTTACTCTCACCACGAATATTTACACTCTCCGCGAATATGTACACTCCCCACGAATCCCCACACTCTCCACGAATGTTTACACTCCCCAGATTGTTTACACTCTCCCCGAATGTTTACACTCTCCACGAATGTTTACACTCCCCACGAATGCTTACTCTCTCCACGAATGTTTACACTTCCAAGAAAGTGTACACTGCCCGGGAATGTTTACACTCCCCACGAATGTTTTATACTTCACAAATGTTTCCACTCTTCACGAATGTTTACACTCTCCACGATTGTATACTCTCACCACGAATATTTACGCTCTCCAGGAATATTTACATTCCCCACGGATGCGTACACTCTTCACGAATGTTTACACTCCCCACGGATGTTTACTTTCCACGATTGTTTACCCTCCCCACGAATGTTTACTCTCCACGAATGTTTACACTCCCCACGAATGTTTAGTCTCCACGAATGTTACACTCTTCACGAATGTTTACACTCCCCACGAGTGTTTACTCTTCACAAATGTTTACACTCCCCACGAATGTTTACTCTATAGCGTTTGGGATGATAGTGAAGAACGTGTTATTCGAACTGACGCTATGACAGTTCGAATCACCAAAAATTCCACCAAAGCGCAACACATCAGGCTACTGGCCGTTTTTTGAAATCGATTTTTAAACTCAAGTATATTTCACATCATGTCACATCACATCCACTGATATGAATTGTTGTGTTATCGCTATGGTATATGGCTCTGATGCTTTGCTTATTCGAATTTTCGTTCGGTGTTCTTCACTATTTGCTTGTGTATTGTGTGTGTATCTGTTAGAGACGCCACAACTCTCACCAAGAATATTTACACCCTCCACGAATATGTACACTCCCCACCAATGCGTACACTCTCCACGAAGGTTTACACTCCCCACGAATGCTTACACTCTCCAAGAATGTTTACACTCCCCACGAATGTTTACTCTCCACGAATGTTTACACTCCCCACGAATGTTTACTCTCCACGAATGTTTAAACTCTTCACGAATGTTTACATTGCCCACGAATGCTTACTCTTACCACGAATCCTTACACTCTCCACGAATGTTCACACTCCCCACGATTGTTTACACTCCCCACGAATGTTTACACTCTCGACGAGCGTTTACACTCCCCACGATTGCTTACTCTGTCCACGCATACTTATACTCTCCAGGAATGTTTACACTCTCGACGAGCGTTTACACTCCCCACGAATGCTTACTCTGTCCACGAATACTTATACTCTCCAGGAATGTTTACACTCCCCACGAATACGTACACTCTCCACGGATGTTTACACTCCCTACGGCTGCTTACATCCTTCACGAATGTTTACACTTCCAAGAAAATGTACACTGCCTACGAATGTTTACACTCCCCACAAATGTTTATAATCCCCACGAACGTTTACACTCTCCACGACTGTTTACTCTCCACGAATGTTTCCGCTCTTCACGAATGTATGCTCTCACCACGAATATTTACACTCTCTAATATTTACATTCCCCGCAAATAAAAGTACACTCTCCGCGAATGTTTACACTCCCCACGAATGTACACTCCCCACTAATGTTTACTTTCCACGAATGTTTAGACTCCCCACGAATGTGTACTCTCCATGAATGTTACACTCTCCACGAATGCTTACACTCTCCAAGAATGCTTACACTCTCCACGAATGTTTACCCTCTTCACGAATGTTTACTCTCACTACGACTATTTATACTCTCCGCCAATATTTACACTCTCCACGAATGCGTACCCTCTCCACCAATGTTTACACCCCCCACGAATGTTCTCACTCCACACCTATCAGAAAACAAAAGTGGGACTCAATAATCAGGATGTTATCATCCCGTAAACGCCGACAGGCCCATAATTATAAGCCAATGACAAATGGTCGATAATATTTAAAATCAATGCAACGATCGACAATTTTATTTATGAAACGCAACATGTGGGATAGTTTTCAAGTAGCACGGCTAATTTAAATGGTCTTTAGTTAGCGGGTGGGTATACAAACGAACTTCAATTATTAACTCCAAGGCAGACTACGTCAGGGTAAAGAAATGCAGTAAAAATTGTAATAAAAAGTGACAATTGGATGGTGCCCAGGACTACACTACGCAACAGTTTGTTCTTCGGACATATGGTCTTTTCTCCCGCCATAGGGGTCCTGGGGGTCGGTTTCGGCTTTTTATTTAATGAAATTTTCGACCCAGTGATACTTTTAAAAGATGACTGATTATTTTGTAGTTTTTGTTCTTCTTTGTCATGCTTTTGATCTCCAGAACCGTTTTTCAAATCCAGAGAAATTTTCGGGCTGTTTTTTGGGGTTATAATTGTTCTTTTCTGAGGGATGTATGTATCATGGCCATGTAGTGGATCCGAGCTAATTTTACACATCTGTGTTAAGAAATGATTGAAGAACATCGGATCCTGTTCAATAAAATTAAATTTTACTGTCGAGGATTTTAAAGGTCTTAGGCGGCGGAGAAGTATGTCCGGATTGAGGCTAAGTTTGTTGAAATTGGTTCGCTGTAGGGTGAAATTATCTACATCAGTGGGAATGTAGAATTCCTTCTCTTGCCTTAGCTCGTCGATTGTTTCATAGCGAACCTGGTACTCCTGCAAACGCCCTACAAGAGTTCGCACTCCAACTGGAAAGACGAAGCAATGCGACTCTTTGACAATCTCTTTCAAGTAACGTAGATGAAGGGGCATGACCAACGGAATAGGATGAACATGGCGCACTTTGATCTTTTCAGTCTTCTTTAAGGTTTCCTCCAATTTTTGCCCAAGGGAACGTAGAATTTTGATCTCCTTCTCCAGGGATGGCACATTCTTGAATATCACATCAACCTCTTGCCTTTGGGGTGCCGCTAGTTTACACCTGGCGGCAGAAATTCTTGGTGATTGCATTTTGGCGTTTTGAGACTTTCGTATTCTATTGGAATTTACATCTTCCATGGGTTGTTCGGGTGCATCAACTTTAATAGTTGTAACTTCAACAGCATCATCATCACGATTCCGAATCTTTTTCAATGCGATTTTTATAACACGCTCCTGCTGGGAAATCTCCCGGAGATGTCCGACAAGAATTTCTTTAAGCAAATCATAATCATCTTTTTGCAGTTTTTGATGTCTTTCATCGGCCTTCACAATATCTTTCAACAATGCTATGTCTTGTTTTCCTAAAAGATTTGTCTTGGACTTTTCTCCATCGCGGAGTAGTTCCCTGAAGTGATCGAACGTTTGGTGATTGGTAGGATTAACAACATAATCACTTTCGATGACGGATTTTAACGACGAGGATACCGACGATATTTCGAGGTCTTCCATCACTGTTTTTGGTGTGGCACAAGAGTTTCCTATTTCACTAACACGGGAAGATTGTTTCTCGTCCACACATTCGAAAAAATTATCATTATAAAAGTTTGGACTGATATTCTCAACATTGACCAATGAATTGTGAGGACCTTGTCTAGGAGTGAGGTACGAGATCGATGATGTGCGTGCAGTACACGTCAGGGGGGTGTGACTTAGAAAAAAATCGTCTTCAATTTCTTTCAGATTTAGAGTAGACACTTTTACCGATTCATCCATTGATTTTCTGTTACTTTTTGGTGATGCTTTAGCACTCTCGCTTTTAAAT
Organism: Microdon myrmicae; assembly: GCA_963931805.1. Lineage (NCBI taxonomy): Eukaryota > Metazoa > Arthropoda > Insecta > Diptera > Syrphidae > Microdon > Microdon myrmicae. The sequence continues at coordinate 37,044,031 of OZ007502.1, forward strand.
TCCTTCAGCCTGCCCAGAGCTTCATTTTCGAAAGTCTCCCGTTTACTACGAATTTTGTGTGAATCAACTTTTATGTCGAAATTAAGAACTGTCTCCTTTCTGCGCTTAGCTTGACTTAAACGTTCCCAAACGGATTCGTTTTTTGCCGGAGGTAGAGGATTACGATCTGTAATTATGTAATATAAGAAATGTTACTAAATTTGTATTTAATTCACCTTTATATTTAGATTTTGTATTAGGTTTTGGTTTAATAGATTCATCTCCGAGATTGGCTTTCGCCGGGCCAATTGGCATTTTATGGGGTCTCATAAAAAACAATTCGATTTATTCTAAATATTCTTGAAATAAAAATGTATATATATTTTTTTTATTCAATATTCCAAAGACGACTGAGAATTTTGAATAAACATTTTTCTACTAGTATTATATACAATTTATAATTTTTTTTCAGAGATCAAGTGTGCCTTCCGTCGCGTGCTTTTCGATTCTTGCCTGGAATGTCTCAGTGGTGTGAGAATAATTGTTTAAGATACCCGCCGTATTGCCCTGAGTCAGCATGTCATTGCCCGTAAGTAATTTTTTCTTTTTTATTTAAGTTTATTTATTCGGTAATTACTTATTCATTTATTACTACTTAATTTTATATGTGTAACAATTTTTAATTATACATGTAGTTCAGTAAGCAGTAAGAAGGTTACTACATCCATGTGATTGTGCTTACTCAGGTTTAACTGATAAGTTTATATTATTTTAGGTCTTGAAAAAGAAACACAATAATTAATACAACCTATATTTTGTTTTTGATTATTATTCGTGATAGATATTTCATAAGTATTTAAAGAGCTTTAGATGATTACAACAACCATGCGTTGTTCTCCAGTTTGTTAATTATAGGGATATAGCTCATTTGTAGGATATTTGACGTCTTGTCCTATCATTGATTATTACGACCGTGCCTCGTTTTATGCATTTGGTGGAAGACGCACTTTCCTTCTTCAATTCCAAAGAGTTCTTCATTTAGTACAGCGTTTTTGTCCTTGTACCTTATTTGAAAGCACTGACTCTCATGGACCTTTTATGTTTTTATGGTATATTCAAATTGTTGGATCTTTCAGCCCAAATTCGGCTGTTCTAATTCAAATTTGTAGCGATTAGCCGGCTCAACCCGCCGTCAAGGTGACACGTATCCTCTCGTCTCTAAATCGTTGATTCAGATAACTCCAGCGCTATCCGTCGTGAATATCTTAAGCACGCACAGTGTGTACGTATTGGTTAGCGTGATTAGTTTTGTACAAACATCAAAGGAAACTCGACACATGCGCATCTGATAAAGCGGGAGCCTGCAAGTGAAATAGTGCGTGGAAAATGTGGTACAACCGTTCGTCAAATATCGGCGCCCCGAGATATCACCAAATAACAGTTGCAGTTCTTTTTGAATAGATTGTAACACACCCGGAACACTTGCGCGGGGAGAGAATTCCACAGTTCCCCCGCTCTGTAATGGAACGAGTTCTGATCCAGGGATGCTTGCGCCGTCGGGAGATGAACCGCAAATTGGTGCGATCCGTCGGATTGTCTTGTGGAGTACATATAAACCGAATTGCGCGGAACAATACCACGAATCTCCGAAGAATAGTACCCGTGACAATATCCGTAAAACATACAGAGATCAGCTACGCTCCTTCGATGTGATAGCGATTGTAGTCCCGATGTCAGCACCGTATCTCCGATCAGGCGAACCGCTCGTCTCTATATGCTCTCAAGTAGGTCGGGTGTATGTTTAGGAGCGGAGCTCCAAACATGAGAACAATATAAGCGCGGGATGAATTTAGGATTTATACAGGAGAAGAAGTTGAGCCGGAGTAAAATATATCTTGGCTCTAAAAAGATAGCTTAGTTTTCCTGAGGCGGATCTGGCGATGTTCCATATTTTAATTTGATTTGGTGAGGGCAGAACCCTCATTTATTACGCTTAGTACAAGCGGTAGACGATTATAAAAATAAACTTATGAACTAACTTAAAAACTAGGGATTAACAACAAATTAATTATAAGTAATTTAAAGAGGGAAGAGAGAAGGTGGCGTAAGTGGCAAGACAGGGTACAAAAATAGGCTGGGAACTTGGAAACGGAAATGAGGATGGGTTTAGGGTTTAAGCGAGGTCAAAGTCGTCATTCATTCAGCCCAATACAAGCGTTATTTACATAACTTAGGAGCGGGCTAAGAAGAGAAAGTAACGAGACGGGGTTTGCGAGCAGGAGAGGTGACATTGAAATCAAATGAGATGTGGTAAGAGTTGACGTTGCGTAGCATACATAAGATCGGTTCGTTAAGGCCATACGCGGTGTGGTGGGCTTTTTTTTTTTATTACACCTCTCTCGGGAGAGGCAAACCTATAGCGCCAAGTGGGCGCCCCGAGATACCACCAAACAACTGTTGCAGTTCCTTTTGAACAGTTGCAGGTTGTAACACTCCGAGAACACTCGCGTGGGAAGGGAGGTCCACAGCTTCCCCACTCTGTAACGGAACGAGTTCTGATGCAGGGATGTTCGCGCCGTCGGGAGATGAATCGCAAACTGATGCGATCGGTCGGATTGACTTGTGGAGCGTATATAAGCCGAATTGCGTAGAACAATACCACAAATCTCCGAAGAACAGTACCCGTGATAATATCTGTAACACAGACAGAGGTCGGCTACGCGCCTTCGATGTGATAGCGGGTGTAGTCCCAACGTCAGGGCCGAATCCCCGATCAGGCGGGCCGCTCGTCTCTATATGCTCTCAAGTAGGTCGGGGCATGTTTAGGAGCCGAGCGCGGGTCTAAGTTGGGCCGGAGTAAAATATTTCTTTGCTCTAAAAAGATAGCTCAGTTTTCCTAAGGCTGACCTGGCGATGCTCGACACGTGTTTATGCCATGATATATTCCCACAGACCGTAACGCCGAACAATTTCAAACTTTTCCCAGCTTCTAGGTTCCGGCCATTCATCATCAGCTGTGGAACCGATGATCCACTTTTCTTTGTGAATGTTGTATATTGTTTCTTCGCTGCATTGAAGTCGACGAGATTGGCCCTTCCGCACTGCAGGACCTTATCTAGATGCTGATTCAGAGAGTCAATCTGTCTACATCTCAGCTGATGCGACGTAGATGCACCAATCGGCCAAACACCCGAAAAGGAGGAAACAAGCGTACTATCATCCGCAAAACTGAACAGTTTGTTATCCGTTGTCCCCAACATGTCATTTATGTGAAGCAAAAACAGGGTTGGAGCCAAAACAGAACCTTGGGGCACCCCCGAATTAATGGGATACAGATCCGAACACTCGCCGTCCACAACAATCCGGATCGATCAATTTTCAAGATTTTTGTCCAGTCGCAGAGCTGTTGGGAAAGTCCATATGAACGATGTTTGCTCAGCAATGCCCCGTGCCATACGCGGTCAAAAACTTTGGAGATATCCAATGCGACCGCCCTTAACTCACCATGCTGCTTAATCACAGATGTCTATATATCGGTTATAAGTGTCAAAAGGTCTCCCGTGGACCGCCTGCCACGAAATCCGTATTGACCATCATTCAGAAGTCGATTGCACTCCAAATACTTAACTAATTCAGAATTGATGACTTTTTCCATTACCTTAGATAAAATAGACAGTAATGCTATATGACAGTAATTTTGTGGGAGACACCTTTTTCCCGTCTTTGGGATTGGCTGAACTCGAGCGATTTTCCAGCAGGCAGGAATGGTGGTCCGTGCATAAGATAAGCGGAAGAGTCTGCCAACAACCGGCAACAGTTCTGGAGCACAGTTCTTAAGGTCTATTGTTGGCATTCGGTCCGTTGCGGTTGCCTTCCTACAGTTCAGTCCACATACGCGGGCGGAACCTCACATCCTGCATTGAAGACCTTACCGGCGCGATCACAGGTGGCTCCAAAAGACCGGCATCGGGGTTTGAACTCGCGGAAAATAAATCTTTTGAGTTGGTGACTAACGTCCCCTTGCCCGTCACTAACAGAGGAAAATAGGAGGAAGCGAAGTAGCTGCTGGCAGCACTAGCCATTGACCAGAAGGGACGCGTACACGTCGGGCACTGGAGGAGTTTATTAGTCACGCGGTGGTTGTAAGCCTTCGTCACGGTATCAACCGCCTGGATGCACGCGTTTCTGATTCTAACAAAATTCGTTCTGTTCACCTCGGATATATTAGAGCGCCATTGTTTTAAAGCTCTATTTTTTGCCGCTGTAATCTGCTCGCATTTTTTATCAAACCAAGATGAACTTAGTTTAAGAGAATGCGGAATAAAGATCTCCATCCCGGGAAGAATAATCTTTGTGGCCGATTCCGGGCAAGCGTTAACATCCGAGTCTCCAAATCACCCTCCGACCACGGAAAGGATGCGAAGAAATCTCGCAAATTAGCAGCCCCATATCTCCATACATGGCGAAGCTATTTAGGTTGGGTGTTCGCTTGAAATGTAAGTGGTTGCGCAACAGATACCAAGCAGTGGTCCGAGTTTCCCAGCGGCGCAGCAATCTCGACGGTATAAATGCTCGGCCCGGCTGTTCTAAATCAAATTTGTACCGATTAACTCGGCTCAACCGCCATCAAGGCGGCACGTATCCTCTCGTCTCTAAATCGTTGATTCAGATAACTCCAGCACTATCCGCCGTGAATATCTTAAGCACGCACAGTGTGTACGTATTGGTTTGCGTGATTAGTTTTGTACAAACATCAAAGGAAACTCGACACATGCGCATCTGATAAATCGGGGCCCGGAAGTGAAAAGGCGCCTGGAAAATGTGGTACAACCATTCGTGAAACATTGGCGCCCTGAGATACCACCAAATAACTGTTGTAGTTCTTTTTGAAGAGATTGTAACGCACCCGGAACACTTGCGCGGGGACGGAATTCAACAATTCCCCCACTCTGTAATGGAACGAGTTCTGATGCAGGGATGTTCACCCCGTCGGGATATGAACCACAAATTGGTCGGATTCTCTTGTGGAGCACATATAAACCGAATTGCGCGGAACAATACCACGAATCTCCGAAGAATAGTACCCGTGACAATATCTGTAAAACAGACAGAGGTCAGCTACGCGCCTTCGATGTGATTGCGACTATAGTCCCGATGTCAGCACCGTGTCCCCGATCAGGCGGATTGCTCGTGTCTGTATGCTCTCAAATAGGTCGGGGGTATGTTTAGGAGCAGAGCTCCAAACATGAGAACAATATTCAAGCGCGGGACGAATTTACTGTTTATACAGGAGAAGAAGCTGAGCCGGAGTAAAATATATCCTGGCTCTAGAGATAGCTTAGTTTTCCTGAGGCTGTCCTGGCGATACTCGACACGTGTTTATACCATGATGTTCGATAATTTTAATTTAATTTGGTGAGGGCAGAACCCTCATTTATTACGCTTAGTACAAGCGGTACACGATTATAAAAATAAACTTAGGAACTAACTTAAAAACTAGGGATTAACAACAAATTAATTATAAGTAATATAAAGAGGGAAGATTGAGGGTGGTGTAAGTGGGAAGACAGGGTACAAAAATAGGCTGGGAACTTGGAAACGGGAATGAGGATGGGTTTAGAGTTTAAGTGAGGTCAGAAATCTTATTCATTCAGCCCAATACAAGTCTTATTTACATAACTTAGGTGCGGGCTAAGAAGAGAAACTAAGGAGACGGGATTTGAGAGCGGGAAAGGTGACGTTGGAAACAAGTGAGGTGGGGTAAGAGTTGACGTTGCGTAGCATACGTGTGATCGGTTCGTTAAGGCTATATGAGGTGTGGTGGGCTTGTTTTTTTATTACACCTCTCGGGAGAGGCAAACCAATAGCACTGAGTGGGCGCCCCGAGATGCCACCAAATAACTGTTGCAGGTTGTAACGCTGCGGGAACACTCGCGTGGGAAGGGAGTTCCACAGCTTCCTCGCTCTGTAACGGAACGAGTTCTGATGCAGGGATGCTGACGCCGTAGGCACATTACCCTCAAAGAGGTGCGATCAATCGGATTATCTGGTGGAGCGCATACAAACCGATTTGTGCGGAACAATACCACAAATCTCCGAAGAACAGTATACCCGTGACAATGTCTGTAAAACAGACAGAGGTCGTCTACGCGCCTTCGATGTGATACCGACTGTAGTCCCGACGTCAGCATCGAGTCCCCGATCAGCCGGATCGCTCGTCTCGCTCAAGTAGGTTGAGGGAATGCTTAGGAGCGGAGCTCTAAGAGTGTGGGTTAAAATATTCGCGACTATTAGGAATCGCTTGGTTTCGCCAAAAAGCTCGACATCTGTGTACCGCATGAGCTGAAGGACATCAAGTTTTTACAAGGATTAGTGGCCCCCTTCGGCTACGTAGGTTCTGACCAAGGAAATAACATAGTAGATCGATCATATACTGGATATGTGCTCATATTAATGATTCAACACATCAGACCACTGCTGCGTGTGAAAGAAATTTATTTGACGAAGCAAGTGAATATCTGTGATCAACTTATCAAACGCAAAGAAAACAATCCATTCTGTGGAATTTCCTCCACGCGCGAGTGTTTTGGGAGTGTTACAATCTGCACCTTTTCAAAAAGAACTGCAACAGTTATTTCGTGGCATCTTGGGGCGCCGAATCGCCGCTATAGATTCACCTGTCCAGAGAGAAATGTAGTAAAAAAAAATTGATAAAAGTGACATGGCGGTACTCCAGAATCCCCTTTTGTGCGCGCGTTAGTGTAAACAAAAGGTCATACTAGTTGGGCCTTCTCTCCGCCCTTTTTTTATATAGAAGGATGGCATTATTTTTAGGTTGCATTCCTATCCAAGTTCGGGTTCTAATAGCTCAACTCGTAAATCGCAAGGCAATTGTCATCAAGAATTCTATTCAGAAATGAAAAAAGCAAACTGCAATTAAAAATTACAGACAAAAATAAGATCGAACCAACATGAGCAATAGCAACAACAATATAAAATAAATCATAAAAATATTTAGAATAAAAAGCCAAACACAACAATAAAAATATATAATAAAATCCCACATAAAAAATTACAACACATAAAAATAATTTTCATTATAAATTCATCGATTGGAACATTATGTAATAATGATTGGTTGATTCACTGTACATGAAAGCTGTGTAACATATAATCACTCTACCGCACACCGCGCCTCCAGTGTCAAATAATGGAAGAAAGTTAGTCATGTATACAAATGTGGCCTTTGCATTAAGTTCGTGATGGGAGCTTTTGTTGGGCGTCATGCTAACTTATGACACGCTCCTACCATCTTATAAAACAACTATTGTCACTGCTTTATGCCCTCGGATATATGAACACTGGCATGTGCGGTAGAGTGTAATATGGTGTTGAAGCAAATTCCTAATTGTATTGCAAGCTGTCTGAGCCACGTGACATTTGCTCACGAGTAGATAAGAAGGGAGTTTGTTGTCATTCATGATCGCCTGGTGCTCTGACGTGGAGAATATGTTGACATTCAGTGGAAATTCCAATCGACGATGGATGACGGTTGTTTAAAGGTGGCATTCGTCATTCATTCACGCAGTAGAGGGAATCGGAAATAACAATAGCAATGGATAACCTATCTATACTCCATAATTCCTACCTATCGATAATTCAAAGAAATGAACACATGAATTAAAAGACTGTTATTTTTTGATAGTCTCTAAATAGTACAAAACAAGGCCACTACCGCATAAGTAATTTGTGCGCGAAAACTACGGATTTTGAAGCGATTCCAGTATATGTTGAATACACTCTAATGAAATTTAGAAAAAATAGAGAAAAGTCGATGCAATGTAATCAAATCATCAACAAATAACTTTAACTGCAATGAACCCCAATCAACAAGCACCAGCATCAAGTGGTTGAGTAACCGAACAACAGCCGGGTCAACCAAATCGCACTGAATGACCGGACGGACGTTTGACCATATGCGCTCCGTATGCATGGGCAGCGAGCGCGTGCACTGATCAATCTTTATGAATCGGGTTTAGTAGTAAAATTAATAACACAGTAAGCAAAATTTATGTACGAGGGCAGGTCAATAAATCTTTAGAAAATGAGAACGATTTTCTTTTATTTTCTCATTTAGCTGACCTAATAATAACGCATAACACTGTCCAGTTATCGTCTCTCCCTCTTCAAAATAGTCAATGAAGATAATAGCACAGTAGCCATAACCTTTCCAGCTGATTTCATCGTCTTTGCCTTCTTTGAAGAGCGTTCGCCATTAACAATCCACTGTTTTAACTGTCCTTTCGTCTCGGGAGTGTAGTGGTGTATCCATGTTTCATCTACACTTACTAATCTGCGCAGATACTCCTCTGGGTTGGGACATATGTGCTCCAAAAGTTCACAGCTGAGAGCAAATGCGGCACCCAACTCGCAGATATTTTTTTCATACCCAATTTATTACGCCAAATTGAAACATGAAACAAATTGAAAATTGACATATACCTAGTGAGGAATGATGCTTACTAAAAACAGACCATTAGCGATGCTACCAACGCCATCGTAAGCATTTCTAAGGACTTATTGACCTAGCCTCGTATGTTAATTGCTATGGTATACGCTATCCCTCCACCCGTGGTAAGGCGGCTCTTATTACTGGAAAAAAAATCGAATAAGCACAGATTTTACATGCGTTATACCGGCTAAGCTCCTCGATAGTATAGTGGTTAGTATACCCGCCTGTCACACGGGAGACCGGGGTTCGATTCCCCGTCGAGGAGCCTCTGGCGCAAGACTAATGACCTTGCCCGGAAAAAGCAAGTCATTATGGAAAATTGAACAAGTCTCAGGACTTGCTAAATAAGGCCAAGACCGGTTCCCGGTAGTAGTGCCGATGATGATGATACCGGCTAAACCTTATGTGGTACATCAAAGTGATTTACCCAAGAATTGTAGATCTTAAATAAGTCTACTAAAAATCGAAGATGGCAATGATTGATTCACAGTTTTATCTTCCGCTTGTTAATTTATTTTTTATACAAACGCGCGCACAAAAGCGGATTTGGGAGTACTATAGCCTTTGAAATGATAGAGAAGAACGTGTGATTCGAACTGACGCTATGACAGTTAGAATCACCAAAAATTGAACCAAAGCGCAATCCATCAGGTCACCGCCGTGGGTACGAATCTGATTTCTAAACCCAAGTACCCTCAACTGACGTGTAATTGTTATGTTATCGCTATGGTATACGGCTCTGATATATTTTCTTATTCGATTTTCGTTCGGTATTCTTCACTATTTGCTTGTGTATTGTGTGTGTATCTGTTAGAAACGCCACAGGTTCATATTAGGTGTACAAAAGCCGCCGTTTTCTATAACAAAATTACGAATTTATTATGAAAGAACAGTACATTACGTTTTATTCAAAGTATTGTCTATTCCTTTTTCCCGTATTTCTGGCAGCACCCGGATACCACGTCGGAAGAACTCTTCATCTTTTAGGATATCCACGAATCGCCCCATTTTTTTGGCATCCTCATATGCTGTAAAGTGCTGCTCGGACAGAGCATGTGGCATGGATCGAAACAAGTGATAATCAGAAGGGGCAAGGTCTGGTGAATACGGCGGGTGGGGTAGGACTTCCCAATGAAGCGTTTCCAAACTGTTTTTCATCGGCACCGCAACATGCGGACGAGCATTATTGTTGCGGGAATGTTTGGAGTTGTGCCCTGTTCCCACCAGAAAATGTTGTAGTAGTGTTTGGAGTTGTCCACTGTTCCCTTGACGAGAGGAACCCAATGAAAAAGGCAGCGAGGAACCACAAAAACCTAAATCCGATATCTTTACTCCAGGAACCACAAAACCCAAAGTCTGAGATCTTTATTCCTTGAGATTAACTTTTATTTCTCTTATTATTCAATTCGGATACACTTTGTCTTATTGCGATGAACTGGTACCTGTGATGTTAACGCCGATGGTGTGGGCCCGATGAAGGTTGGTTGCAGACTGACTCAGTGGGCATAACTGCCAATTCAAAAAAGCGACGCTACTGCTCATCGTTGGTGACAATCGGCCAGCTGGTTCGTGACAGGTGCTGCGCAACTCGTATACACTGCCAATGTACTAGATTTCTCCAGCACATCCCAGCACATTCAATTGCCAATCCGCAACAATTATCATGGAGAAGAATAATTTTGTCATATCTAGAGTAGTAATGGGCGCGTTTTTCCTTGAGTCCTCAGCTCAATCTTATTAATTGTGTTCGGTAGAGAACTCCAGTGACGGTTTCACTTGGTTTCAGCAATTCATAATACACGACACCAATCTGATCCCACCAAATACACAGTATGAGTTTTTTTCCCATGAATATTCGGTTTTGCTGTCGATCTTGAAGCATAGCCCGATGGTCCCCATGATTTTCTCTTCTTTGGGTTATCGTAGTGGATCCATTTTTTATCGCCAGTGGCTTTTTGTTTTTGTCTGGCAAGCAGCATTTCACTTATGCAAAATCGGCGTTCAATGTCTCTCGGCTTCAGTTCGTATGGAACCCAATTTCCTTATTTTTGAATCATTCCTAACGATTTTAAACGATGTGAAATTGCTTGTTAAGTTCAATCTAATGTACGTACAAGTTCTTTTTGTGTTTGGGGTGGATCTTCCTCCAACATTGCTTCCAATTCCTTGTCTTTGTACACTTTCGGTCTTCCACTTCGTTCTTTGTCTTCTACGTTAAACTCACCCTTTTTAAACTTTTGAAACCACTCACGGCAACTTCTCTCACTCCAAGCAGCAGAAAAGGTGACGCATCAGGCCACCGTCGCGTGTACGAATTCGATTTCTAAACTCAAGTACATTCGACTGATGTGGAAACGCTATATTATTGCTATGCTATACGGCTTTAATGGATGTGCTTTTTGTGGTGTTGTTCTTCCCTATTGGTCGTGTGTATCTGCTAGAAACGCCACAGTCTCACTATATGCCTCTACAAGCAATCGATGCGCCTTAGTGGAAGATTTCTTCAAATTACAAAAGTAAATCAAAAGTTCTCGCAAATGACGCTATTTGGCACAAAACTGGGCATTTTTGCACGAAAAAAAATAATGTAAAGCTGATTCAGTCGCTAATATTTTGCGGTTATGTTGTTATCAGGTGTTCAAACTCACAATATTACGTTTGACATCTACAATTTCTACATAATTTTCTGGTGGGGCCACCTAATAGTTTTCATTCTGGCGCAAGACTAATGACCTTGCCCGGAAAAACAAACAAATCATTATGGAAAATTTAAGAAGGACTTGTAAAAATAAGGCCAAGACCGGCTCCCAGTTGTAGGGCCGATGATGATGATGATGATGAATAGTTTTCATGGTCTGTAACAATATCCAGTTGAATATACTACCCGTTCTCAACGGCTCAAAACCCCGAAGCCACACTCTCTCTGCTCACCCCACCCCACCCCCAGCCAGAATAAAATAAAAAAAATATATAAATTTCATCAAAACCCATTCTATTAACCCATTACACCGTAATTTCCCAAGTCCCTCTCTCCCAGCGCCACCCACCTATTTACCGCCCAATATGATTCTGGCCACTTATAACGCCACCCACACTCCAAGCCACCGTTCCCAACCCATTTTTGACCCTGTATTCCCTCCCGCAGTAAAAATGACACAGCTTACCTCCGAATCATCTGACTACCGCTACGCACTGCCCAAACTTAGAGACAGAAAGACATATGAAAATATTCGTCTCTTTCTAGTGTACCTACACGACCTTATTCTGTCTGCTATGAAGGCAAAACCAAAACCAGTGTCAAACTCTTTATTCATCAGGAAGGTTTACCCACTGACGTTCTCAGTCTCTACAAACTATTCGTAGGATTCCACGTAATTTTGAATTTATTCCCTCTTAAAATATCGAATGACCTCTCATAAAGTGTCAAATGACCTTAAAGCTTTCGGCACTTCGTTCACTCCAGAACGTTATCACATCTTCAGCGTAGTAAGGCCGAGCCAACGAGGTTTTTGCAATCTGAATCTTCAATGTTTAACCCCCTGCCCCTCCCCCAGCCCCATCCACACCGAGAGTATAACTCTCCTTACCCTCTGTTATCAGAACGTAAGAGGTCTTCGCTCAAATACCCAATCCATTCTGAAAAACTCTCATGCCCTACCTGTTGAAATGTTCGCTTTAAGCGAAACGAACTTAATCCCCAGCATCCGTAACCCAGAACTGTTTCCTCCCACGTTCACTATCTTCCGCGATTACCTCCTCAATCATGCTACTGACTTTTTCCTCCGCCGAGGAGTACTCATCGCTATCCGTAACAGCCACGATTCGTCACTTATCGCTTTCTCTACCTCCTCTAAGCTGAACTTTGTGACAATCCCTCTTCCTTGGAAATCAATCCTTGTCATGTGCTTCTATATCTTGCCACCCTAGCCTATTCAAGTTTACGAACTCGCTCTTAATGCTATCGGCCACATAATTGAGTTGAGTAATTGTCACATCATCAACATCATCGTCTTTAGAGATTTTTTTTGCGAGGACGATAGCATCATCTTCAGAAATTTTAATCTTCCACAACTCAACGGGGCTTTATTTGACGATCAATCAGACTTCACCCCCACCCCACCTCTGCCAAATAGTGTCTCTTCATTGATCGACTAGATGATTCTTGTCTCTGTCAGGTTAGCAACGTTCGCAACCTTTTCGGTAGGCAGCTACTACTCATCTTTACAAAAGACCCTATCAATACATCTGTCTCACCCAGCTCCTTCGTCCTTACATCTATAGACCACTACCACTCTCCTCTTCCCGACCTTCTTCCGAGTCCGGGGGCCCCCTCCACAATCTAATCCTTATCAAATTATCCGCCCTCGGCTGTATTCCGTTCGGTTCAGGCCCATGACATCGAACCCCTTTCGTGCCATCTCTGGGGTCCCTTAAGGTCGCCACCTGGGTACTCTCTTATTTATACTTGCCCATAATGACATTGATAAGGCCATTTAGAATTCCAGTTTGTCCCTATACGCTGATGACACCAAGATACACAAGATCATCGAGTCGCCACTTGATTCAGCACTGCTGGAAGCAGACCTTCACAACTTCACGACTTGGTGTAACAAAAATTGCTTTATACTTAACATCGCCAAACACCAATCTATAACCTTTTCAGAGTTTTTTCTTTTTTATTTTCAAATGAAATAAAATAATTCAACAACTTATTTCTTTTACTTTTTTTTTCTGGCTATTTTAAATCTAACCGAACCGCACGCTTTCACTGCTTATTGAATCCCGTGCCGTTCCATTTAATATCATTTTTCGCTCCGCTTCGACGATTGTTATTTTGAGGAAACGGAATTAGGGAGACTATTAGGGAGTCTATGGCTGTGTGCAGTATGATTGTGATTTTGAAATATGGGTTTTAATTTATTTTAATTGTTTAACTATTGTATGTGGGAAAATTCTATTGTATTTGTATGTGATGTGTTGATATTGGTAAAGGATATTCATGTGCCGACACGAGATTGCAAAATTTTAAGGGTGGGGGGGGGGGGGGGGGGGGGGGGGCTAATAATTAAATGAACTTAATTATAAAACAGGTCTCCTTATCACAAGATCCATATCCGTGGGATAGAAAGTATTCAACGTCGCATCTTTCGGTTCGCTCTCAGATGGCTAGGAAGGGAAAACCCCCTAATCCTTTTCATGTACACTAACCGTCTCAAACTAATCAACCTCAGAACCCTTGAGGAGCGCAGGGTCCTGGCTGACATAGTGTTCATTCATTGAATCCTCTCCGGCACGGGCGACCAATCAATGGGGTGGTAGCCCCACTAAACTGTAAACTATCTATGGCATGGGATTGTGATTAACATTGCCCTGCCACTTACTGACGGACAACTAGGAATGAGTTGATTCTCTCGGAAATTGATGCACCGACGCAAGCCTACTGCTCCGTAGAGACTGTGCCGAATCTCGAAGAGGCTGTGCCGTTTTTCTATAGAATTTTTTAATTCCTTCCCCTTCTGCACCCACATCATATAAATTGCAGTTAAAAGTAGGATGTCCTATTATTTTATTACGGAATCTCAATTTATTCAAATTGGGAAGTGACACGCGGTTACAGCTAAAATATTTATTGAAATACTCAGTTCCTAATTCTCAATTATAACATATTTATTTATTTAATTCACTACAAACATCTGAGATAAAATAACACGCTACTATATTATATTTTCTATATTTATTTTTATATTGAAAAAACGGATCTTTCCTACAAACCAATAAACAGATACATTGATAGATTTTTATATTTTTTATTTATTATTAATAACATGAGTCGATTGTACAATATTTATATTCATTTATTATTTACTGTTAAGTAATTTAACATTACATTTGTTTTAATACCACAAGTCTATTGTATATGTATTTATTATTTATTCTTAATTAGTAATTGAAAAAGACGGATCAATGAAGTTAACAATTAATAAGACCATAAACTCTATTTATTAAAAAAAAATTGTATGTGATATTGTAAACATTTAACTCCTATCACCCAACATCTAATATTTATTAGTTACTTCTCTTAAACGAAGGGCTCTAACTATCTTTCTTAACATATTTGTTTAAAAGGCAAACCTGTGAAGCTGTTGGAGAGATAGAAGGACGCGAAGGTGCCGATGTATACTGCCTGGACAGCTGTCTTAACTATCGCTCGAAATGTCCCACAGACAGATGCCGTTGCTACTAGAAAAGTGAGATTGTCGACGGAAACTTGCTCAAAAAATGTATGTAATATAAATATAACATTATACGAATTTAATAAAATAACTTACGAACTTATAGTGTTTGTTTGTTTATTCAATTTGTTACTATGGCTATTAGAAGTATACGAAGGATGTTTGATAAGTCGGTGAGTTCTAAATGACTTTTTTTACCTAGAGTTGATTTTCCATCGGGACAATGTGGAATCGGTCCAATGTTATTAGATATACATTCTGTCAAAAAAGTTGACACTCTAAACAAACTAATTGACAGCTCGTGCTCAAACTTCACGTCAGGATAGAGAATAGTTGTGTCAACCTGGCGACAAAAAGAAGTTTGACAATCCTGTGGGGTTAATTAGTCAGTGCGTCGACACGGACGCGGGTTTAACTAATTTCCACTACTTCACGCCGCGAAAAGGAAACAAAGTTCTCGGGATAAAACACTTCCCAAACGGAGCGAACAGAATGAAATAAAAACACACTGGTTGTTGTTTCGTTGAATGTTCTTTATTTGGAAGGAAGCACTGGTGATACAACGGCTGCAACAATATTCTTTTAGTCTGCGACTATATCAGCTTATTTGTCTATTAATTCGCATCGATGCAAACGGAACACTCGCAACACCACCCGACACGACAGGGGAAAACAATTGAATAAAAATTGGTACTCTACCATTCGGCACTTCGGACACGAATGTGTAACGAAGGGATTCACTGTCATATAATCAGACACATTTATTACTCCGACGGCGACGCGGGTGACTCCTTCGACTGGTGAAATCTGACTAATCCCATTGGAAGTCGTCAAAAGGAAAGGAACCCTGAAAGAAACTGGAAAGGAGGCGGAGTTACACGATTAACTTGAAGTAGTTAATCGTGATTGGACCGGACGGAATAGGCATACATTACGCATGTGTGCGTATGCCATGCATACGATCGTTCAGCGACCGTGGATGGCGGGCAACATCGCTAATGCATTTTCTAGGAATGTAAATAATAGCATCTGGGGTGTGAAAGACCCAAACCGATGATTTGGTCATCCTAATGGAAGGCCATAAATCATCATTTCTGTTGCCGATGATTAAACATTGCAACGAACATAGGGTGCAGCCATTGCCAGATGTTGAAAGTAAACATTTTCTGGCTGCATCTTGATCGTTGCTTGAATACGGCCTCTGAACATGGGGATCGATAATTGGAAGCCAGCGATTGCTGGTAATCCGGGACATGTTTGGTTTGCATCAGCAGAAACCTTGTCGGCGGTAGCAAATCAATAGGGGCAAATAGCCGCATGCATGTTATGCCGAGGGTAAACAAATACAACGAGTCACAAGGAACTCTTGTTGATTGTTGTTTCCATAACTTAAGGCTATGGAAACGAGATGCCCTGGCAGAATGTATGCCTAAAGATATGATTTCAGATGCCATGGCAATGTGATGATTTTGCCATGGACTTATGCTTTTTATTTAGGAGATAATATGCGCCTCGGGGGTGAATTTTCGATGCCACGGTAAGGTGATAAGGTTTGCCGTGGGCTTAATGTTTCTTAGGGAATATGGTCTGGCCGAGGGTGAGTTTTCGATGCCACGGCAAGGTGATAAGCTTTGCCGTGGGCTTAATGTTTTTTAGGGAATATGGTCTGGCCGAGGGTGAGTTTTCGATGCCACGGCAAGGTGATAAGCTTTGCCGTGGATTTAATGTTTTCAGTGGTGATGCTGGAGAAAAAGGGGTTTGGAAGGAAATCCCCTACAGAATAGGTAAGCTGCCTAACATAAATTCAAAACGGTTATCCGATTGGGTAACCGTATTAATTCCGGCGATTTGGCTGAGGGTAAATGCCGTAGCAAGGTTACGCAACCTTGCTGAAGTTCGACCGAGAGGTAAGTCGTTCGCCTGGAAAGGTGGGGATCGAGCGATGTATGGCTCTTCGGGCCCTGAAAAGCCCCACATCACTCCCTCCCCAGTGACGTAGTCACGAAACAGGTAAGGCAGGTTAGGGGGTGGTTAGTTGGTTATGGGCGCGCGTATGAGCGCGAGTACGGGGAGGTTGTGCTGGTGGAGTAGGAGCGGTGTCAGTAGAAGGAAGTAATTCTGGAGCGGAAGCTTCCAGAAAACAGGGCTTAAGCCTTTCGACGCTGACCGTGGATCGCTTGCCTCTAATGTCGATCTCGAAGACGCGGTCACTGATGCGGCGGAAGACTTTGAATGGGCCATCATAAGGTGGGTCGAGGGGTTTTTTGACCTTATCCACCCTGACAAAGACGTGCGTGCAGCTGTGCAGTTCAGGGTGGACGAAAAGTTTTTTGGAGCCGTGCCTGGTTACAGGGGTTGCCCTAACCTTACGTAGCAGGTCACGGAGATGTCCCAATTCACGAAGTTGGTCACGCGGTGTTTCGCCATTCAGGAAAAGTTCTCCTGGAAGAAGGAGGTTGGTACCATAGGTAAGCTCTGCTGCCGAAGGACCCAGGTCCTCCTTAATGCTTGTCCTCAGGCCGAGGAGGACAGTTGGAAGGGCGTCAAACCATTGTGTGTCATTATGACACATGAGTGAGGCTTTAAGAGATCTGTGCCAGCGCTCTATCATCCCATTTGATTGCGGGTGGTAGGCGGTGGTACGACTTCTTTGGCAGCCGAGAAGATTTGTTAGCTGCCTAAAAATTGTCGCCTCAAATTGTGGACCTCGGTCCGAAGTTATGGTGGTTGGTACACCGAAGCGTGTGACCCAAGTTGAATAAAAGGCCTTGGCGACTGATTCGGCAGTAACTGCCCGGAGAGGTGTCGCCTCTGGCCATCGCGTGCAGCGATCCATCATAGTGAGGATATAAGAAAATCCTCTTGATGGAGTAAGCGGTCCCACTATGTCTATGTGGACATGGGCGAAGCGTGCCGTGGGAAGCTTGAATTGCGCTGGCTCCAGTACATTATGTCGCGCTACTTTGCAGCGTTGGCACTGGAGACAAGCACGGGCCCAACCGGTGAGGTCTTTGTTCATCCGGGGCCAAATAAATTTGCGACGGACAGCAGCGGCTGTTGCTCGGCCGCTGGGGTGGGCAGGGTTGTGGTAAACCTGGAACACGCCCTTACGAAGTTTCTCGGGAATGTAAGGTCTAGCGGTTCCAGTGGAGACATCACACCAGATTTCGCCCAAAGGGTCGCGAAGGGTAATTTTCTTAAGCTCTAGTGCCGTATCGGCAGTTAGGAGGGACTTGAGCTGTTCATCCTCCTCTTGAGCTAGGGCAAGGTCAGCGTTATTCAAGGCGGTACGCAAATGAATCGTATCGATTCGAGAAAGGGCGTCCGCCGTGACATTCTGTTTACCGGAGATATGCCTTATCTCCGTGGAATATTGCCCAATGAGGTCTAATTGACGCTCTTGTCGGGGGGAGGCATTTCCCGACTTCTTCCGGAACGCATAGACCAATGGCTTATGGTCTGTTAAGATGGAGAGTGAGCGACCCTCTATCATATGACGGAAGTACTTAACAGCGCTGTAGATCGCGAGCAATTCACGGTCGTAGGCGCTGTAACGTCGCTCAGTGGGACTCAGCTTCCTTGAAAAGAAGCCAAGTGGTTCCGGTCGGCCTTCAATGTCCTGTTCAAGGACGGCTCCGATTGCGGTATCCGATGCGTCGCATTGGATAGAAAGTGCCGCTCCCTCGAGAGGGTATCGGAGTAAGGTGGCATTTGCCAATTGTTCTTTGGACAGTTGGAATGCTCGATCAGAGACTTCTGTCCAATTAATGGGGCGCTTATCATTGCGCTTAGCTCCTTTTAAAAATTCATTGAGCGGAGCTTGAATCTGGGCAGCATTCTTCAGGGTAGGACGGTAGAAGTTCAGCATGCCCAAAAATCGACGAAGCTCACTCACGTTAGTAGGCCGGGGATACTTCATGAGGGCCTCCACACGGTCTGGTAGTGGGCGAATGCCCTGGTTGTCAACGACATAACCCAGATAGGTGATTTGCTCCTTGGCGTATTGACACTTATCTGGGTTGATGACAAGACCGAATTCGCGGAGGCGCTCTAGGACCTGACGTAAGTGGCGCTTATGTTCGGCGTGGTCTTTGGAGGCGATGAGAATATCATCAAGATAAGCATGGCAGCAATTAAGACCACGTAAAGCCGTGTCGATATACCGCTGGAATGTCTGTGCGGCATTCCTGAGGCCGAAAGTCATCACTTTGAACTCGAAGAGTCCGAAAGGTGTAATGACTGCGGTCTTGGGGATGTCTTCAGGTGCCACCGGAATTTGGTGGTATGCCCTGGTGAGATCCAGGGTAGTGAAGACATTGCACCCTCGTAACTTGTACGAAAAATCGTAGAGGTGTGCAATTGGGTATCTGTCCGGGACAGTTGCTGCGTTCAACAGCCTATAATCGCCACATGGGCGCCACTCACCAGAACGTTTCTTCACTAAGTGGAGTGGGCTTGCCCAGGGACTGTCCGACGGTTGGCAGATACCCAGTTCGATCATATGCTCGAACTCCGCGCGCGCCGCACGTAATTTTTCCGGAGCCAGTCGACGTGGACGCTGGCTCACAGGGGGACCACGTGTTTCTATATGATGAAACACCGTGGCTTTATGTCGGCGTTGGTTAGGTAGAGGAATTGTTGTACTCACAAATTCCTGTACCATAACCTGGAATGGGTCTATGCACTTTGTGGCTCCTGAAGTTTCCGCTGGTGATGCCGTCATGGGAAAGGGGGGTGCGGTTGGAGCCACTAGTCTGTTATGGGTCGAATCGACCAACAGATTATGTGCACCTAATAGGTCGGAACCTATCAGGGGTTCATTCACGTCCGCAATGACGAAACGCCAAGTGATCGGACGACAAAGACCCAATTGCAGTGTCAGCTTTTTACGTCCGTACGTAAGTATCGGCGTATTATTTGCTGCTGACAATTTGAGTGCGGCTGGCACGCGGTTACGCGGAGCAAACGATCGCGGGAGGACTGAAATATCGGCGCCGGTGTCGACAGTAAAAGCGATATTCAGTTTCGAATCCCGGATGGTTAAGCGACTTATCGTAGGGGTGCCGGCCGATTGCGCGAGGGTGTCGGTCGGCAAAATTAGTTTAAAGAGCGCCTTTGGTTGGTGGAAGGTTGTGTCCAACCACAAGGCGCTTTGCAGTTAAATGCGCGATCACCATATCGTTGGTGATTGGCGCACCAAGGTAGAGTAACGGCATTATCTGGTATATTCTGCCTATTGGCATTGCCGTTACGGGGAGGTCGAGCCGGAGCTCGCTGGGAGTTGGCCCGGTGAGGGCCATTTTGAGAGGAATTGGCCCTCTGTGGGGCGTTTTGAGGCATATAGGTCCTCTGAGGGGCAGTTTGGTAGGAATTCTGCCGATTGAGAGGACGGCTCGGCATGGCTCGGTTCTGGGCGCTTCGAGGATTGTTCCTCACCTCCGCGCGCAATTGCGTTATCTCGCGGAGGAGTGAGGTTTGAAGCGCCCGAAGGTCAGCAGTGGTTAATTGAGGTGGCGAATTTCTTTGGTTAAGGTTGGGGCCTGCCTCTGGATTCCCCTGAGGGAAATTGGTTGAGGCGGGCCTTCTATGAGGCAATTGAGCTTGAGGAGAATTGGGAGTTGAGACCAATTGATAGGCTGAGAAAGGCAGACGAGGGTGCCGTGCAGGCTGGGCGGCGTGTTGAGAAACCGCCGCTACCTGGTACGCTGGAGGCTCAGAATACTGATCTGAGCTTTCCATAATTGCGTCCGCAATTTTGGATAAATAGCCCAAACTGTGATTGGGTTGGGCTATAAGTGCCGAACGGGCATGCTGGGGAAGACACCTCAAAAAGTGAGGCTTTATTAGGTCGTCCCCAATCCTGGTCCCCGCTATAGAGCGTAAATGGGTCAGGAAAAGAGATGGTCTCATCCCAGAAAGGTTGGATACAGCGGCTAAACGTTGTTGCCGCACACTTCCTGGCTCGTCCAATGCGTCGAGCAGAGCTTCACGCATGTTGCTATATGGGTTGCGGCCGGCCGACCTTATTATGTGTGCAACATGCGGTCGTTGAGTGCGGTCAAGCACTTTCAACAGCTCAACTGCACGAAGTTGTTCGTCGTGCAAGGCTGAGGCCTGGAAGATGCGGTCTGCCACTGCAAACCACAGGTCTGGGTCCTCCTCATCGAAAGGGGGAAGTCCTATATTAGGGTGACGAGTCCCATTCCCGAGGCTGGAAGCATCGTGGAATTCTTGGGACTCTGAAGGTCTTTGGGGTTGTTGTGAGGTGCTGGCACCAGTTGTGGGCATTAAAATGCCGGAATTTGCCAAAGGGCAGATACCAGGGGCGTTGGAAGAGGTTGGGAGAGCGTTTGGGGGAGTAGGTTGGGGTCGGTTCACGACGCTGGGGGCAACGGGTGGTGCCAGAGGAGTAGATTGTCCGGGCAAGTCTAGGTCAGCATCGACTTGCTCGGTGGGGAAATCGACGCTGGAGGCGTCGTGAAATTCCAGGGGCTCGGGTTGTTCTTGGGCCTTTTGGGCAGCGCTATTTCGTGTGACAACCATAGTGTTTTGTACGAAACAGGACTGAAATCAACGGAGTAGGAGGGAATCAAAATATTCACCACGGAGGACGCAGAAATGGACGTAAGAGAACGCGAAACGGTTGCAAGGACGTCGCCAACGAGTCAAAGGGAGTTGCAGGAAGTTGAGAGAACTGTCGAACGTCCCAAAACAAAGGTTTTCACAAATCAAAATAGGTCAAGCGAAGGTCGGAGGTGGAGTCAAAAGATAATCGTGCCGAGTCGAGTGGAGTTGAATGTGTTGGTGCTTGTTTGTACCCAGAAGGGGCTTATTAAATTTATTCAATTCCGGATCATTTCTATTTAATGTAAAATGTTTTTTAATTTTATAACGAAATTGGAAGCTGACTAGATTAAAAATTTCAATTTGCAAATAGGTTTTAAATCGCGATAATTTGGTCGGTTTGTCGGGTGTGAGTTCGTGAAATTCCAAATATCTACTCGGTTTAAGCTAAATGAAAAGGTGAGTAACCGAGTTTCTGTGTTGTGTGTCTAAAAGTGTGCGAGTGTATGTTTATTTAACGCATAATGCTGCTTGATGTTTCAATACACCCTGAAGGGGTTTACAAAATTTATTATTTTTAATTGTAGCAGGAAAACAAAAAGAATAGTTGTTGCGTCCTTATATGCGTTATTAGTTTTCAGCCCAACAGATATATTTTTATTGTATTTTTGGGGTAGCTTAATTTTCGCTTATAGATGTAATAAATCAATAGGATGAAGTCAATAATTAACTGGTAAAACTGGTAAAACAAAGAAAAAGACTTCAATTGAGTAAACTAACAAGGATGTACCATTTCAAATATTTTATCCTAGAACACCATAAATTTGCTTATTGAATATTACTAAAAAAAAACTTGAAAATTCGCATTGTAACAATTGTTTCAATCGTTTTTGACTTTAATTTTAATGTAAAAAAAAAAAAAAAAAAATTATTGATTAAATTTGCAACGGATTAAATAATGAGGAAATTTATTTGAAGAAGAAAAAAAATTTTGTCAGTTATTATTTTCTTGTTTGCGATGTATTTCTATGTAAATTGGTCCATTACTTCTATTCGATATGGTGTATACGAATGTGAATTATTACAATTTTTGGTTTTTTTTAAATATAAATACGTGTAATTGCGTTTTAGTTTAAAGTTTTCGTCAGTATACTTCTGTATGTTACTTTAAATAGTTTAACTTATTTATTTCGACTTTGCATTGCCTTCTTAATATATGTCTTATTTTTATTCTTTTGATTGTTTTTCAATTAAAGGAAATGAAAAATTTTATTATTAGAATTAACATGTTTAACTGACTACTATGTTTACTTTTATCAAAATAATGCCGTACCTCGCACGGTCAATTATGTAGCATTTTTGCCCGTTATCATATATTGCAAATCGATTTAGTTGAATGGGTTAAACTCAGGTTTTATTAGTGTGCGAACAAAAGTACATTAGGTGTCTGCGTTAAATTAGATATTGCGACTTCGCCCTTGTGGGGGTTTTGCCTTTCAACAATGAGATGTAAATTCAGAATCAAAATTCGATCTAAATTATGTTATATATTTTACACGTCTATTAATTTTCCGTTATCTATAATTTCAGTTAAATTTTTGAAGATTTGATATCTATTCTATTATTAAGATTTGTCAAACATTTTTAGCTTACATAAATAGGTTTTTGTTTTTAATTCACATTTACCAAATTTACATGGAGAAAAACGAAAATAAGAACAAGGAAGATACCTGTTGTTGTTAACTTGTGATGTCGTGTTGGGAGGTGTTTCTCATCCGATGATGTTGGGAGCACTCGCACTGCACTAGTTGAGGTGGTGTTGCTCTGCTGATGGTGATGTTATGCCAGGTGCTGTTGTTGGGCTGGCGTTGGGGCGTACCCTTTTATTGTTTTAATTTTTGCGAAAAGTCACCGGATTTGCCAGAGCTATAATATGGCAGTTATACGTCGACAAAGTTCGAAAGGGTAGCGTGTTTACGCTAGGTGTCACCAATGCAAACGATTAAAGTTTGAAACACGAAGGTTGCGCGATTTTAATTTTCACTTTAAAGTCACTAAGTAGCACGTACAACGTATGCTCGGCGCGTGTTCGCGATTCGCGGTCACCAATGTGGGTATTTCCATTAGGGCGTCGACACGGACGCAGGTACAACGAAAACACCACCGCTGTTTCAACAAGAGAATTCGACTGGCGACACAGGAAGGTTAGTCCAACAACGAAAGGAAACTCAGGAACGATCGTTTTGTAATTTTTTATTGTTTTCCTTTAATCGATACACAAACACTGAAAAACGCGATTCCGAAGGAATTTGCGTCGGTCTACATACGCGACAAAAACGTGTAAATTATCGAACGACTTCATCGGGTTAAATCTGAATAACTATTTGTTTTGTTATCCTACTGACCAGCGTCTTTAAAAAAACCACAAGGTATTACACCGCACAACGTCATCAAGGGACAACACTCGACTCGAGATGCAATCTGACTAATCCCATTGGAAGTCGTCAAAAGGAAAGGAACCCTGAAAGAAACTGGAAAGGAGGCGGAGTTACACGATTAACTTGAAGTAGTTAATCGTGATTGGACCGGACGGAATAGGCATACATTACGCATGTGTGCGTATGCCATGCATACGATCGTTCAGCGACCGTGGATGGCGGGCAACATCGCTAATGCATTTTCTAGGAATGTAAATAATAGCATCTGGGGTGTGAAAGACCCAAACCGATGATTTGGTCATCCTAATGGAAGGCCATAAATCATCATTTCTGTTGCCGATGATTAAACATTGCAACGAACATAGGGTGCAGCCATTGCCAGATGTTGAAAGTAAACATTTTCTGGCTGCATCTTGATCGTTGCTTGAATACGGCCTCTGAACATGGGGATCGATAATTGGAAGCCAGCGATTGCTGGTAATCCGGGACATGTTTGGTTTGCATCAGCAGAAACCTTGTCGGCGGTAGCAAATCAATAGGGGCAAATAGCCGCATGCATGTTATGCCGAGGGTAAACAAATACAACGAGTCACAAGGAACTCTTGTTGATTGTTGTTTCCATAACTTAAGGCTATGGAAACGAGATGCCCTGGCAGAATGTATGCCTAAAGATATGATTTCAGATGCCATGGCAATGTGATGATTTTGCCATGGACTTATGCTTTTTATTTAGGAGATAATATGCGCCTCGGGGGTGAATTTTCGATGCCACGGTAAGGTGATAAGCTTTGCCGTGGGCTTAATGTTTCTTAGGGAATATGGTCTGGCCGAGGGTGAGTTTTCGATGCCACGGCAAGGTGATAAGCTTTGCCGTGGGCTTAATGTTTTTTAGGGAATATGGTCTGGCCGAGGGTGAGTTTTCGATGCCACGGCAAGGTGATAAGCTTTGCCGTGGATTTAATGTTTTCAGTGGTGATGCTGGAGAAAAAGGGGTTTGGAAGGAAATCCCCTACAGAATAGGTAAGCTGCCTAACATAAATTCAAAACGGTTATCCGATTGGGTAACCGTATTAATTCCGGCGATTTGGCTGAGGGTAAATGCCGTAGCAAGGTTACGCAACCTTGCTGAAGTTCGACCGAGAGGTAAGTCGTTCGCCTGGAAAGGTGGGGATCGAGCGATGTATGGCTCTTCGGGCCCTGAAAAGCCCCACAATCCCTTTAAGTGGGCCTTTAAATGTTCAATTCACGGTACGTTTTTCAAAAAATATACGTGTTGGGGATGACCCTCTTGAGAGGTTCCGTCCACCGTGTGCAACGTCCAATAGTGTGATGTCCAGAGGTTGACGGACCAGTGCAAGGGCTATCCAAGCGGGTACGACTAAAGGGGTAGCAATCTAAGCGGTGATGACTGACTGGAGTAGCAGTCCAAGCAGTGACGACTAGGCGATGAGGCGGCGTCCACAGGTCGAGCTGGGCAACGGGCGAATATACCCACAGGATGGTACAACTAACGAACGAAAGTGCATAGTCCCAAGCAAAAACTGGAGAAGAACTGTGGGAAACGAGATCTGAGCGCCGGCATGGGCGCAGAGTTCTACCTCGTCTTCACTGTCACTAAAAGATTTGGTGAAAGAAAAGACCAACACGGAACGACGCTCACGCACCGAACACCGCAGCAAAATGTTCGCCAAGAGTAAAAGTCACACACAGGAGGAATTAATTGAAACTAGTTGACATTTAATTGTTTTTATTGGTTGTTTTATTTGTTTGTGTTAGTTGACATTTCTTAGAAGTACTGGTTGACACTTAATAGTTTTTATGGGTTGTTCTATTTGTTTACATTAGTTAACATTTATGAGGAGTCCTGGCTGACGAGGACACAACAAATCCGAACACGAGAACTGGTATTTAAGCGGGACAATTACGCTGGTAGAGATTTTTGTTCTTAAACCGATTTGGGCACACGTTTAATTAACACTGGTTTATTAGAGTTCGATCAATTTCACTTCGGACATAATAATTACGGAAAAAGAACCCGACTTTGACTCTGAGGTGCTCTCCGGTACGCACCCCATACGCACTCTACCTAGGGGGAACGCGATGCACGTTGTGATACGACTCAATATTTCAACGATATTTTATCGTTTTGGGGTGAGTTTACCCAAGAAAAAAAGTGTTTCTCCCGTCTTGAAAACAAGGAAGAAAGACTTGGCAATGATGTGTATGTGTGAGTGAAGATCACATTAGTTTTTTCATACACAAGGCCATGGGAATGAACCTGAAACAAGGAAAGAGAAAATGTGCATTGCAGTTGAATAAATAAACCGCTAGTCATCCGGGAAATGGTGCTAAGAGCAAATTGGATGTTTATGGCATCTCTGTCTGCAGTAGAAACCGGGTTCGTGTTTGCATTAGGAAATGGTAGAAAATTTGGTTTCGTTGATAATGCCTAAGATGCGGTGATTGTTTGTCGATTGTACAAACGAATCGCGGGTCGGTTTATTGCAGCTGTAAAAACAAGCTGTCCGACATAGAATTTTAACACAGACAAAGGGTGCCGACTGACTTGGGATTCATGACGCCATATGCACTTTAAAGAATTATTTCTAGGAATTTTAGATAATGCGTTGTATGCATTAAATGTCCTTGTAAAAGGAAATGTTTCAGGTATGCTGGGTGGAGATTGCAGTGCAGGTGTGGGAAAGTTGAAATTTGCCTGGGGTTCTTGAAAAGGTAGAAAGAAATTCTGACAGAGAATTTGTATGCGAAGGGATGCATGAAGGTAAGTTTTCTTTTCCAGGGACTTTTTAGATTAAGGATTTGATCTCATTAATGCGTGAAGCATTTACAGGTGCTAATGCAATTGCAGAGATTGATGGGAGTTATGGGGGGTTTTTTAGGTAAGTGTACCGTGGGGTTTGGCGGAACCGCCACGGAACCCCCAAGGTGATGAGTCAAGGGCGAAAGCAACCGTTGAGTAGATTTGAATTGTGACGCTTAAGTGGTGCTGTGGCGGTTTTTACCAGCGCATCAACAAGGATGTAGGTTCAATAAAAACACTACCGATGAAAAGTCAAAAACACTAATTGCACCAGAGAAGATGGTAGGAGTGAAACACGTCATTAAGTTCTTTTATTGGTGATACCCCACTATCGACACATCAGATAATCCTTCAAGATGCGCACAGTCGTCCTACTGCCAGCAGCAGCTTTTCGCTAAGAAGAAACAAAGAATAAAACGCTTGGAGTTGGTGGTGATCACTGTTTTTTTATTGTTAAAATTTTCCTTTCAGCTTTACACCTTAGAATGTTAGTTGCGGTTAAAGACACTTTATATTGTTAACTGAGAATAAAGGCACTTTGTATAGTTACTTTGGAATACAGACACTTTATATCGTTGATTGTGAGTAAAGGTGCTTTGTCTAGTTAATTTGGAATAATCGCGACACTGTTTATTTATTATTTAATAGTGCAATTCGCCGCACGATCAACAGAGCAAGAAATCAAAAAGCAGGATTTTACTGGTACTGAGGATCTATTGAACTCGAGCCGAGACTTTATCGGATCGGTATGCGCACTCCACTGGGGATGAATTTTGACTCGCCAGCGTATGTGTACGCGACGGGGGTAGCAATCTGAGTCTTCGAGACATCGAGTCAATCGTACCACCGGTCGCCTCTGGGGTGGATTTCCACCGCGGTGGTGAGAAGCGAATCAGCTATTCCTTTCTGGTGGCCACCAATGAAAATCAGTTCGACTTAATTGGAAAGATTTCCATTGTAATCGAGCAGATCTGGTTGGATGTCCATACCCTAGAAGTGAGGACAAACGATAATGCATCGACGGTTGGATGTGAGGGAGAGCGATCAATCCTGCAGCTGTTCAAGTAAATGAACGTACGCGCAGACTAAAGTCATGCCATTGTAAACAACGGAAGGTATTGTCGAGGGCAGAAATGGATATTTCTGTGGTGAACAACAGAAAATTTGTTCACGATGGCAAGAGCTAGGATGGAGATTTATTTGATTTAGAAAAACGGATCGTGGGACACGGCCGTTGATATGATTGTTTGGATAACAATTATGGTCGTGTCCAACTCGATGATCGGCTATCGGACTCAGCGCAATAGTTTCGCCTTTCCTAAGAGATGTAAAAAAAAAAGTAGAGATTACCGCCCAACTGGTGACTTCCCTTTTGGAAGGAGTGTTCTTCCCAGTGAGGATATTTGGGGAAGTGCTTTGAAACCCTAGGTTGAAAGCCAATGTGCCTTCATATATCAGCCATCTGAGTCCATTTTTCGGTTTTTTTTTTTTTTTTTTTTTTTGTTGCCAATTTGAGCACATCTGCTTGAGGCTGCTCCCCTGAAATTCTTCTAGTATTTCTGGTTTATTGGGTCTTCATCCTTTTAAGCGAAATCCGACATGACCATGGATCTTTGCACCGCGTTCGCCATGCCTCTGACTCTTTTTAAGAAACTTTGCAACTAGCCGTCCATGTAGTGATTTTCGCAGATGGCTTTTAATGGCGCCAGATGTTCCTCTTTGAGTTCATCTGCGTTTTTGTCACACAAGTCATCAATGGTATTTCCACGATTGGCATTGGGCATCTTGACTTGAAGAAACATCTCTTCGATATCAGCACCCTAAAGAATGATTGGAGGAGGTCTGATTTACGCAACGGGGCATCATTAAGGTTTCGTATCTGTATTGAATACTATTCACGCTTTCTTTGAACCAGATGAACTAGGAAGAAGTAAGTTAAATAGATGTCTCATCCTGCGGTCGTTTCTGTTTCTGAAAACATTTTGTCCGCATGTCTGTTATCCATTAAATTGTTTATTTGGTTTTCAGATATCTCCTTTAAATTCTTCTTTGTTTTTTTTTCTCTTCTCAATATTTTACTTTACTTATCGTTGATAGGTTTATAGTGTTTGCGACGATAAAGAAGAATGTGTGATTCGAACCGACGCTATGACGGTTAGATTCACTAAAAGATAGAACCAATGCTCAACACATCAGACCATTGCCACGTGTATAAATTCGTCGTTATTCTGAAGTACACTCAACTGATGTGTAATTGCTATATTATAGCAATGGTATATGGTTCTGATGCCCTGCTTATTCTAATTTCTTTCAGCGTTCTTCACTATTTGCTTGTATATTATGGGTGTGTCTCTTAGAAACGCCACCCTTTTGGTTTGCCCTCCACACCAATTTTCTAGGAAATGGATGAATCCAGCAGGGAGATGTGGAACCTTTCATCGAGGAGAACCAACACTCAGGATCACTGCTTGATACGGGGATGTGGCGGTGTTCAGTATCCTCTTTGATGGAGATTTTTTGGGGTGTACAGTGTGATGACGCGGCGGTTCCGCCAAACCCCACGGTTCGCTTTCCTGAAAAAACCCCATAACTTTCACCCAATCTCCTAATTTCGCTAATGCAATCGCATTAGCACCTTAAATGCTTAACGCATTAAAGAGATCAAACCTGTAATCTAAAAAGCCCCTGGAAAAGAAAACTTACCCTTCATGCATCTCTTCGCATACAATTCTCCGTAAGATTTCTTTCTTAACTTATTACAACCCAACTCCCATTGTTTCCTGCCAACGCATTTGCATTGGCACCTGAAGACATTTTCCTTTTTCAAGGACATTTAATGCATACAACGCATTATCTAAAATTCTTAAAATAGTTCCTTAATGTGCATATGCACCATAAATACAAACCATTCGGCACCCATTGTTATCAATTGAAACGCAATGTCGGGCGGCTTGGTGTTACAGCTGCAACAAGCCGACCAGCGATTCGTTGTTCAATAGACAAACAATCATCCATTTCGTACGTAGCCACAAACTAATTACGCTGCATATACAAATGCAGGCAAGGGATTTGTTTCTGCCACCAATCCCATTAGCACATTTCCACATTGCATGGCCGCCTATTTATTTAGCCGCAATGTACATCTCAGACAAAGACCTAAGCGTTCCCTTTGTCTTCTCATATTTCAGGATCTGCTTCTCATCAGCAGCGGCAAGAGCAAACAGAAAACCAATTATCATCCAAGGAGATTCGGTTTGTTTGCTTTACCGAACTCGCATCTAATGAATGCACATTTTCCCTTTCTTTGTCTCAGATTCATTCCCATGGCCTTGTGTATGAAAAACC
Source organism: Microdon myrmicae (assembly GCA_963931805.1). Taxonomy (NCBI): domain Eukaryota; kingdom Metazoa; phylum Arthropoda; class Insecta; order Diptera; family Syrphidae; genus Microdon; species Microdon myrmicae. Next base: position 37,073,923 of record OZ007502.1, read on the forward strand.
AATGTGATCTTCACTCAAACATACACATAAATTGCCGTCTTTCTTCCTTGTTTTCACCACGAGAGAAACACTTTCTCTCTCGAGAAAACTCACCCCCGGTTGCGAAGTCGCTCTAGATCGAGCAGAGCAACGCTGAGTCCTTTTCCATCCGCTAACCACGCTGGTCGCACGATCTCCCGCTCTCCGCTGCGTACGGAGACGCGAATATTCCCCCCGAGTCGTAAACCCGTCGAGTCGAGAAAGCGCGTTTTTAAGCAAAATAAGTTTAATGTCTCATTTGTTGTTTCTGTGCGTCCTTTTACCTTCGGTGTAATTATTTTGTTTGTTTGACCCAATTAAGTACAATAAAATTAAACTACATCCATAAAATAAAAAAAAGGTAAAATAAAACCAATCACAATAGACAATCAGTGCGTTTTACTTCCTTCTCCTGTTGTGGACGCTGCGTCGTCGAGTTCTGTTTGTGCTTTTCCTTTTGTGTCCGGCAGAACAATCACAATTGGTGGATTACGATAGTGGAAGTAGTGGGTGGATGGTAGACCACAGACCATCCATCCCCACAATGACATCTTGTATACTTCTTGAATGTTGGTGCTTGCAGGTTGTCCTTTTGTGTTGGTGGGTGTTTAAAACAGAGCTTTGTTTTTTAACATGTTCCCATTTCTCTCTGACACTGGCCCTCTTGAATCTGTCGCATTTGATGTGACGTCTTTGTCGTTGCGTCCAACTGGTTGACGCTTTGACGGAAGTTATGTTAGACTTTTGAAGACGCCGGCGGCGCCTCGTGCTAGATGGCGCACTTGGTCTTGTGTGTGGAGCGAGAACATGTGTCGGTAATGTGATAGCGTACAGTTTGGAAGATAGAAGTGTCCCACGCTAGTGCAGTTCCTGTAATCGGATCGTGTGGCAAATGTATTGTTGTTTGTGCAATCAGCATGACATACCACCAGGTTATATCTACGTTCCGAGGTGCTCTGCTCTAATGGTCGCTCTTCTTAATAAATAGGGTTTCTCGTCAGACAAAACATGTTACCAGTGGTTCCTCCTGGATATTACCAGGATGCTTCTTGTGGGACAAAGTCGCTACCCATGGTTAATTCCATTTCCATGAATTCTTTGAAAACCATAAATTCTGATTGTTCTTGCTAATTATGGCTCTGGTGGTAAATGAACCAAATGGCCGACTACGTCTTACTGATTATTTCCTTCATAGTTTAGAGTGAGTTTAAGTCCTGCGCTCTTCCTAGTACCCTGATGGCAGGGTACTAGGGACTGGTTTCACATCGCAAGCGATAACGCAACCGGATTCTTGAGTTTTGTAAATTTGGCCAATGTCATTACTCCCAAACTTCCAAAGCGTGTATGTAGTGTTTTCATCACCTTCGTGGGATCTCGGACATCAATAGCAGACGGCCTTTCCTGCTTTGTTCTAGAGTGCTCTTCGCAAACGGGCCCAGTTCTACACGATAGTGAACTCGGATGCATTACTATTAAACGCCCTTTGTAATTCCAGCCATTCTTCACTAGCACCCTTGAATATGGGAGCTCGATCACATGTGGCCGATAGTGAAAATGGTATTATCAAAAACTTACTCCATAAACATGACGACAACAACTGGAAATATGCAAGCAAACAACAAAACATTATTTACTCTACTTAATTTATATCGTTTTAATTTCTCGAAATATAATATGAGAGCATTTTATATAGAGCACCTTAGAACTAGAAAAGAAAAAACTGACAAACCAATCACAAGCAATGGAGTCTGTTTCGTTCGTTAATCGTCCGTAACTCGCCCACTCGTACTTTGCAGAAAATTCAAAGTGGAATTTAACTTTTCTCAAAGACCATTCAAGTTTATTTTTCTGTTTTAAAAACCGCCTAAACCACAATCAATAAGTTTTTTTATATTATGAGCTGAGAAATTTGATTTTCAAAAGAGAAAAATAGACGACAACGTCTGTGCGTGTAGTCAATTCGTTTTAAAAATGGTTAATTATAGTAAGCTTGTGGGTTCGAATGCATCATTTTGCATCTATTTTGGCTAATAAATTGACTGATTCCTCTTTAGCAGCATCACGGATAACCGACTCAAACGTCTGTGGAATATCTTCTTTGTGTAAGTGCTTTCGGAGAGATTTGATCATTTTATTCGAGAGCAGTACGGGCTGTACGGGCTGTGCTTTCTCCTTGATATTCGAAGATGATTGTGTATTTTGAATTTTAATTGGTTCAGAAACATCTTCAGCCGGTTTTTGTTCCTTGGTTTCTTCTGGTATCCGTAAAAGAGATTCTGATGGTGATGGTAAGTATTCATCTTTATCAGAATACCGATATGTCCTAATATATATTTCTGGTGGCTTTTGTAATGTCGGCTTTTGTGGCAGTACTTTTTGTTGTGATGGTTTTATATTGGTTTTTGAATCGAATGTTTCTACACATGTGAATTTCTTTAGATTAGCACCATGAGATTTATATTGAACAGGACATCCAGCCGCTAGACTGGATAGTTTTTTCATGAATTTACCATATCGCTTGATGAACTGTTGCCGATGATCAATAGCTTCGACTAGATCCCAATATACAACACTCTTTGTTTGGAGAACCTCTTCAAATGCCCTCATCACTTCGGAGTTTGGTTTATCCGTTGATAAGCAATGAACTAGGAATTTGATGAATTCTTCTTTGGGCAAAGTTTTTTGCAGCATTTCGAGCCGCCGAACTGTACCCGAGTATGTAGTTGTCTCAGTAGCCGATTTAGATAACGGTGTCACGAAGTTATCTGCAGACTTGTTTTCCAATGACTTTTGAATTCTAGATCGATTTATTTGAGATTTAGAATTACCATATTCTAAGCGACGTGCACGTTTTGATTTTTCTTTACTCAATTCGTGAAAAGGATTTATCCTCTCGCTGCCGCTGTGTGGCACACTAGTCATAAGATTTTGTTTAGAAAATTCAATACCCATTTGTCTGGCCTTAGCCAGTTCTTCTCGGCGGACTTCCTCTTTGCTCTTCGGTTTGGGACGGTATGGTTTTGCCTGACGGTTTGACTTTGTTATTGAATCTTTAATGCGACGCAACAATTTGCCAAGGCGAATCTTCTTAACTTGGGTGTCTAGAGGCTTCTCATCAAAATGCCGAACATTCATGTAAGCCTCTTTTACTCTTTCAAATTCGTCGGGATCCTTTCGATGGAGACGTCGAAAGAATGGAGTTCGATGAATTTGGTATATATCAACGGATGGATCAAGTGGTAAATCCATTTTTGAATTTTTTTTTAGCTTCTAAACGTATTAAAAGCTCAAACGAGAGATTTTCAATTAATAGTATTTTGCTTAAGCGACCAGATATTTTTTCAATTTTAAAAATATACAATCAATTAAATTTTGCTTCTCCGAATTTTGATATCTAATTCAACGAAAACTAATCAACATCTTTATGAAAAGTTTCGGTTCACGAGCTCGATTGCTTAGTGGGTTTCTATAGTATTTCTACACAATTGTGTTTACAGTGCGTCGGAATTTTCAATAATCGTTTTCAATTCGCCGTTGCTTATTACTAATCACGAACTCCAATCTGAAGCTGGTTTTATGGATTGATATGCAGTATTTGTTTTAATTTTGAAAACGTGTTATAATTATAACACCAAACAACGGTCCTTCTCAACGCAGAAAGATACGCGACGATCCGGAGAGAGACGATGAGACTCTTCAAACGCAAAAATCTTAGAAAATTCTAGAGCAAAGAACATCAGAGGTATGCAGCAGACGCAATAAATCGATTGAAAAACAAAAAGGCGCCCGGACTCGACTACATACCGGCAGAGCTTGTGAAGCATGGAGGAGAGGCAACCGCTCGAAAGATCCACCAGCTCATTCAAACAATATGGGATAAGCAAGTCACCCCGGAAGAGTGGAATACCTCAATAGTCGTTCCCATTTTCAAAAAAGGCGACAGATCTGACTGCGAAAACTACAGAGGAATATCATTGCTCCCAACCGCATACAAAATATTAACAAATGTCATTCTAGCGAGAATCACACCGTACGCAGAAGGGATACTGGGAGACTACCAATGTGGATTCCGTAGGAACCGGCCAACAAGCGACCAAATGTTTACAATAAGACAACTGCTGGAAAAGAAGTGGGAATACGGAGAGACGGTCCACCAACTGTTCGTTGACTTCAAAAAAGCGTACGACTCAGTCGCAAGGCAAAGACTCTACCATATTTTAGTTGAGCTGGGAATCCCGAAAAAATATGCCGCCGTCATTCAAATTTGCATGAACGAAAACAAAGGGCGAGTTAGAATAGAAAACCACCTCTCAGAGCCATTTGAATCCCGGACGGACTAAAGCAGGGAGATGGTCTATCACCGTGTCTTTTTAACCTTGTCCTCGAGTATGTTGTGGTTCTTTAAATCTAGTCAGGGCGTCGGCAAGGACGCAGGGTTCACTAGACTTCCCACTCTCTGCTGCACAAACGATTGATGAGCGATTACTGAGCGAATTAACCACCGGGAGAACACAACATACATAAAGAAAAACACTCAGTATTACTCGTCCCAAAACTTCCTTTTATTTACACTGAATATCGATTAGTTAGTTAGTCCTTTAAGCTATCACCACCGATCTCTATCTCGGAATCTACCGGGAGGTAACACACGTAGTCGATTTTTCTTTAAGGCTTTATTTAAATCACTTTCGGACAGGTTCCGAAGGGAGAAAAAGATGTTATAAATCCTTTGATTACCGAGCACCGGACGTTAAGAGATTCACGTATATTCACATTATCACGCGGACTTTACTGGACCTTTACAACTGCACGCAGCGGTGGCTAAGATCTGACTCCTCTTGGATGTCTCTTAACAGACATCCAACAAAAACGAACCTAAGGGCTTCGCTGCCGGAGGGCAGCCAATGGTGAAGGTCATAAAAAAAAAGGGAAACAGGAAAAACTCATGTTGCAGGTCAAATCTGCTGCTACATGTATGGGCAAGATAAACTGCCGCCATCCGCAAGGGATAGATTCTTTGATTGACGTGAGTCAATAAAACCCTTGCCGAAGGCAGGAATCTATTTTGGGATAATGAATCCAGCATTGGGTATGGCCGTTGCTAGATCGTTCAACATAAACACATTTCGGTCATGTATGATTCGATGCATGTTGCTTTAGAGATACGTTAATCCCGTTGTGGGTACTGTCAGGCGAAAATATCCGCTTGGGTGTTTACTTTGTGTAAACGAAAACGGCCTCGATAGCCAGCATGAGAATCGTGGCTACTCGTCGCTTATGTAAATATTGGTGGTCATGACCGATGCTGGTGATCGTTCCAAGAAACGGCAACGGATCATAAAATCGGTCATGCTGATATCCAAGCAAATATACGCGCCTGAAAGGCCACTGTTTAATTTGATCTTCTCTACTTTAGGAAAGATAGATCATAGAACATGCCGCTGAAAATCTGGCTTGCAGATGTGCAAGCAACCCGAAATGACTGCTAGGTCAATGGATGGGTACAAAGATAACACACGGAAAGATTAGCGTGTGTTGGTGGATATGTGCCATCCATTGTTGGGTCGCGGAAGCTCGGTTGATGCTGAATTGGTGTCATGACAAGATGATAATCTTGCCATGAATTACGCTTTCAGGAATGACCGTGGAGAAGAGGCTTGGAACAGCCCCCAAAAAAGGTAAGCTGCCTAATATGTATTTATGTCGGTTATCCGTAGGGATAACCGAATTGATTCCAGCTAATTGGGTGGCGGTTAATGCCCTAGCAAGATTATACAATCTTGCCGAAATTTCAACTTTAAGGTAAGTTGCATTGCTGGTAATGGTGGGGATCAAGCGACGCGTGGCTCTTCGGGCCCTGAAAAGCCCCACAATGTCATCAGGAAGGTACAAGATGACAACATGGCCGGATCATCCCTGAACGGCGTCACACAAGTGCTCGCATATGCGGATGACATCGCCGTTCTGGGCGATAATCTAGAAACTGTTAGTAAAAACTGTGAAATCATCATGCAAGCGGCAGAAGAGGTGGGCTTAGAAATAAATGAAGACAAAACAAATTACATGATTACGGCGAGAGCGGGTGGACCTCAAGGAACACATATAAACGTCAGAGGCAAGATATTTGAAAAAGTTAAAGAATTTAAATATCTGGGAACGACACTGACGGCCAGTAACGAAATGTCGAAGGAAATTAACAAAAGACTGCATTCCGGCAACGCTAGTTGGTACGCAGTCAGTAAACTGCTGAAATACAAACTGCTATTACGTAAGATAAAACTCCGTGTCTATAGAACCATAATCATGCCAATTGTTCTATATGGATGCGAAACATGGGCTCTCACAAAACGGGAAGAAAACAAATTCCGCGTATTCGAGAATAAAGTACTAAGGGGTATCTTTGGTGGTAAATATGACGAGGATGCAGGACAATGGAGGAAACTGCACAACCACGAATTGGAAGAGCTATATCGCAAATCTACAATAGTGAGAGTAATCAAGCCGCGAAGATTAAGATGGGCCGGACACGTGGCGCGAATGGGGAACGATAGGACCGCGCATAGAATTCTTGACGGTAGACCCACGGGAAAGAGACCGACCGGACGCCCGCGACGGAGATGGAAGGACAATGTTAGGTTTGACCTAGAGGAGGTCGGATCGATTGGTCAAGCGTGGAAGGAGAGCGCACAGGAGAGGGAACGATGGCGGAGTCGAGTCGGTGAGGTCATGAACTTCCGGGTTCCTACAACATGGCAGAGTCTTTGCCTTGCAACTGAGTCGTAGGCTTTTTTGAAGCCAACGAACAGTTGGTGAACCGTCTCTCCATATTCCCACTTCTTTTCCAGTAGTTGCCTTATTGTGAACACTCGTTGACTGGTTCCTACGGAATCCGCATTGGGAGTCTCCCAATATTTCTTCTGCGTACGGTGTGATTCTCGCCAGTATGACATTTGTTAGAATTTTGTATTTGGTTGGGAGCAGTGATATTCCTCTGTAATTTTCGCAGTCAGATCTGTCACCTTATTTGAAAATGGGGATCACTATTGAGGTTTTCCATTCTTCCGGAGTGACTTCCTTATCCCATATTGTTTTGATGAGCTGGTGGATCTTTCGAGCAGTTGCCTCCCATCTATGCTACACAAGCTCTGTGGGTATGCAGTCGACTCCGGCCGCCTTTTTGTTTTTCAATCGATTTATTGCGTCTGCAACTTCGTTGAAAGAGGGCTCTGGGATCTGAGGCCCCGCTGTATGTACGCCTGGTGCGTTTATTTGTGGTTGATGAGTGCGTACATTGAACAGGTTTTCAAATTACTGCTTCCATCTTGTCACGATATTGTTTGTTTCTGTGACCAGACAGCTGTTTGCGTCTCGAATTATTTTGGCTCTCCCTCGATAGCCATTTCTAATTGAATTTATGCCGCCATACATACCTCTGATGTTCTTTGCTCTAGAATTTTCTAGGATTTTTTCGATCCGAGTCTTCTCCCATTCGCGTTTTTTGCGTTTGAAGAGCCTCATTGTCTCCTTCCGAATTGTCGCGTATCTTTCTCCGTTGACTTCATGACTTTATTTTTTTTATAATGACTTTTACTATTTATTGACCTGTAGGAACCCGGAAGTTCTTGACCTCGCCGACTCGACTCCGCCATCATTCCCTGTCCTTTGCATTCTCCTTCCACGATTGACCATCCGATCCGATCTCCTCAAGATCAAACCTAACATTGTCCTCCCATCTCCATCGCGCCCGTCCTGCCGGTCTCTTTCCCGTTGGTCTAGCGTCAAGAATTCTACGCACGGTCCTATCATTGCCCATTCGCGCCACATGTCCGGCCCATCGTAATCTTCGCGACCTGATTACTCTCACTATTATTTCTAATAACTTTACTTGACATAATGATTTTAATTTTTTATTTTGAATCTTACTGTTTTAGTTGTATCTTACCTGTCGTAATTTAACTCTAAGTTTTAATCCGTTGCATCCACTCTTTATATACCCAAATTGTGGGTGTAGAAACGCAAACGATGTATCCTCACTTGACACGACCCAGAACGTATGACCCATATTGAGTCCAATTGCCTAGCACGAGTCATCTGCATTGCTTAATTGCTATCGCCACTAGATTGATCTATTTTAGGCTTTGGTTTAAGCAATGGTATTGCTTAATTGATGTTTGCACTCGATCGAACCGCTTTCAAGTCATTCGTATCATTTAATCGATTAGCGTTTCGTCGCTATGTCTGCCCTTTCGCAGATCTCAACACTTCGATTCGAAACTCCGTTAAACGGTGCGCCAATTACCTTTGAAGACGCCGGCGGTGTCCAGTGCCAGGTGTTACACTTGTTTTCGGATACGAGGCCAAAAATGCATTTGCAATGCGATAGTGTGTGAAAATGTCTCATGACAGGTGCAGTGGTTGTTTTGAATTACGATGCAAAAAACGCATTTGCAAACGATAGCGTGCAGCTTAGGAAGTGAGAATGCGTCATTGGATGTGTGATATTATGCGTTGATTGTTTTTTCAATTTATTTTTTATTAGACTTCTCTCGGGAGAGGCGAACCTATAGCGCCGAGTGGGCGCCCCGAGATGGAACCAAATGACTGTTGCAATTTTTTTTGAACAGTTGTAGGTTGTAACGCTCCAGGAACACTCGCGCGGGAGTGAGTTCCACAGCTTCACCGCTCTGTAACGGAACCAGTTCTGATCCAGGGATGTTCGCGCCGTCGAGAGATGTGCAATCCGTCGGATAATCTTGTGGGGTGCATATAAGCCGAATTACGCAGAACAATGCCACGGATTTCCGAAGAATAATATCTGTAAAACAGACAGAGGTCAGCTACGCTCCTTCGATGTGATAGCGACTGTAGTCCCCACGTCAGCGCCGAGTCCCCGATCACGCGGGTCGCTCGTCTCTGTATGCTTTCAAGTAGGTCGAGGGTATGTTTAGGAGCCGATCTCCAAACATGAGAGCAATATTCGAGCGCGGGTCTAATTTGGGATTTATACAGGAGAAGAAGTTGGACCGGAGTAAAATATTTCTTGGCTCTAAAAAGATAGCTCAGGTTTCCCGAGGCTGACCTGGCGATGCTCGACATATGTTTGACATGATACATTCCCACAGACCGTGACACCGAGCAATTTCAAACTTCCCCAAGCTTCGAGGGCCTGGCCATTCATCATCAGCTGTGGAACCTGTGGGGTTCTCTATATTACACGGAGAACCAACCCACAATTACAACCCTATTTCGCCCGCTAACCGCGTACCACCTCAACCCCAATCCCTTCCGTCGGCTATTTCACCTGCAAAAGGTATACCCCAAAGACCGCATAACCTGAATTCATTATTTATGCAGATAATGCATAATTGAATTCAGCCCTTTCTTACGATACGGCAACACTATTGCATAAACCACATGAGATTTCCACCGGAAATCACAATTTCATTTTTGGTTAGCAACAGCAAAGCCTGTGCAAGCGATGCTGTTGCTATATAGCAAGACCGCTGGGGTAATTTCAGATTTCTTGTGTTTGGTTCTCTCGCTCATATTTCCCAAGCCATCGCAGCGTCCTTTTGACCTCCCCCAGATACGCTATTTGCTGGGGATCATAAACTCAGTGGTCAGGTGAATAGCACAAAAAATGCTTTTCATCCCATTCCATTTCCCCTTCTCAGAGTGCATTGCACTCTGAGATCAATCCAATATCCAAACGGGGTCATTCGGTCACCATTGATTTTGCGTTCGTTGCACGTAAAAAGCAAAAGCATCCCCGGGATCATCGCGTTCTTCGTTTTGGTTCTCACATTCACTCTAGCCCATTGACTATTGAATTAACCCACAAGAGTTTATTCACCTCGATGGGCGGTGGAAATGAGAGCGCGCAGATGAGAGTGCGATCTCGATTGGTTGATCGTTGAATAGAACCGCAGAGTCAAATGCCATCCCTCGTCGGCGACAGTCGAATTTTAACCACCGGGGTGCGAACACACACATGTGATCAGTGCGAGTAAGTCAAGTTTCATCCCTCGCGGAGTGGAGTCCGTTTTTCTTCTTCCCCCGTGGAGTAAAGTCGTTGTGGAAAAGTCGAAGCATAGAGTCGAGTTAAAGTCGCTAAATATACAGTTTTGTTGCACATTCTATAAAATATAATCTGAAAAAATTTGAAAGCGCATTTAAAGTAATTGGTGATTAGAAAACAAGATAAAGTCAATGTGAGGCAGTCGTAGTACTGAGCACAAGAGCGCGAACTTAAATATTTAATGATAGACACAAAAAAAACGACATAGTGAAATAAAGAGACAGAAAGCAAATAGTATGATAAAGAAGAGCTCATAAACAAAAACAACACCAGTGAATTTTATTTTTCTCCCTTCTTGGCGTGTGGATTTTTGGTGAACAATTTTCGGCGAAATAATCACCAGGTGGTATTATTTATCCAGTGACGAGGTGGGTGTTAAGTGAACCCGTGTCGTACATGACACACACAACTTTCCAACCCCCACAAACCGATGATCCTTTTTTCTTTGTGAATGTTGTATATTGTGTCTTCGCTGCATTTAAGTCGACGAGATTGGCTCTTCCCCACTACAGGACTTTATCCAGATCCCGATTCAGAGAGTCAATCTGTCTACGTCTCAGCTGGTGCGATGTAGGTGCACCAATCGGCCGAACACTCGTAAAGGAGGAAACAAGCGTAATATCATCCGTAAAACTGAACACTTTGTTATCTGTTGTCTCCAACAAACCATTTATGTGAACCAAAAACAAGGTTGGAGCCAAAATAGAACTTTGGGACACCCCCGAATTAACAGGATACAAATCCGAACACTCGCCGTCCGCAACAACCCGGATTGGTCGATTTTCGAGGAAGCTCTGTCTAGTCGCAAAGCTGCTGGGAAAGTCCATATGAACGAAGATTGCTCAGCAATGCCCCGTGCCAGACGCGGTCAAAAGCCTTGGAGATATCCAATGCGACCGCCCTTGACTCACCATGCCGCTCAATCGCAGATGTCCATATATCAGTTATAAGTGTCAAAAGGTCTCCCGTGGATCGCCTGCCACGGAATCCGTATGACGATCATTCAGAAGTCCGTTCCACTGCAAATACTTAATTAGCTCAGTATTGATGACTTTTTCCATTACCTTAGATAACATACACAGTAATGCTATCGGACGGCAATTTTGTGGGCGACACTTTTTTCCCGTCTTTGAGATTGCCTGAACTCGAGCGATTTTCCAGCAGGCAAGAAAGGTCCTCCGTGCGTAATATAAGCGGAAGAGTCTGCCAATAACCGGCGATAGTTCTGGAGCACAGTTCTTAAAGACTATCGCTGGTGTTCCGTCCGGGCCGGTTGCCTTCCTACAATCCAATTCACGTAGAATGCATTGAATAGTATGCAGACGAAATCTCACATCCCGCATGGAAGACCGTACCGGTGCAATCACGGGTGGCTCTAACAGGTCGGGATCGCGGTTTGAATTCGCGGAAAATAAATTCGCGAACACATTAGGTTTATCCTTTGAATTCGTGACTAAAGTCCCGCTGTCTGTCACCAACGGAGGGAAAGAGGGGGATGCGAAGTTACCGCTGACAGCTTTTGCCATTGACCAGAAGGAGCGCGAACCAGTTGGGCACCGAAGGAGGTTATTGGTCACCATGTCGTTGTGAGCTTTCATCGCTTTCATCACCTGATTGCCCACGTTTCTGATTCTAACAAAATCGTTCTGTTAACATCAGTAGGATTGGAGCGCCATTGCTTAAAAGCTCTATTTTTTGCCACTGTAATCTGATTTTTTGTCAAATCATGGTTTATCAGATGAACTTCGTTTGATGGAACGTGGAATGTAAATCTCCATCCCGAGAAGAATAATTTCTGATACCGACTCCACGCAAGCGTTAACATCGAAGTCTCCGCAGCACACCTCCGACATGGAAAGGATGCGAAGCAATCTCGCAAATCGTCCCAGTTAACAGCCCCATACTTCCATACATGGCGAAGCTGCCTAGGCCGGTTATTCGCTTGATATGCAAGTGCTTGCGCGACAGATACCAAGCAGTGATCTGATTTTCCCAGTGGCGCAGAAACCTCTACGGTATAAATACACGGTTCGGATGTCAAAAACAGATCCAGGGTATTCGCATAATCGCCTCGGGCATCCGGCACTGGCGTTGGTTCCGCCACGAGTTGAGTCAAGTTGTAGCTTACAGCAAACATCTCCGCCAGCCCCCCAGCCTCGTCGGTTCTGTTAGAATGTAACAACCTACAGGAATTGTGCAAATTAAAATCGCGAAGGACAACAATTTCGGAAGCTGGGTGGTATATCTGTATCCAGTCGACGGTATGTGAAAGATGTTCGAAAAATGTCGCTGGTCGATCGTCATTCGGGGAGCGGTAAAGACAACAAAGATATTTAACGGAATTCCTCAGCACGACCCTCAACCATATGATGTCCATATTATTGGGTTCGAACGCCTCCATCCTCTAGCAAGCCAGATCGGACCGCGCGAAGACGCAGACTCCGTCCTTGTAAGTCGTATCCTGAGCAACGAAGATATGTCGAATCAGTTGACGAATCGACCTGTGTCTCAGTTAGGGCAAGGATATCAGGTTTCGTTGTTTGCAAATATTGGTGGACGGCGTTTACATTCGTAGTAGTGAAACCGATGCCCGTGATGTTACATAATGCCGTCACCAGTCGAGCGTGGGCAGAGCCTCGAGAGCGAGCCTGGTTATGCGATGACGATGACCTGTTAAAGTTCCATTATTTATCATGATATCTGCTTGATGTTCCCCCTAACATAGCTCTTACTCAGCCAACAGATATCACATGTACAATCGATTCGTGACCTTGACATCGTATGTGATAGGGAGCTTAACTTCATCCCAGACATTGATGACATTATCCTCAAGGCCAACTCTGCTCTTGGTGTTGTGAAACACTGATCGAAGGAATTCGTTTCCCGATTACTCTATATAGCCTTTGTACGTCCCCTTCTTGAATATACTGGTCAGGTCTGACCTCACTACTCGTCCCATATTCCCAAGATCTAAAGCAACGTCGTTTTCTTTTTACGTTTTGCCCTCCGAGGATTGAATTGAGAAAATCCTCTGATTCTATCTGCATGCACAAAACGTCTCTACTTAATTAACCTTACCTCACTTGAAAAACGCAGAATTCATGCCGACATCCTCTTCATCCGCCGTCTTTTCTCAGATTCAATTAACTGCCCAAGACTGCTCTCCTCCATCACACTTTACACTAACCCCCGAAACCTGCGAAACACTCGTCTCTTCTATTTGCCCGCCCATCACACTTCTTACGGTTCTAATGAACCCATTTCGCGAATGCGATTCGAATTGAAAGATCTACGACAATGGTCATGCTGTCATTCGATTAAACGTCCGACACTCATCAATACCAACGTGACTGGTGGTTCGTGTTTTACTGGCCAGCCTTTAACGAAATTGTTCTCTCGAAAACCCCTTTGAAATGGAATAAGAAGCCAATCGAATCTACGAGGGTAGGTCAATAAGTCGTTACTAACGCCTACGATAGCGTTCGTAGTATCGCGAATGTCCTGTCTTTAGTAAGTATCATTCCTCACTAGGTATTTGTCAATTTTTAATTTGTTTCATGTTTCAATTTTGTCTGATAAATTTGGTATGAAAAAAATATCTGCGAGATGGGTGCCGCATTTGATCTCAGCTATGAGCTTTTGGAGCGCATGAGTCGCAACCCAGAGGAGTTTCTGCGCAGATTAGTAACTGTAGATGAAACGTGGATACACCGATACACTCTCAAGACGAGAGAACAGTCAAACAGTGGATTGTTAAGGGCGAACCGGCTCCAAAGAAGGCCAAGACGATGAAATCAGCTGAAATGGTTAGGGCTACTGTGTTTTGGGAGGCACGTGGTATTATCTTCATTGACTATTTGGAAAAGAGACAGACAATAACTGGAGAGTATTATGCGTCATTATTAGATCAGATAAATGAGAAATTAAAAGAAAATCGTCCTCATTTTCTAAAGACTTATTGACCTGCCTTCGTATTTAACCGAACCATGACTGCTCGGTTCATCGAACTCTGCAAATGCTTGATCGAACTATCATCATCATCGGCACTGCAACCGGGATCCGGTCTTGGCCTTATTTAGCAAGTCTCTCCACCGGTATCCGGTCCTTATCCGAGACTTGTTAAACTGTCTAAAATAATTTGTTTTTCGGGGCAAGGTTATTAGCCCTGCGCCAATCGAACTATACTTTGTTTTATATCACTGGTGTTTATTGATGCCCCACTATAAAGATGAGCTTCATCATCATCATCATCATCGGCACTACAACCGGTATCCGCTGTTGGCCTTATTGACCAAGTCTCGAGGCTTGTTAAATTTTCCATAATAATTTATTTTTCGGGCAAGATTATTAACCTTGCGCCATAATAAAGATGAGCTTGTTCATTCGAAATTCCTCAACGCCGATATACATTCTACAAATTTTAAATCCGAAATACCGGTATTAGTTACGAGGGTTGCCTCTTATGTTTCGGGATTTGGCAACCCTAATGTTGCAATCCGGCAATTGACAGCTCTGTCGTAAACTTGGACATATTTGAGGTTATACGCACTCAGAACGTTTTGACATACGAGTGCTATTTGTGTTGTTTACAGTAAGTTAAAAGATTCATCTCGGCCCAAAAATGGAATTAAATCGTCAACATTTTCGTGCGATTATTTTTTACAACTTTCGGCGTGGATTAACTCAGCAACAGTGCATGGATGAACTTAATTCAATTTTTGGCGATGAAGCTCCATCAAGGACCGGTGTTTATCGATGGTGTGGTGAATTCAATCGTGGTCGTAGTTCACTCCAAGATGAATTTCGTAAAGGTCGTCCAAAATCAGTTGTTGTTCCGAAAACCATTGATGCTGTGCGCGAACTGATATTGGAAGATCGTCATGTGACCTATCGTGAGATTGAGACAACCTTAGGCGTTAGTGGGACCAGCATACATTCAATATTGCATAAACATTTGACTGTCAAAAAAATTTGTTCTCGTTGGATCCCACACAATTTGTCAATCGCCCAAAAAAAGGCTCGTGTCAATTGGTCGAAAGAAATGCTCAAAAAATGCGGTCGCGGTGCTTCGAAACACGTCTATGACATCGTGACAGGTGATGAATCGTGGATTTACGCGTATGAGCCCGAAAGTAAACAGCAGTCGACTGTCTGGGTGTTTCAAGATGAGCCAAATCCAACAAAAGTTGTTCGCGCACGAAGCACTTCCAAGCAAATGGTCGCCTGTTTTTTCGGAAAAACTAGACATGTCGCAACCGTACCACTAGAACAACGCAGAACAGTCAATTCTGAGTGGTACACAACCATTTGTTTGCCAGTTGTCTTCCAAGAAATCAGGAAAACCAACCGCCGAAGACGGATCACTCTTCACCACGACAATGCGAGCTCTCACACATCGGCTGCGACAACTGCATTTTTGGGCACCCAAAACATCGATTTGATGGGTCATCCGCCGTATAGTCCTGACTTGGCACCGAATGACTTCTTTTTATTCCCGTACGTAAAAAACAAACTGAGAGGTCAACGTTTTTCGACACTTGAAGAAGCGGTTGCTGCATTCAGAATGCATGTGTTGGAGATACCTCAATCAGAGTGGCAAAAGTGCTTCGACAATTGGTTCAAACGCATGCAAAAGTGTATAGATCTTCATGGGGAATATTTTGAAAAACAAAGTGATTTTCGATGATCAATATTTGTTTTTGTTCTCTAATCCCGAAATATAAAAGGCAACCCTCGTATTAGCCCGGTTTAGCAAGGGTTGCTGCAGTGTGATTACATATGACGAGAAGGAGTTGCACACTCGATTAGTTTGTTGGTTACATTGGCATTGGAAATCCTCTTCCTGGTCTCAATCATGCGTTTCTGATTTCAGCAAAATTCGCGCAGTAATCGAAAGGATCTATAATAGTAGAACTGTTCACATTTTCTAAACCAGGTTTTGTCGCATAACATCCTAAAAATGGATGAAAAGACAAAAATAATAGAGAGTGTGTAATTTAGTTGGTAGCCAGTAGAGATAGTAAATTAATTTAAGGACGATTAATCTAATATTGTTTTTATATTGCTTTCCTTGTTAATAACTGTGCTAATAAAAAAAAATATGTAGAGGTAAAGATTATGCAACCGTCACAACCACTAAACCTGTACGTAGAACATTACTATTCAGAAGGATCAACGAGAAAGTCTACTTCGGTTGGTACAAAATACGGAGAGATAAAGATTATGTACCAGTCACAACCAGTAAAGCTGTACATAGAACATAACTATTCGGAGAGATCAACGATAAACTGTTGGTACAAATAAATCTGTTGGAAAAGTGAAAGCCGTGAAAAGGTGACCTTACTTCGTTGTCACCTGAAAGATCATCTTGTACGAAATGAGTTACTATCGCTCTACTTAAAAATACGTCACATTGTTTAGTCAATTTATTTCAGATTTAAATAAAGTAGTGCTTCCTAGCAACCATAAATATCCAGCCACTTTAAACTTTACGATAAGTGGAGATATAGCGTTTGTGACGATAGGGAAGAACATGTGATTCGAACCGACGTTATGGCGGTTAGAATCACTAAAAGATTGAACCAATGCTCAACACATCAGCCCACTGCCGCATGTACGAATTCGATCGTTATTATCAAGTACATTCAACTGATGTGGAATTGTTGTAAAATTGCTATGTTATATGGGTCTGGTGCTTTTGTTTTTTCGATTTTCGTTCTGTGTTGTTATTCACTATTTGCTTGTATACTGCATGTATCTGTTAGAAACGCCACAGAGACCTATATCAACTTAGTCCAGACCCAATTATACTCCACACAGTCTTACAAAACCGACGCATCCCGCTTCTCTGACCGACGTGTGCCAACAACCAAATTATCAGTTACATGAAATAAAATACACCAAATCAACGTAAAAATATATTTTTGTTTTATAACTAATTTGCACAAAGAAAAGAAAAATAATAGTAATAGCAAAATTTGTAATGAACAAAAGTACGATGAAGCCAACATCAACTTGTTCTACACAAAACATTGAAATTCGTTATTAACTTTATGTGCTGGTCTATTGTTAACTTGTTTTTATTTGTTACTTGCTATATGAAACTATAAAAGACGGCACTAAAAATATGCATATGATATGGTTCTTAAGTTTCTTCTCTTTTTACAACTAATCTTTAAATGTACATAAAAATATCAAATATAAACGACTACGTGTGAAACGAGATTTACCCTCTTTCTTAACAGACGTGACTTTGATCGAACCCTAGCAACAATTCAAGAATAAATTATACATTATTAAGTATTTCAAGAAGAGCCGTTCTCAGATGTACAACAAACAAGACGATTAAAAAACCTATCAACGCTTCTATTCGTTTTGTTAGCTTACTCCTCTCATATGTTTCTAAAGATAAGTGCGACTCTCGTAAATAATTCTTTATGTTTCATTTTTATAGGTTAAGATCATTTTATAGGTTGAATACAGTCTAATGCAACACTATCACAAGCAATGTGAATGCAAAGAAAACAGTAGAAGTAACTAGTTGTCCGTGGTATATTTTTCAAAGCAGTGTAAACAAGTAGTTAAACTAACCCGGATTCTATAGAGAGACTAGTGAACCGTATGACAAAAGCCGATTTTTTTTTCTTACTTTAGTTATAATTTTTGTGTTCTATAAAAATAAATACAGTCGTCTTCAGTTCAGATGTTAAACATCAGATATCAAATCCAAATTGGGAATATTTCAACCTTAGAATAGGAATTTCTTCTTCTTCTTCTTAGTTCTTTGCTTCTCAGTGCTGACTTCAGACTCGTCGGCATCCTGGAGGTTAAATAATTCTGTTTAGTAAGTAGTCAGAGGAAAGTGGGATTTTCAGACTTACCTTATCAGCATCCAGTTTCTTGCTTTTGCCGAGCTTTTTGGCTTCCTCTTGCTTTTTCTTTTCTTTCTTTGACAGCTTACTCAAGACACTGCGATTTTTCTTCTGTTCGCGTTTTGCCGAATGTAGCTCAAGCCTTTGTTTAATACTCTAAAAATAAATCACAGATTGTTAATTTTACTTTGTGGTTGGCTATTTTCTTTTAATCATAAATTAAGATCCGATGTGCGGAGTTTCTTTTATGTTCCAGATTGTTATGTTCCACGAAATATTTATACCGCATCGCCATTTCCGCTTGTGGAAAAAAAGGGGCACGGAGGTATATCCAGGAAAGAAGGAAAGTATTCTATAGTGATGATGTTTTTTTCCTCCAAATTTTGTTCGTAGCACGATTAAATCGCATTGCTTTATTTGATACTGTTGACAAAAAATGATCTCACAAAAAACAGCGCCAAAAAATGATTGTTCCAATTCCGGCCAAATTGTTACTGAATGCTCTTCTTGTATTTAACTTGTACTTAACACATACAACGCTGTCATGGACTTTAGCGTTTTCGCGTTTTCGAAAAAAAAAAAAAAAAAAAAAAAAAAACGGCCTACGAGATTTTTCTTTACAGATTCCTCAGAAATGACATCAAAACAAGGTAATTGTTGCGGATTCGCACTGGACACAACCAGCGAATTCGCAACTGAATGCTGCCCTTGACAACACCATAACAAATGTCAGCAGCCAGCTGACATAATCGAATTTGGTTGTCAAGCAAAAAAAGACAATTGCTCGCTTCGTCGTTAACCTTTCGTGAAAGATTGTTGTAATCAAAAACTAATCCTGGTATTTCCTAGTGATCGATTAGAATAAACATAATTTAAAGTACAATCAGTCATCCACATAACTTGTATTGTATCATTCATTCTTTGGAGGATTCTTTCTTGAGGTTCCGTCGGCAGTCCATCCATTGAAGGTATTCGTTTCCATTTTACGTTTCAATTCAATTGGTTTCTGAACTACAACAATCAACATTAGTGCACGCCAGGAGACATCACTGTTCCTGACGCCAGCAACTCAGCCCACAACAAGATCCATTAGTGGAAGGTGCGTCCAATGCTTGTTGAACACACAGTAATCATAGCTATAAACTGGGAATTGAGATTACAAAAACTTCAGACAGCCTGTAACATACACAGAAGTTGCAGTGCAGTACGTGTACGTGGTAGTCAATCATTACCCTGGACGTCTATGACCCGTTGCATTTGGCTGGTTGAAACCACATTAACAATATCCTGCATCAACTGGGAGTGGCAGACTACCTTCGTAAGGTAACTATTTCTTCTTTGTGTACACAACCGTCGACGAGACAGCAAGTGCGCTTCTGCCTCGTGATCCACACCATCGGACCAATTGTGCAACCCGTTTTGGGCATCTTAAATAAACATAAGATACCCAATGCACTTTTGGTTCGCGCGCTAAGTCTTCTGTGGGATTTCAAGTAAACAAACCGATCTCCACACGCCTACGAGTGTAGTGCAGTGTTATCTATGGGATTCAAGTCATAGTGTGAAAATTGGGTGGAAGTATACAGTCCGGGAAAATCACATACCCTTTCCTTTACCTGCGTCTGTTTTTCCTCTTTTTCGTACTTCTCTTGGGTCCCCCAGGCACATCGATTTATAATCTATGGAGAGTTTTTGTTGTTTGAGTGGCGTAATACTCGTCATGGAAGGAATGTGACCTGGATTTCGGCACAGATCTAGTAGGCACCTACTACAGGGGCATAACACCTGTAGCGGTTGCTTCCGCTCATCTATCGCCGATCCTGACTTACATTCTTTCCCGAGGCGGAAATTTCAGGTCGATCTGTGTAACATTCGCGGCCTAAGATGTGACTTATCATCTGTGTCTGCTCATGTTTCTTACCAGAAACCAGCAGTTCTTGCACCTAGCGAAAGCCAGATAATAACTAAGACAGATGTCATCGATTTCAGTGTACATGTCCTTTTTTGTTTTTTTACACTAACGCGCACAAAACGGGATTTTGAGATACCCTTAAATGTCAGAGCACAGTGCGAACAGATGGAGAAGAGGCAGATAAGGAACGGAGGAATCGATGTATATTGGTCTTGTGGGTTGTATTTACCAAGGGCGTCAGCACGGACGCGGGTTAAGCGAAATACCCCACAACAATAAATGAAGCACTAAATTGTTCCGCAAGGAAAAGGAGAAAAACCAAACACGCTGTCACAACAACAGACCAAAGTAAGACGCTGGAGTTATTGTTTTTTAAAACTTTATTAACTTTGATGTTCTTAAGCGATAAACGTTGACCTGGATCCGGTATTATTTCTGCTCTTAATTATTTAGCACTCTCAAGTTTACACTTCGTTTTAAGCAACTACACAAGCGTAAAAAGGACAATTTGCCCGACTCTGATAACACAACGGACTCGACTTCTCTATGGCACGTGCGCTCACCAAGAATAATGCAATCTGACTCCTCGATGCAATCCACATCCGTCAGATTCAACGGTGATGGATCACATCGATGTGGGAGGAGCGAACAGGCTCAACTTGGCGACGGCCAATGGTGATCGGGGAAAGGGTTCAATGGGAGGATTGCCTATGTGTCCGTATAGGGCAAGTACGATGCCCCTTACCCTGCATATCGGCAACGACGAAACTGCACCTGAATAAACTTGGACGGGCATAATGAACTGCAGGCATTGCGTTTATGTAATGCCGCTGTAGGCAATTTATTCTTTGTTTTATGCGCGCGTTAGTGTAAAAAAAAACCAGCTCACACTTCATTGCTTGTTCGTTTGTTCTTGGGCAAAAATAAAAGAGACCCAGTCTCCATGTTTGCCAAACATGGCTTCGTTAACTTTTTCTGTTCCCAAAAATAATGAGAACCATGAAGGGACGACGTTTATCAGGTAAAAATAGAATCACTGTAGAAGACCATAGCGAAAGATGAGTTAAAGGAGTTCGTCCAAAACTGGAAAAAGCTTCGACACAAATGTGTCGTGTTAGAGGGAGATTAATTGAAAGAGGACAAAATTGGTGTTTACGAATAAATAAAAAGGGGGATGGGGGCGAACACACAGGGCAAAGTCTCTGATTGCTTCCAACCCGGCGAAGGCCAGGACGACCCCTGTCCCTGTTCAATCCAAGTTGACATGCAGTCTCCACCTGATGCCCCTGGATAGCTACTTTGGCACCCGCCAAGTAGTGAACCAATGCATGCAGCGTCATCCTGAAAAAGGTTGGCACAAGGCTAATAACCTTGCCCGGAAAAACAAATTATTATGGAAAATTTAACAAGCCTCGTTTATGGACCGGATACACGGCAACAACCACGGAAACGAAAAAGGTTAAACAATTTAAGAATTTTCTCATGGAACGTCCTCTCACTATATTCCCTGTCCGAGTATAAGGCTGACATAACAGCATTACAAGAAATAAGATGAACGGGGAGAGGTCTTATTCAAAGAAACGAGTATGACATTTATTACAGGTGTCATGCAAAACACCACGTGCTCGGGGTAGGCTTTCTTGTCAGCCAAAAACTGAAGCCTGCCATTATCGACTTTAATGCAATAAACGAAAGGCTATGCACTCTTCGCGTGCGAGGCAAGTTTAAAAACATAAACGTTCACGGACCTACAGAGGAGTCCCCTGACAGCGAAAAGGAAGAATACTACGAGAACTTCGAAAGGGCCCTCAATGCCTGCCCAAGATACGATGTGAAAATTGTCCTTGGTGATTTGAATGCGGAAATAGGCCATGAGCCGTTTTTTAGGCAGGTTCCCCCATAGTTTGCATGAGAACACTAATGACAATGGACGAGTCATCGAACTGGCAGCATCAAAAAACTTGTTCGTTGTGAGTACCAGGTTTTCGCGTAAAGATATCGACAAAGCTACCTAAATTGACCACGTGTTGATAGATCGCCGCCACTCCTCGAGCCTGATGACGGTACGGACGTACCGAGGTGCCACCGTCGAGTCGGATCACTATCTTGTTGGCACAGTTTTCCGAGCGCGGATTGCCTTACGGAGACGTATTGCATCCCCGGATCAGGTTCGAATCAACACGGCTGCAATGAGAATACCAGTAACACCTTTGGTCACGCGCTAGGACTCGGTCTCGGAGAGCCCGACGGAGGGAAAGTAAGTCCTGGGGCCAGAATGCCGGGCGTAGAAGAGAAATGGACACGCCTTAAGAATACTGTCATTAGTACCTCCAACTTCATCTTAGGCAGTAGTCGTAGAGATCGGAGCGTCTGGTTTGATGGTGAGTGCAAACTAGCAACTGAAGGTAAGAATGCTGCATACCGGGCAATGCAGCAGTGTCATAGGACGAGGGTGCACGAGGAGAAATACTAAGAGGTCAGAAGATCTAAAAAAAAAACTTCACAGACAAAAGAAAAGTGCCTCGGAAAAAAACCTTGTTTTCGAAATAGAGAAAAATAGAAAGCGAGGTCCGCACCAGGCGCGAAAGTTCTACCAAACACTGCGCAATATGACGCGGTATGTGACTGAGCACGATTCCAGAGACGCTACAACCATGAGTTGTACGCGATCTACCTTGAAGCTAATGTTGTAAGTAAAATCAAACTCGTTAGACTCCAGTGGGTGGGACACGTAGCTCGAATGAGCGAAGAGGAGCCTGTCCGGAAAGTCCTTTGTGGCGGGATGTATGGAAGGAGACAGCGCGGCAGACCTTGTCTGCGATGGACGGGTGGCATATACCACGACGCCCAGAGCCTGGGAGTGCCAAACTGGATGACATCGGCTCGAAATCGGGATCGGTGGGAGATTTGTTAAATAAAGCCAATACCGGATCCCGGTTGTAGTGGCGATGATGATGATGACATATAACACAACAAACTTCTTGGTTCCGTAACTTGCCATTATTAGAGAACAATTATTGTTCCTAGCTTCAGTTGAACTTTTGTACGCACAGACTGTAACCGTTTTTCTATTGCCATGACCACTGATTTCTTTTGATGACGGACGATATTATTAAAATAAACGCCAGGTGTTGTCATTTGACTCCACATTACGATATTAAAACGAGAGTGATTTACTCAGCCATTACAATAAGACAGACTCAGCTAAACCTGCATAGGTGCAGTGGCATGCAAAGCATGAATGTCACAGCCTCCTAATCTGCCGCCTTGCAAAAATTTTACATCAGTAAATGTCGAGTTTCTGGCGCAAGGCTAATAACCTTGCCCATAAAAAAAAATTATTATGGAAAATTTAACAAGCCTCAAGACTTGCTAAATAAGGCCAAGACCGGATCCCGGTTGTAGTGCCGATGATGATGATGAAATGTCGAGTTTATTTCCCAGCTGTTTAAAGGGCACATATTCGTCAATAAAATTTACACCCGACCACTTTAGCATCTATCCGTTTAATTTCGTTACTTCACAATAAGTCAATTTATCTGCACGTCAAAAGGAGACGAAATCCTGATTGTTAAATCGTATCTGACTAAAGATTAACAGTTTCCTGTGTGTAATATGTAAATTCCTCCGTACGATTAGAATAATTCAGCTTAAAGTAACAATATGGTGAAGAACGCGGGGATAAAATTGTCCGTATGGTGCAATGTGGGACCAGATTGACTACTATGCAATGATGTACAATATCAGTTCCATTGACGTGCTCCTTGTTTATTGGATATTGTGAATAAAGTTAGAACTTCGGTAGCATACGCGGAATATACCGACGGTTATGACTGAACCCATGGGCTTGTTACCTATGCATATGTACCTAAATACTGCCACAGAAACAGCAAAAAAAGCTATTAGCTATTAGCTTCTGTGGGGCTTCTTTAAGGATCGCTCGAAGAACCACCCATCGTCCTAACCCAACTCCCCTTTCCCAACAGCAATGCCATTACCTACTGTAGCGCCTTACCTGCATACGAGCAATACAAAGCTCTTCCCCGATCATTTCTCACCTGAAAAATAAGCCCACAGCAAGGTCATTATATTGCCACGGCATCAACCAATACATACCGACCAAACCACTTCGGTTCATCTTACATGAATCATTTAGGAACCTGATCGGTTCCTCTGGGCGGCAACATGTCAATCAAACATACACAAATCCTCCTATGTCTTCTTGTTCCAACAATCCGTTGGTCCAAAAAGACACGTCGGTCAACTTGCTTGCTTGCACATCTGCAAGCCAAATTTCCGATGATCGAACTCCTAAACCGATAACCGATCAGCGAGTTGGACACGACAATAATTGTTGTCCAAACAATCAAATCAACGGCCGTGCCCGACGATCCGTTTCTAAACCAAACACACAGTAATCTCACTGTGTTTATTTTTTTCCTACCATCCGTTGGTCCATAGACACCCTGGGTAAGTTGTCCGCTTGCACATCTGCAAGACAAATTTTCTATGATCGGTCGCCTAACCGACAACCAATCATCGAATAGGACACGACCATGATTGTTATTGAAACAATCATGCCAATGATCAGGTCCCACGATGTATTTCTTTAAAACAAACATGCACCATCCATCCTGGTCCCTTGCCATCGTGGGCGAAGTTTCTGTTGACTTAACTTAACAGAAAAATCTATCCTCTATCATTTACGGCGGCAATACAGCCACCCACCGTATCATCTATTTGATCAGCTGCGTATTTGGATTTTCTTTTGTGCACCCTTCGCATCGTCGTTTGTCCTGGCTTCCAGCGAATGGGTTTGCTGCAACCAGACCTGTAGGGTCGCCAGGGAAATTCTTCCAACAAAACTCAAATCGATCGTTCATTGGTCGTCACCAAAGAAAAGATCGGATTTGCTCCTCACACATCGGTGGAAATCCACCCCCGGTTGCGACCGGTGGTAGGTTCCGTACAACATCACAAGAGAGTCAGACGGTCGCGCCTTTTAACGTTAATTTTCATCCCTCGCCGCGTTACAAGAAGTCCGTTTTTAACCACGATCAAGATACGCGAGCCAGAGTGCGAATTAGCGCCTAGTGTTTTTAGTTATTGAGTCGATAAATCCGTTTGGTTTCTTTTTAAAGTGAAATTGGTACGATTCTTTTGGCGATCCTGAAGGAGTTGCAGGCGTTCATCACCAAAGCATTAAACGAACTTAGTTGTGAACAGTTCGGAGCTAGTGAACACTAGAATAAATTAAGACCTCCTGGAGTTTTGTAGTGAATCATTTTTCAAAGCCGACCACCCTTCATTGTGAACAGTGAACAATTTCTGAGCTAGTAATACTAGCATATATTAAGACTTCCTGGAGTTTTGTTGTGAACCATTTTTCTAACCCAGTAAACACCCCTTATTGTTAACTTCCAGTTCTGTGCGCATGTGCCGATGCTATAATATAAATAAAATAAAGAACACTTAATCAACTAAATAACTTTCGTGCCTTTTCATTTTGCTGTTTGCTTGAAGTTCGTTTTATTGGTGGACAATTGACCGTGAAACAAACGGTAAGTGTTGGGGAGTTGAGAGGATCTAGTACCCATGTCTGGCACATATACACAACACCCCGCACCCCAAGAAAGGCAAAACAAATTCCGAAATCAGCAAATTAGACTGTAGAGCTTCATAAATTCCGTAACTCAAAATACAAATTACTACTTCATCTGCAAACATTTTTCGAAAGACTTACCAAATCTTCCTCGGCTTCTCGGAGTCTATCCATTTCCAGGCAATCGACGACGTCGTTTCTCAACTGAACAACCTCAACCAGTCGCGCTATTAGAGCCTCCTCTCGTGCTTTATCCGAATCGGTCTTATTCCTTTCGGGCTGAGCCATCAAGACACGGATTTCGTACTCTAAATCAGCCTGTTCCTGCTCCAAACGATGTTGACGACGCCTAGGGATAACAAATACAATTAGGGATTCGAAGATAACAACCCACATACAGCAACCAGTGGGCAAGGATTCACAATATATCTGTCAAACTTTCCACTATGATGATTGCTAGATAAAACCCAAAAATACTCACAAGTACATCAGCTCCGCTTGCCGCCGGAACAATTCATTTTTCTCGTTGACCAATTCGAACAATTGTAGTATCAAGTCCTCAACCTCCTTCGAATTTGGCTCTTGCACAGCTGTTGGATTGGGTGGTGGGCCCCCATCGGTGCCATCCTTTCCCTCACACCGATCGCGAATCATTTTCTCCAAAATCACGCCTTGCTTCTCTAAGCCCTGTTGTTGTACTTCTATAATGTCCAACTCGTGGCGGATCTCCTGTAGTGGCAGCATTTGTAATACTTTTCTCGGAGGAATCGGCAGCGCCGGCGCTGGTCCTTTGCGTCGCTTCCATTTACCATGTGACGACTTGTTATAAAGTGGATCTTGATCTTCTGCTCCCAAGGAGATCTGACTCTGGCGATTACGGTTTTGTGCTTCTTTATTATCTTTTAGCTTCTCTAATTGACGGTCATAGGACACAGAGTCATCATTGCCATCGATTACAATGCTGTCTGGCACAATGCGGCGGCGACAGAATACTACCTCTTCCTCTTTTTGTTTAATCAAATCCGCTGTATCTTCAACAAGACTATGATCCAAGAGGATTAACTTTCGCGTAGGACTTTTACTTCCTTCCTCAGGCTGTCCGCTGTCTTCAATTGGTTCACTTGGATGCGGTTCCAAGCGATTACCCTCCAACAGAGCTTTCTCTTCATCTGAAAGCTTGTCGAGATCACTCTGCAGAGGGTAACTAAGCAAGTTTTT
Source organism: Microdon myrmicae (assembly GCA_963931805.1). Lineage (NCBI taxonomy): Eukaryota > Metazoa > Arthropoda > Insecta > Diptera > Syrphidae > Microdon > Microdon myrmicae. The sequence goes on from OZ007502.1 coordinate 37,100,622, forward strand.
TGGCCCGGTATCATTGTTGTCGGGTTTGGAAACTAGTATGGAAATTGTTTCATGGAGCCTTGCAGGTTTTGGAGGAGCCGGTGCCAGACGTTTCTTCCTTCCTTGATTTGGAGTCGCCGAATTGCTTGAACTAGGTGATGATACCTTGCTGTCCAACGTTTCATTCGATGGAAATAATTCCTTGACTGGTGGTTGGGGAGCCGGTCCTTTTCGGGATTTCCTTGAACGAATAGTTCCAACAGATGATGCCAGAGAATTGTTTGAGCCCCGCCCATCAATGTTCCTTTGCAGGCTGTAGGGAGTACTTCCAAGTGATGAGTTGCTTCCATAGAATTCACTTGAATTGTTGAGTGGCGAAATGTAGTTTTGTTGCCGGCTACTAAGTCGAGGTGTTGGTTCCGGAGTAGGATTCTGCGAGAGGGATCTGCGTTTGTGGGGAGGAATATATTTGTATTTCAACATTTTCGCAACAAATTCATTTTATTTATTGAAAAGCAAAAACTAAATGAAGATGATTGATGGTATAAGGACGGAATGATTGATTCGCAATTTCATGGATCGCAAATTCAAAGCACGACTTATTTCCGCTTTCCCGAGGATGGTAATACCCGACACTACGCTAACCGAATTGCAGATGGTAAATGAAGGGGGAATCGCGGCTTCGCTTGAAAAGGGGCGGTTTAACACAACAAGAATACTAGGAGTAATAACAGCGACAGCTTCAAAGTGCGTCTAAATTGAATACACGGTAGGAGACAAACGCAATTGTGTTTTTATTATTGGGTGGTAAGACGTACATAAATTTGAATGGAGCACAATGCAGTACGGTGGCCGCGTCAACACTGTGTAGCGGAAGACAAGTCATGGCAGTAGTCTGAGATTGTCACGATCAAAAGCCGCCAACAGTAAATAGCAATAAGAAAGCGACACACAAATGAACATAACAACAACATATCCGAGGTGAGGGCTACTTCCATGTTGAGGTGGAGACTCCTATTGCATCTACTTGCAGGCAGCCGGGTTCATTGGAGTTGCTCGATGTGGTTTAGTTAGTTGGATGAATGGGTTATTTAACTGTTTCCTCTTTTAGTAGCTCCACTTCTCACCGAGTCAGTTCCCTTACTCAAACTGTGAAACAAGTTCCATGTTGTGTTGCAAGAGTTAAGATATTGTTCTCGCGACTGAAAAGTCCTTCTGGGCTTGGGATCTTCAATTTAAGTCGCAGTACAAAAAACTTAATTTGTTGAACTCACATATATCGCTGGAGTTCACTGGGTGTGAATGGGTTTCTACTAATTTGGACTAATAGCAGTGTGGAGCTACGAAAATGGAACCAGCAGAATATCTGTTTATTTCTTTTCGGTGGGTTTAAAAGAAAATTATAAAATTGAAGGGGAATGTACGTTGACGTGTGATATTTTCACTTCAAGTTGGAAGGCCACTGGTAAACGATATCAAAGTGGGTAGCAGATTGTGATTCACCTTTGTGGATTATGGTGATTATGCGTCACTGTGTTTAAAAGCATGCGAGTGCTTTGTGCGTTACTAAAACAATAGTAGCACGAAAACTTCTTAATATTTGCATAAAAGACATTGGCATTTGATAGATGTTATGCTGGTCGGAATTAGTTTCCATTAACGTTGATGTACATTTCTTTTTGGAAGAATTCGTATTACGCGACTGGCAACTTATTTGTTCCTCTGAATAAGAAGATTTTTCAACCCGTGTTTGTCGGAGGTAATGCGATAGCTTCTTAAGTTAAGAGTTTGGTTTTTGTTTTCGAATTCGCATCTAAAAAAGTGCAGGGCGGTGGTCAAGGAGTATTTTGTATATCGAAGCGAAGGAAAAAGATAAGAACCAACAAAAAAGAGCAAAAAGAGGTGCTAAAAATGGTAAAGTACCGATAGTAGATGGCGCGCAATGGACAGTAGCCGAAAAAAGGAAGAAAAACAAATTTGCTGCTGATAGTAGGATGGATGACAAACGGTAAGCATGACGGCAAACATATGAAACCGGATGCTATCCTAATAGACTCCCCAAGAAGTCTGTCATACGCGGACATACTTCACAGCGTAAAGGCGGAGCTTAACTGGGAGCAGTCGGAAAGTCTGTATTCGGGAAAGATGTGGAATTCCCTACCCACGCGAATAATTCCGGAGCGTTACAACCTGCAACTGATCAAAAAGAACTGCAATACTTATTTGATTGCATATCGGGGCGCCATATCGGGGCTATAGGTTCGTCTGTTCTAAGTGTAATAAAAAAAGTCGGAAAACCCAGAAAGGCGGTCTGCTTCTCCAGCCGGGAAAAACGAATGGCAATGCGGCAGAATACAGTACCACCATTATTGGAGTTGTAGGTAGTTTTTATGTTGGCATCAGCAAGGATGCAGGTTGCATAAAAACACCACCGATGTCCGCTGCCAAAATTGTCCCACAAGAAAAATCAAACGCACTGAATTTATTTTAATGTTCCTTTTATTTCGGTGAAAAATCCTTACGATTAAACAATATCGTGCCTTTATTCGTTCTATTGGGTCAATTTTAAATTTACACGGTGCACTTGGTATGTAAGGTATTAGTTTAGTGAGGGCAGAACCCTCATTTATTTTGCTTAATGAAAGCTCAAAAATTAAACTTCAAATTAATTAATATAAAAAAAAACCTTAAAGACTATCTTAAATCTAGAGTGAGAAGGAGAATAAAAAAGAAAAAAAGAAAAACCAGGAGGTGAAAAAGGCTGGCCGGTTGGGGGGGGGGGGGGGGGGGGGGGCTAGGGAAGGGCAAGTGTATGTGGGGGGGGCAAATACAGCTTTTGTGAGACAATGACAATGAGGGGCACGTCTACGTACTGGTGTGGGGCGGGGTTGGAGAGCTGGGGGGAGAGGTTTACATTGGGGTGGGGTGGGGTGAGGACGGGTTTATTCTGAGACGTCGTTTGAGGGCAGGAGTGGAGAGGTTGAAATCAAAGGAGGTGGGGAAAGAGTTGGCATGTCGTAGCATACGCGAGATGGGCTCGTTAACGCCGTAAGACAGACGAGGGTTCCGCACATTACGGGGGTTTGTATAAAATGATAAAGTGGAGAGCAAGCTTGGGCAATTGATTAAGCCTGGCAGAAGGCGGTGAATAAAGATGATGTCAGCATGGATTCTGCGCTCCTCAAGTGTGTTAAGATTGATTAGAAGGAGCCGGCCTATGTAATGTGGTAGAATGAGTGGGTTTTCCCAGTTCAATCCACGGAGGGCAAAGCGCAAGAAACGACGTTGAACGCCCTCGATCCTACGAATGTGAGACTGTTGATACGGGGACCAGACCTGACTAGCATATTCGAGTAGTGGCCGGACGAAAGTTATGTAGAGAGATCGGGTGACGTAGGGGTTTAGGAATTCCTTCGACCAGCGTTTTACAAAGCCAAAAGCGGCGTTGGCCTTTAGGATTGTGTCATCGATATGTGCGGTATATCTAAGTTCCTTGTCGCATAGGACGCCCAGGTCGCGAATCGATTCGACCGATGTTATCGGTTGGTCTAGCAATAGATAGGAACGTGGCTGGGTGGGGGAGCGTTTCCGAGAGAAGGTGATTGTGTGACATTTGGCGATATTCTGTTCTAGGCAGTTATTTTGGCACCATATCGAAAAGCTGTCAAGATCCGATTGGAGAAGTGAGGAGTCAGGGGGAGAGCGGATTGTCTTGAAAATGTTGGTATCATCCGCGTAAAGCGAGATGAGGGAGTGATTGATACACGAGCCTATGTCGTTTATGGTAAGGATAAATAGTAGGAGGCCGAGATGACTGCCCTGGGGGACACCTGAGGTTGGAGAGAAAGGATCGGAGAGGGTGGATCTAAATCGCACACGGCAGGTTCGAGAGTTAAGATAGGATGAGATCCACTTAATCAACAGGGGTTCAAGGCCAAGGGAAGATAATTTAAAGAGAATGGGGTTATGGGAAATTTTGTCGAAGGCCTTGCTAAAGTCGGTAGTGACTACATCAACCTCATCGCCGTTTTCTAGGGCAAGGAGCCGGCCTACGTGTGTGGGGTGTAAATTCGACAAGGTTGGTAGTAGTGGACCTGCCAGAGAGGAAACCGTGCTGGTTAGGAGAGATGATGGGAGTGCTGCGAAAACATAACGTTTCGTATAGAAGGCCTTCGAACAGTTTAGGAATGTGTGAAAGCTTAGCAATGGGACGATAATTGGATATATCGTTTTTTGGACCCTTTTTATGTATGGGGGTTATGTAGGAGGATTTCCAAATGTCGGGAAATAGACCTTGTGCTAGGGATAGATTGAAGATTGACGCGAACGGGAGAGAGAGATAAGAGGAGCATTTTGTTAAGAAGATAGCAGGGAGTCCGTCTGGGCCGGGACTGAAATCGTCTTTCAGTTGTTCAAGTTTTTCTTTAACTTGGCGTTGTTGAATGTGTAGAGGGATGAGTGGGCCAAGAGAGAATTCAGACGTGCCAGTAAAGTAGGAGGGGTTAGGCTCGAACGAGTCGTCCGTGAAGGAAAGTTTGAAGAAGGACGCGAAAAGATTGGCTATGGTTTGGGAGTCAGATGAAGTAGTTGAGTCGTAGAAAAGAGAGTTGGGATAGGCATCTGATTTATGTTTATAGTTGATAAAGTGGTAGACAGATTTGGGGTCATTGATCAGATTGAGTTGGGCTTTGGCAAGGTAATTTTGGTAAAGGGAGCTATAAAGCTCGGTGAATTGGTAAAAGTAACCGAGATAGTTGGAATAGTCCACAGGTGAACGCGTATTTAAGAACGTATTCCACAATTTATTCCTCTTGTTACGGAGTGTGCGGAGTCTGCGGTTATACCAAGGGGGCGATGAGAATGATAACCTGTTTCGGGAATATGGGACAAATGGGGATATGGCGTTGTAGATTACTGTGTAGAGCGAAGCTGTAGCGACCTCTACACTAATATCATTTAAGCGGGATGTGGTATTGCTGAGGTACTCATTTATGAGCCGGAAATTGGCTTTTCGGAAATTGAAAGAGTAGAGTAACTTCGGGTATTGTGATATGGTTGGGAAATGTGATATACTACCATATTTTCCGAAATAATCAATTCTCGACAAGAATTTTCTTGTCAACATGACGGCAATGGAAAAGAACACGTGCAGCAGTTTTAGGCGCGCTCGCGCTCATTGCGTTGTATGTCAGTGCATTGAAATTGTTTAAGGTGTACAGTCGACAGTTTTTTTGTGTGAGCTTTATGTTATATTTCAGCAAAAATTGGAGCAAAATTAAAAACTGAAGTAATACATTTTGTTTGTGTGTGATTAGAGCTGACAGTATATTGGGTGAGTTTTTAATTCAGTGAAGTGCATTTTTAAAAAAATCTCTTGATTGTTTTAAAAGCCATATCACATTATCCGCACATTTTTAATAAGGGGGGTTACAGAGATTTTTTTATTTTGTTGTAAATAGCTGCAGATTGGCTTACGCTGCAGGGTTCTGAAAACGAAATATAATTCGCAATGTATCAAAGAGCTATAATGAATAGTGCGGCAAAAGCTATGTAATAAAAATTACGAATAATTGTTAGAAAACAAATACCTATATCACCTTACCCGAAGTTACTCTATTGGTAGGGGAGGGGAGTGGGTGTGCTGTGGGCTGAGTAGTCACGGTATAAGGATAAGAGAAGTGGGGGGTGGTGGTTGTCAATGGTTGAGAGGATGTGCGGACTAGGGGTAACCGAGGAGTTACAGGGGTATGTCGTGAACACAAGATCGAGTTGTCTGCCCAGATGATTTAGGATATTGCTGACTTGGTAAAGGCTAGAGTCGGTGAAGTTGTCTATTAAGAGACACTCCGTGGTAGTAGAGGGGCTAGAGATATAGTGGGACTCATCGAACTAAACATGGCATGTAACCGTTACTAGTTTACTTAAAGTAAACACATTTCGGTCATGTTCAATTCGATGCTTGGGTGCATGTTGATTTTAGATAATATGCTATGGAAGATGTTGCCGTCAAGGCGAAAACATTTCCTTGGTGTTTACTTGTGTAAACAAAAGCCGTTTCGATAGCCAGCTTGCGAATCGTGGCTACTCGTTGCTTAGGTAAATACTCGTGGGCATGACCGATGCTGGTGATCGTTCCTAGATACGGCAACGGATCGTAAAATCAGTCATGCTGATAAGCAAACAAATATGCTCACTTGAAGGCCAATGTTTAATTTGATCTTCTCTTCTTTTGGGAAAATAGATTATAGGACATGACGTTGGAAATCTGGCTTGCAGATGTGCAAGCCAGCAAGCAGCCCGAAATGTCTTCTTGCACCATAGAGGGGTGGAAAGATAACACACTGAAAGATTGGCGTGTGTTTGGTCGACATGTGCCGTCCATTGATCGGTCAATTCATGGCGGATGCACCGAGGTAGGTTCATGCAATGGTCATGGCAAGATGATAATCTTGTCATGAATTTTGAGTTTTCAGGTATGACCGCTCGAAGGGGGCTTGGAACAGCCCATAAAAAGGTAAGCTGTATTTGATGATTATGGTGGAGTTCGAGCGATGTGTGGTCTTTCGGGCCCTGAAAAGCCCCACAGAGTGCTGGAGGACGAAGCAACCGCGGAAAGGCTGACATATCGATCTTCATCATCATCATCATCGGCACTACAACCTGGAACCGGTCTTGGACTTATTTAGCAAGTCCTGAGGCTTGTTAAATTTTCCATAATGCTTTGTTTTTTCCGGGCAAGGTCATTAGACTTGCGCCAAATCCAGTTCCATATCGATCTTCATCCAGTTCTAAAATGCAGACGAAATCACCACAGAGATAAAAATATGTGAGACAGTAGACCCCAGTTTGGAATCACAGACATGTTACCCGCAGACATCGTTTCGCTGCGCAAAGCATGCGAGGGTACCCAAACTGTTACGATCAACCTCCCTTTGGCAGTAGCAGAAAAACATCTCGAAACGGGCAACATTAAAATTGGATGAATTGTCTGCCGTATCTGAAGATGAACCCCGCTGATCAAATGCTTAAAATACTTGGATTTTGGGCATACGGCCAAGCACTGCAAAAATGAAGATCGCATCCAACTTTGCAGGCAATGCGGAACAGGTGGCCATATCGCACAAGACGGCGTCCATGAGGTCAGATGCATGATCTGCAAAGAAACGAACCCTGAAGAAACAAACCATCGAACTGTCACTAAGAGCTGTTCGGTACTAAGGAGAGGAGGAAACCAACAATCACGATGAACATTATATAAAATAACTTACATCATTGTGAGATGGCCCAGGATGTCGGGCCGTTTCTGAAGATGAAAAAAAAATCTTTGCATTCAGTTTTTCAAAATCATTACTTTTAAGCGTATAAACCGAAATCAGGATGTTATTTTCGACAAACCATAGACGTCGTAAATCTCAACAAGAATTTTGTGTTTTCAGTTGCTTTTTTTCGTAAATAAAAGAGTGTGTGGTGGTTTCTACTATGGTGCGTCAACACGGACGCTGGTTCAGCAAAAACACCACCAATAGTACATTGGAAATTGTACTTACCAGAAGGAATAGAGCACAACAGCGAACACAATAGCTCCGGAGTAGTTTTGATGTTAATGTTTTTATTTCAGCAAAAATCTAGTACAATTAAAACAATATTGTGCCTTTACTGCAATTCACAAATCATTAGCGCTCAGGTATTATATTGTTTAACAACTTTCCGCATTCACAATCGTTTATTTTATAATTATTGTTCACGTGTTTATAGCGTTTGAAATAATAGGCGTCAGTTCGAATCATACGTTCTTCTTCACTATTATTTCCAACGCCATATGTTCACTAACCAAGTAGGATTCGGTTTTCTTTAATTCTCATTCTTTGACTTAAGATAAGGGCGTGGATTTCTTACACGACTCGACAATGTTTACGAATGGTTATTCGATTAATATCCGACAAACAACGATCTCAGCACGAGGATCTCCTTCGGCGGATAAAATGCGACTCCGCTAGTGGCTGTTGCACCCCACATCCCCTAGCCGCAGTGGTGATTGGTTCCATCGAATGGGAGGAGCAAATCCGATCTTTTCATTTGGCGATCACCAATGAACAATCGATTTGAGTTTGTTGGAAAATTTCCAAGGTGCCGTACAGGTCCAGTTGAAAACCCATTCGTTGAAAGCCAGGACAAACGGAGATGCGATGGTGCACAAAATATAATCCAAAAAAGGGGCTAATCAAACAGATGATCGAATACGAAGGCTGGTTGCCTTGCCATCATAAACGATAGGGAATATGATTTTTTTTTGTTGATGTTATGTCACAGAACTTCACTGCGATGGCAAAGGCTACAATGCTTGGGTGCATGTTTATTTTAGAAATTCGTTAATACAAAGGAATGTTGCCGTGCAGGCCAAAATAGATTCTTTTGTTTACGTTGAGTATACAGAAGCATTCCGTTTCGATAGCCAGCGTGAGAATCGTGGCTGCTCGTTGTTTAGACAACGAATCATTAGACATGACCGATGCGGTGATCGTTCCTCGATAAGGCAACGGATCATGTAATTGGTTATGCAGCTGTACAACTAAATGCACGTACGTGAAGGCTAAAGCCATGCCGTTGAAAGTAATAGGAGATATTGTGGACGGCGGGAATGGATTCTCCTGTGATGTTAGGTCAACAGAAGAATTGCTCACGATGGCCAGGGCTAGGATAAAGGTTGTTTGTTTTACGAAAAATATATCGTAAGGTATGATAATTGGAAATCTGGCTTGCAGATGTGCAAGCAAGCAAGTAGCCCGGCATGTCTTTTTATGGACCAACGAATTGTTGGAACAAGAACACACAGAAAGATTGGTGTGTGTTTGATGGGCATCTGGTCGACCTTAGGAACCGATGGGTTCATGACAGATGAAACGAGATGGTTCAGTTGATGCCATTGGTTTTGATGCCATGGCAAGATGGTAATCTTGCCGTGAACTTATGTTCCAGGTATGAAATTGTTGAACGAGCTTTGTACTGCTCGTATACAGATAAGATGCTTATGGTTGGTGCTGGTATTTGCAGGTTGGGAACGGGGCGCCTTAAAGAACCCCCACAATTGCACATCCTTTATAGTCCGAAACTTGACATGTGTAGAACTGTGAAAAAGAAGTTGTTTACGCTTCGGCGTAAAGACTGGATTTCAAGCTTGTTTATGGTACTTCTTTAAAGATGCATTACTATATAAACTACATGCAATTTTAGTAACGCCGTATGTTGGTAACAACAACAACTTCTTCAATATTCCTAATATATTGTATTTGTTAGATCAATAGCATCCTATCAGTTCTTCCCTTCTTAATCCCATTATTGTCATTGATATACAGTAAAAAAAAAGCAAGATAGTTTTTCGACACTATAGCATTGAAATTATGACAAAGAAACAAAAAGGCAGACCCTGGTGTATCCTAGACAGCCCAACATCGCATGTGGAATAGTTATAAAGTTGTTAGTCCCATGTTTGTTAATTTGTTGATTCTACGGCAATTCACTTCTGAGAATGGAACTTAAAGGCAAACTTTGCCAAATAGGAAATGTGACCTGTTTTCATTAGAGCAAAAATGCACTTGCGGACGTATCATTGACGATCACTAGGGGGAAGTTGTGTATTTCAAAATAATTCTTCGTTGTTTAATGATCCCTTTGAAACCCTTACTCACTGTAAAGTTTATTATAAACTCGCAAAATGTATTCTACAGATGCATAACGCAGGTGTGGGTTTAGTTTCTACAACTGAGTTTAAAGGTATTAAGATCTTCTTGCTGTTTCATTTACTACAAATTAGTTCGACAAGATGACATGACAGGAGGGCAGTCTTAATCTGTTTTCCTCGTGCATATTATTAAACCCTGTTATGTAATTTTCCTTTGTTGCTCAACACTTCTGTTGTGTCATAAAATCCAATGCTAAAATTTATTGCAAGATATAGAATGTATGCTTTTTTTAGTAGTCGGCCGATCTCAGGCAGTAGCATCGATTTCTACAAGTAATGCCTTTGTCATCTGTGCCGACCTCAATTTATGCATTTAGGATGTTTGTATTCCTGGTTTGAGATAACGCCGACGGTATTTTTTTTTTATTCAATTCACCTTTGATCATCTAATACATTTGAACCATTCTATTATATTTTTCTTCGCCCACAACAATTGCGTCTATCTACGGTGTCATCTTGATAGATGATAGATTACGGCTCACTGTTGTAGTCCGGCTTTCAACTATTCAAATCTTCTGCTTCTAAATCAATCTAGATCTATTGCGATTGCGCTTCCCATTTGCATCTCAATTACCTCGTTGTATACTGTTTCCCCTCTCACATGTGGGCAGTGGAAATGTTTTCGTCTAATTGCTAATGCAAATTTATATCTAACGCTTTCAATTCAGAGCCAATTTAGTGCGAATTAGAAAAAAAAAAAGACCAGTTGTGACAAGAGAGCACTTAAGACCTGCAGCCTGATACAATCAGAGCATCCTGGATCATCAGTAGGCGACCCATTGTTGAATATCATTGTCACTGTTTCCTGGATCGTCATCAGGCGACAGCTTCAGTCCAACTACGTAACATCGTTGCGACATGGGGCGAGAAGACTTTGGATTTCAATCATCTATCAGATCCGCTGACCGACTTGAGTCATAAACTTAACTTGACTACAAGCATTTGTGTAGACCGATTACCCAGGGCAAAGACTGCAGTGTCAGTAGGTCTAAAATACGTTCCACTAAGAAGACATTTATAGTTTATATACTTGGCTAATTTTTTATTCCACTGCTCACGTAATTTCACAACGCGCAATACGCTGCTAGAGTATGAGCCTTCCGGTGGTTCATGTTGCTACATTTTCCTGGTGATCCAGTTTTTACAGGTCATGCGGGGCAACGATCATAGCCCATTGCTTGAGAAAGTATATTGCGATGTTGTGCTTTAGATTTGCGTTCTCTTGTGTTCTTTAATGTGTACATTTTATTAAGCATTTACAATTTCGGTAAAATGTGTTTTATTTGTTAAAATTACCCTTTTACAAGGAGATGTTCTAGAATCTGTTTTAACTGATTCTACGGACATTGTTCCACACTAGTAATTTAATAGTCATAGTTGAAACTAATGTTAAAATTATTAAGGGGACATAAAACGTCTTCTATATAAATAAGCCGATTGGTGTTACATCGCTTACCTCTGTCCGGTGAGATTTGAAATCACCGGCTACAGTTGGCTTAATTGGAGCAGCCCCGACAGATGTGGATGTCATGGATATGTCGCTAATCGAAAAGGAATGACATTTTCGAATCAATGCCGTTCAGCGCATTTTGTGCGTTCGAGCAATTTCAGACGTTCTCGTGTTCCTGGTGTCTTCGGAAACGTTGGCCTATGGGGAGGAAGTATTGTGCCAAAGTGTACCGTGGGGTTTGGCGGAACCGCCACAAGCCTTCCTGGTCGGAATCGGTAGTTTTGTGATTTTTAAGGGAGAACTAAAATACACCGAGATGCAGTCGAAGACGGAAACTCTGATTAATGAAACATAACACAAAAGGTGCTGTTCCGTGGATTATGTCGAATCGCTGAACTGTGGATTATGTCGAATCGTGTGAGGTGGGCAGCGGCAACGAGGACCTCAACACGTTTAGTCTGGCAACTCGTCGGATGATATTGCAGATGTCTCATGTAACTGAAAGACCACTGATCCTCTTCCAAAATGTTAAGACAATCAGAAGAGGCACCTGATGGTTTGTTTATTCCACACCGAGTACTGTCACTAGGCCTTTTTGATGTTTTGTAGTGTGTCCTTGTCGGTCCGAAAGTGATGATCTGCTACTTAACTGATGGAGTAGGTTGATGCGTAAGATGTCGAATTTCGCGAATGTATGGGTTCGGCAGGCGGCACAGAAACTGGGGCTGCACATTAATGAGGGGAAAACTAAGTACATGGTGGCAACTTCTGCGGAGAGAAGACCTAACGTTGGTCAAACATCATGATAGTGGAGCAGGAATTTGAAGTAGTGCAAACCTTTAACTACCTTGGGTCAATAGTATCAGCCGATAACAAGATGGAAGAAGAAATACGCGAACGGCTGATCAAATCCAACAAAGCCTACTATGGTCTATCATGCCTCTTTATATCTAGAAATTTATCTAGAATATCCAAGTTACTACTGTACAAGACCATGGTCTTATCAGTACTCATGTATGGATCCGAGACCTGGGCGGGACACCTGGCTCGAATGAGCGAAGAGGAGCCTGCCCGGAAAGTCATTTTTTTCATTTTAAAACATTTTTAATTTTTCTTTTTATATTCATAATTTCTAAATTAAAGGCTAGACAAAAAATGCTTAAAATCTAGCTTAATTATGTTATATAATAACTTACTGGTCCTTCGCAGACGCTCTAAGCTAAACATTACTAAACATTTGTATAATTTGCCTTTCGGCGACAGAAGTTTGTGGCAGTACTTATAATTAGTTGAGAAACAAAGAAAATTTGAAAAACGTTGTCAAAACTTTTTTTTTTTTTTTTTTTTAATTTTTATTTTATGTAAAAGCACTTAACCTAACTTAACTTAAATCTTATACTACCCTAATTCTAGAAAAGCTAAGTCTATGTAAGCTAGCTGATGATAGTGTGATTCTATACCGACTTTGGTATCCAGGTCTTTATATGCCATTCAACCACCAGAACTGTTGACGCTGTCTAATACTATCGTCCCGGTCTCTGTGGGAGATAGCCCTACTGAAGCGCAGGAGCTCTTCTTCGGTGCGCGTTACTTCCCGGTCGTAGCACAATCGCCCGCCTACGGATGATCTACTTACATGATAGATCAGCGGAATTCCGGATCTATCCTGTATAAGCCCTTTCATGTCCAAGTCAAAGAACGCCTCTGGTGGAACAAAGCCGTTGCGACGCACGCTCTCAAGTCCTTTGTGGCAGGATGTGTGGCGGTTCCGCCAAACCCCACGGCCCACTTACCTGAAAAGCCTCCATAACTACATCCCAATCGGCATAAGTTTTCGCTAATGCAATCGCATTAGCACCTTAAGTGCATTACGCATCTAGGTTATCAAATTTATAATCTAAAAGTCCCTGTTAAAGAATTCCTACCTTTTCATGCATTTCTTCGCATACAATCTTATGCACGGAGGACCTTTCCTGCCTGGTGGCAAATCGCTCGAATTCAGCCAATCCCAAAGACGGGAAAAAAGTGTCTCCCACAAAATTACCGTCCGATAGCATTACTGTCTATTTTATCTAAGGTAATGGAAAAGGTCATCAATACAGAGTTAGTTAAGTATTTGGAGTGCAACGGACTTCTGAATGATCGTCAATACGGATTCCGTGGCAGGCGGTCCACGGGAGACCTTTTGACACTTATAACCGATATATGGACATCTGCGATTGAACGGCATGGTGAATCAAGGGCGGTCGCATTGGATATCTCCAAGGCTTTTGACCGCGTATGGCACGGGGCATTGCTGAGCAAACTTCGTTCATATGGACTTTCCCAACAGCTTTGCGACTGGACGAGGAGCTTCCTCGAGAATCGATCGATCCGGGTTGTTGTGGACGGCGAGTGTTCGGATCTGTATCCTGTTAATTCAGGGGTGCCCCAGGGTTCTATTTTGGCTCCAACCTTGTCTTGCTTCACATAAATGATTTCTTGGAGACAACGGATAACAAAGTGTTCAGTTTTGCGGATGATAGTACGCTTGTTTCCTCCTTTTCGAGTGTTAGACCGATTGGTGTATCTGCGTCGCATCAGCTGAGATGTAGACAGATTGACTCTCTGAATCAGGATCTAGATAGGGTTCTGCAGTGGGGAAGAGCTAATCTCGTCGACTTCAATGCAACGAAGACACAGAATACAACATTCACAAAGAAAAGTAGATCATCGGTTCCACAGCTGATGATGAATGGCCAGGCCCTCGAGGCTGGGAAAGTTTGAAATTCCTCGACGTCACGGTCTGTGGGAATGTATCATGGCATACACACGTGTCGAGTATCGCTAGGTTCGCCTCGGGAAAACTGAGTTATCTTTTTAGAGCCAAGAAATATTTTACTCCGGCCCAATTTCTTCTCCTATCATCATCATCATCGGCACTACAACCAGGAACCGGTCTTGGCCTTATTTAGCAAGTCCTGAGGCTTGTTAAATTTTCCATAATGATTTATTTTGTCTGGGCAAGGTCATTAGTCTTGCGCCAGGGGCTCCCCGACGGGGAATCGAACCCCGGTCTCCCGGGTGACAGGCGGGTATACTAACCACTATACTATCTTCTCCTATATAAATCCCAAATTAGACCCGCGTTGGAATATTGCTCTCATGTTTGGAACTCGGCTCCTAAACATACCCTCGACCTACTTGAGAGCGTACAGAGACGAGCAATCCGCCTGATCGGGGACTCGGCGCTGATGTCGGGACTACAGTCGCTATCACATCGAAGGTGCGTAGCCGACCTCTGTCTGTTTTACAGATATTATCACGGGTACTGTTTTTCGGGGATTCGGATTCGGAGATTCGTGATATTGTTCCACGCAATTCGGTTTATATGCGCTCCACAAGACAATCCGAGGGATCGCACCCGTTTGTGGTTCATCTCCCGACGGTGCGAACATCCTGCATCAGAACTCGTTCCGTTACAGAGCGGGGAAGCTGTGGAACTCCCTCCCCACGCAAGTGTTCCCGGAGCGTTACAACCTGCAACTGTTCAAAAAGAATTGCAACAGTTATTTGGTGGCTCTCTTTATTAAAAAAAAAAAAAAAAAAATACAAAATTCCCCATCAGAATTCTATCCAAATTTATCACAGATCCCAATCTTACATACGCATTTTCCTGGTCGAATTCCTGAAAACAAAACAATTTGGTATACATATAATGTAACCACCATGACAGGGATCATAAACATTGCGTCACCTTTTTCCCAGCCTCACCATGTGTATAATAATTCACTTGACATACACATCGGGTGGCGACCTATACCCAAGGGACAAAAGCAAATATACGCATCTCGGGTCTTAAACCATAAAATAAATCCTACAGCATAGGCAAATGCAAATAGGTATGGTATGCTTACCCTTGGCAGCGATGCTATGAACACCAATTCTCTGTGAATACGCTAAAACCAATTAGCACCATGTCCACCAGCATTGCGGTCTATCAATATAGCTGCAATGCACATTCCTAGACAATGATCTATACGATCTCTTTGTCCTACATATTCCTGGATCACTTACCATTGACCTTCTCCCATAAGCAAATAAAGACCCAATTAGCATCCAATGAGATTCAGCTTGTTTGCTTAGCCGAACTCACATCGTACGGATGCACATTGTGCCCTTTCTTTGTTTTAGATTCGTTCCCATGGCTTTGATCCATAAAAGATCCAATGTACACACATACATGTGTACCGTGACGATCTTCTCTATGAGATCTGTTTGGTTACCCCAAAGAGAGACTTTACGTCTCCCTTGGAATAGGAAAATGCACCCCTTAATTAAGAGAGCCAGTTTCACTGGCCGAATTTCCTTTGACAACGAATGAATATCGTTGAGTCTAATTCCATCCGCTGACCTCCACGGTCGTGTTACCTCCCGCTCTTCGTCGCGCGGCGGAGAAGCGTAGAAATATCGATGTCGTGTTAAGAAGAAGTGTTTCACCTTGTTTAAAATGTATAAAAATCAATTTAATATTAATAATAAGTTTAAGTAAAGTATAAAAACACTAACATATTTAAAAATGGGTAAGAACTAAGAGAATAAAACGGAATAAACTAAATCAGTGTGTTTCCTTTTCCTGTTGTGGACGTTGCATTGCGGAGTTTCGTTTGTGTTCTTCTTTCAGTCTACGGCAGACACTTTAGAGCTGGTCGAGGCGAGGTAGAACCCCGTGTCGTGCGCCGGCACAATAACCTCGTACCCCACAGATGTATGGAAGGAGACAGCGGGGTAGACCTTGTCTGCGATGGAGGAATGGCGTAGACCAGGACGCCCAGAGCCTGGGAGTGCCAAACTGCATGACATCGGCTCGAAATCGGGACCGGTGGAGAGATTTGTTAAATAAAGCCAAAACCGGATCCCGGTTGTAGTGCCGATGATGATGATGATGATGATATTGTCAATATTTATTGGAGGATCGATAAACTCAAATTAAATTGTTGTAGTTAGGTATCACTAAAATTACTTGAATTATACTGGCGGTACAGATGGTGACCGTTGATGACACGGTTAATATAACACAGCACAACAATCGGGTCTGAGCGTTTAAGATCCAAGGTAACCGCCACATCAACCCTAACAGTAGTTTTTTGACCTTGATCCCACAATGAGTAAATTTCACAGCGACCTACTATAGAAAATGAGTAGAGACGAAATGATCTTTCAGTAGGCTAAAGTTTCGAAGCGCTACCTCCAAAAATGCATTGCCACATTGGAGAGGAACTTCCATGGGAGCGTCACAACCAATATCAACGCAATAACAGGAAAAAATGACGAGGCTGAAATGCTTTTGATCGAATAAGCTTTTGACGAAATCCGGGAAGTATACATGATCTATAGGATGTCTCTACTGCTTTTGGCAGAATTCCCGACACGGCCCTAACCACTGGTAGTCATGCACTCAACAAAAAAACGCATGAAGTGCCACTGCCCAAGAGTGAATTACCACCCGTTTCTATCACTCATGTCCGGTCATTTTCAGATGTAGTCCACAATGTCGATGTTCTCACATCGCTCATCAACAACTTTTTCAGTGCCAGATGTTTCGTGTGTCGTTGATGAATCACCATCAACAAGTAGAGACGACCCGACTCCAAACATAGCTTCTCACACACGGGAATCCATATATCCTGCACCGATAACAACCTCAACATAAATGACGACTCCAACAACACCTTTACGAGGGCAGGTCAATAAGTGTTTAGAAAATGAGGACGATTTGTTTTCTCTTTTGGCTGACCTAATAATTACGCATAATACTGCCCATAATATCACGTGCATCCCAAAACACAGTAGCCATAACCTTTCCACCTGATTTCATCGTCTTTGCCCTCTTTGGAGCCCGTTCGCCTTTAACAATCCACTGTTGTGACTGTTCTTTCGTCTCGGAAGTGTAGTGGTGTATCTACGTTTCATCTACAGTTACTGATCTGCGGAGAAACTCATCTGGGTTGCGACGCATGTGCTCCAAAACTTCTCAGGGTCGAAAATGTATACAAGCCGCCACAAGTTTGACTGATGTCGTCCAACATCAAGAATATACAACCACGAACATCGGGGGAATTCTCAGCGTAAAGGCTCGCATTCATTTTGAAGGGTTTACAGATCGGACGATAACGTTTGCACTCGCTCAACTTTACGATTCGCGATACCGCAACAGAACTCGCCGAAGACGCAGCCAAAGCGGTAGGATTCAACCACGGAGTGAAAGTAACAAGCATCAACCGAATCCTCGATCACAAAAGGTATACGAGAAGTTCGACATCAAACAACATCAACCAGTAAAATTAGACTCGACACAGCCAAGTAACTGGCAATTAGTAGCTGATCGTATTAACGATGTTGATCAGTACCAACAACTTCTGCATAGACGCAAACGTCACTAAAGAGGCGTATAACAGTTCTTTCAAAGGGCACATTTTTAGTAAAACAGACACAGTCCGATCAGAAGTGTTTTAAAGAGTGTTTAACAATATCAACAAAAGGAGCAAAATTTTTACCAAAAGGACAGATAACAATTTTTACAAATGGAACAAATCTTATCTTATCAAATTGGATTTTGGATTCTCGATTTTCAGAGACCAGTCATATACAAGTACACAAAACCTGCTCTCCCGACAGGAACAGAGGGGCTTTTCAAAGTTGTGCAAAGGAAGGTTTTTTGGATAATTTATGGTGGCAACAAGCAATGGTGATACAGAGACGAGCGCGGGTCAGAACCGTGATGGAGGTGATGATGGTTCTTTGGTGTTTGGGCAGCACGGAGAACGGATCGCAGAATTGACAAGGACGATCAAAATTAAAAAGCATAGGCATATTACTAATGCCGTGCGAGAGCTGGTCGAGATTATTGGTTCCCTTTATGATAAGGAAGTGGAAAATCGATTAAAGAAACCATCTGCGCTGGCTGAAGCAAGCGGTGGCAACGTGCAAATCCAGCAAAAGCAAAACCCGCACACAGACGTAAGCAGGATCCCGGGGCAGATCAATGATGAGTCACCCAATTACGATTGGTTTACAATTGGCCCCAGGGAAAGGAAGTAAGATGCGAGGTTGGGGGAAGAGGCTCCAAAGGCAATACGGTCATGTGGCGAAATCCTGCAAATCCGAAGAAGATCGTTCGGACAACTGTTTGAAATGCGGTGAAAAAGGCCACAAAGCAATGGGTTGTAAAGCACAACCCAAATGCATGTTCTGCGAATCAGGATGCGAGGCCGTAACCACTATGGGGAGTAGAAGTATTATGCCAGACACGAGCACATGGATCACTTCTTCCCCATCAATCATTGTCACTAAAGTTCCGCCAAAAGTTAATCACAAATAAATGAACGAATGCCGCCTCGTTCGTTCACAACCAGGGGTATAGGGTGAAAGATAAACACCCAGAACACTGCGAACAATTAAACACACGGATCAGTTTATTGTTTTATTTTTATTGCTTAACACTTGACAACGGTAATTTTTATTCACTTTAAGCACTGAATTTATATAGTTCAAATATAATAAAATACTCGGGGGTGTTAATTCGCGAGTCGACTACATTCGCGTCACCGTACGCACCGGCGAGCGGGAGCGGCATGACCGTGGTGGTCAGCGGGTGGAATTTGACTCAACGATATTCAACCGGTTGGGGTGAAGATCGTTGGTAGTACACATGTATGTGTGTACATGGATTCTTTCATGGGACACACCAGGATAACGAATCTGAAACACCAAGAAGGGCCATCCAGGAGATGTGTGTTCGTTGAAACAAACAAATCGAATTTCTTGGGATGCTAATGGTTTTGTATTTGATTATGCGCCGAGGTCACGAGGGATAGATTCAGGGCAATTACAATACAAAGGGAAAAGCGACCTATGTATCGTTCGATAATGCGGGTCAGCTAGATAAATACCAGCCACTCATTACATGAAAACTGCGTTTAGGATACCACAAACGATATGGATTGTTTATGGTATCGACAGGAAGCCTATGGAGGAACAGCGTTCTTTGTTTGCACTTGGTGCGAGTTACGGAAATTGGCTTCAGCGTCGATTGCGCTAATTGAATGCCGCTGCTTGGTTATTTTACCGCTAGCTAAAAGGGTCGACAGCCGATGTGTGCATAGATAGTTTTTATGTACACATATTGAGGCTGGGATTAGCCAACTCAAGGGTAAAATTCCCTGATATGCGGTCGTATGATACGCGAACCGATGAATTTTATTACAGGGAATTTATGATAAGGTAAGAAAGAACTCTTACGGGAATTGTATGCGAAGAGATGCAAGAAAAGGTAAGAATTCTTTTACTGAAGCTTTTTAGATTATACCTCAGATAATCCTAGAGGCGTAAAGCAATTAAGGTGCTAATGCGATTGCATTAGCGAAATTATATGATTGGATGGGAGTTATAGGGGTTTTTTTTTAGGTAAGTGAACTGTGGGGTATGGGGTCCTCGATAGTATAGTGGTTGGTATACCCGCCTGTCACGCGGGAGACCGGGGTTCGATTCCCCGTCGGGGAGCCTATGGCGCAAGACTAATGACCTTGCCCGGAAAAAACAAGTCATTATGGAAAATTTAACAAGCCTCAGGCCTTGCTAAATAAGGCCAAAGCCGGTTCCCGGTTGTAGTGCCGATGATGATGATGAACCGTGGGGTTTGGCGGAACCGCCACACCTCCACTCAACAGGGAGTTACAAATGCCGAGTATTTAAAAACGCAATGTCCAATCTCCTCAATAAAAATGGACAGGTTTAAGTGCATTCAAATTAACTTAAACCATTGTGGAGCCGCACAGAATTCCCTTTCCCATAAGGTTAAGGAATATGGTGCCGACGTGGTACTCATTAATGAGCAGTACAGGATACCTAGCACTGGTACTATTACATGGGAGGAAGACAGCAGCGGAACAACGGTCATCTGGACAACTGGAAATTCTCCCATTGAATACAGAAGTGTCCAGCGGCTGGAAGGAATTGCCTGTGCTAAGATCAGAGGAATTAATTTCTATTGTTGTTACGCTCCGCCAGGGTGGGAAATAGAATATTTCAAATGCTTTTTGGACAGGATAACACAAGAAGCTAAAGATAAGAGCTATAAGAGATAAAGGAGGTTTCAACACTTGGGCAGTAGAATGGGGAAGCACAAGGACCAACCGTAGAGGCCAGGCACTACTCGAAGCCTTCGCAGTCCTATATGTCGTGTTACTTAATGATGGTGTTGATGACACCCACATAAATGAGAGAGGCTGACCAAAATCGACATCAGATTTGCCATCTCCATGTTGGTGAGTTTTGGACACCTACACCCATAGTGACCACCAAGCCGTGATGTATAAAATATTACCGCACAGAGGATTCATCACTGGCAAATTGGCGAAGAAAGCCCAGAAAAGTGGGTGGAAAGAGAAGGACCTCGATGCGGAATTGCTCGATTATATACTGGAAGACCAAATCGCAGACTTTGACGCAGAGTCCGATGCGAACAGGCAGGCTGGAAAAGTCATAAAGTGGCTAACTACCGCATGTGATACTGTAGCGTTCTACGAACGCACAATTCTACGCAGGTAAGGTTCCTATCTTCAAAGAACTTACTTACCTGAGAGCGTTGCACGCGCCCACAGACGCGTGCCCCAAAGTCCCACGATAGGGCCTGCAACTCGCAGCCAACGTTGAGACCGACACCAAAAAGCAAGGAACTGAACGTCCCCAAAGCTTTTTAGGTCAAGCTCAACAATTATAACTCTTCATGCCTGAAACAAAGGTATAAACATCCATGCGTTCTATTCCTAAAAAAAAAAAAAAAAACAATTCCCAAAATGCCATACATGCTGCCTGCGCCCAGGAACATCTCATCGAACCGGCAATTCCGAAATTCAATACAAAAGAATTGCTATCATCAAAGAATGACCCGATCAACGGATGCACGTGCGGGTAATCTAACGCAAGGACCACCCAAATCCGTTGAACAACAGAAGGCAGCCACGACCTATCGCAATCGAATATATCTCAACGAGACATCCGATAATTTATGAGGAGTTAAGCCAACAAAGGCAATACTCCGGTCCCACGGCCACGCTAGAATTTCGCACCATTATAAAGATCTAATGGATTTCGATTCCGGGTACCAAGTTCAAATAAGTCCCACGGACTGCACGTCAAAACAATCGCCGAATATCTCTGGTCTGGGCGCCAGATGTTCTGTGCAAACAGAAGGCCGTGGAAATGAAATTCTATCAGCGATAATAATGATGTATGCAAAGATGACTTTCCCCTTTCAGGAAACTACAAAATATCCCGGGGGATGTGATAACATGCTGCTAACAGAAATTCGGAAGTTCTGTTAGCAGAGCAAATAGGGAATATTTTCCGGATAGATACAGATACCAGTTTTGAATCTGGGTATCTATGTGAGCAGGATATTGTTGAGGGCAGACAGACAGTCTAATTCTGATCGTCACCGGGACGAGAAGGATATATCGAATATCCGGACAGTGAGGAGACCAGAGAACTCCGCCGAGGTGGTTAATCCGCGCCAAGAATCCTTGATACTTCTCGTGTCATTAAAAGTAAAAATGTGTCATATTAAGTGTGAGTCGATTTGTTTTTCGCCTACAATATGTTTATTTAGATAGGATAAGAACGTTCTCTTCGGTAACTTACTCGGCACTTATTTCGTAAGAAAAGCAGCGAAAATTACAATTCCAAATAATAATAGACAACTACAATTAAAATAAAAATTAAAAACAAATTTGTTGGTGTTTCATTTGTAACCGCGTTCGCTCTGTGTATGTATGTTTTCTCTGCGGCAAGCAGTGTTCGGCGGAACACTTGAACACGTATAAATCCGCCAAAATACTTCTATGCCACGACAAGGACAACCAACAGGCGCTATCAAACCAGTGTATTGGTGGAACTCAGAAAGCGCCCATGTACGATTGGAGTGCAACAAGTTAAGACGCTTGCAACAAAGAACAAGAAACCGTAACGCCTACCCACAGTTGCATGCGGAATTTGCCAACAAACGGAAAAATTTGAGGAATGTAATCCGAAAAAGTAAATATGACGCGTTCTACTCCCTAAGGGATGAATTAAATAACAACCCATGGGGCACCGCCTACAGGATAGTTAACAAAAGACTACACAACAACAGTAGTCAAATGCAAAAAAGTAAAACTGACATGACCAGAATCGTTGCTGTCCTTTTCCCGCAGGGTGATGAGGTGTTGAGAGTGCAACAGGAGTGGAGTACCACTGAAGGAGAAATACCTCCCGTGCCACTGAAGAGTTGCTCTTGGCTACAAGGATTGTCAAAAAAAAAAACAAGACCCGGGGACTGGATGGTATCTCTAACGCTGTAGTGAAGACTGCTTTAACAAAAAACCCGGAAGTCTTCAGCAGTCTCTTCACAACCGACCTTCAAACAGGACAATTTCCTAAACGATGGAAAAAACAGCGGTTTGTGCTTCTACTAAAAGGAGTCAAGAATCCAGAAGCGCGGTCGTCGTATCGTCCGTTGTGCATGCTGGGCACAACAGGAAAACTGCTTGAGCGAGAAATTGCCACTCGCCTGGAACAATTCACTGAGCGAACATCGGGGCTCTCTGAATCGCAGTATGGAAAGGTAGATCAACCGGTAAGGCACTATCTGTGGTGTGCGACATCGCTCGCAATGCGATAGCTGTAGCACGATGGCTAGGTGGTAAAAGAAAATATTGCGCGGTGGTGACGCTAGATGTTAAAAATGCATTAAACTCGGTGAATTGGAATCGGATTCTAGAAGCGTTGGGCGATCTACAAGTCTCACCCTAGGTACGTATACTAGAAAACTATCTCTCGGATAGAAGACTGCTCTGTGACACAGATGAGGGACCACAGGGATATAAAATAACAGCGGGTGTACCGCAGGGATCTATATTAGGTCCGCTGTTATGGAATATCGCTCCTCGATAGTATAGTAGTTAGTATACCCGCCTGTCACGCGGGAGACCGGGGTTCGATTCCCCGTCGGGGAGCCTCTGGCGCAAGATTAATAACTTTGCCCGGAAAAAACAAATCATTATGGAAAATTTAACAAGCCTCAGGACTTACTAAATAAGGCCAAGACCGGTTCCCGGTTGTAGTGCCTATGATGATGATGTTATGGAATATCATGTATGATGGGGTGCTCGGGGTCAATGTACCAGAAGGGGTTAGAATCATTGGGTACGCAGATGATTTGGCAATAGTGGCCGTAGCTAAACATCTAGATGACCTGGAGAATATTTGCTCCCAAGCAATCCAGAGCATTAAATGCTGTCCAGATATGGCCGGACTGAAGCTAGCTGGACATAAGACGGAGGCAGTTTTAATAAGCAGCCGCAAGAAAGTTGAACACCTTGATTTGGAAATAGGACAAACAATCAGATCCAGTCCCTATATTAAATATCTTGGTGTTATACTCGACGACAGGTTTAGCTTCATGGAACACTGAGGAAGACGAGTGAAAAAAACGGCAAGAGCATGCAAAGCCCCGCCCCCACATAAGGAAACTGATAACCAGTGTCAACATCTCCAGTATATGTACATGGGGGAAGTGAACTCAGCACATAGGCTGACATCACTAAAAGTATGCTGTGCACTCCGAGCGGTATCCGAAGATGCTACAAATGTTTTGGTTGGGAGGACACCACTTGACATTGCAGCTAAATAAAACGCTACATTGCATGAGGTCTCCCAAGAGAATCGTCGGAAAATGCAGTCACAATTAGAGCTCTCAAGCCTAAGAATTTGGCAACGAAGGTGGAATTCTTCCACCAAAGGAAGATGGACCCACACCATGATACCTGATATAGAAACATGGGTGAAAAGAAAACATGGCGAGCTGAATTACCACCTGGCTCACCCAATAACAGGACATGGTTGCTTTCGGCAATACTTGCACAAGTATAAGCATGTGAATCACCCATACTGCTTGTATTGCGAAGGCAAAATAGAAAATGCGGAACACGTACTCACAGAGTGCGTGAGATTCGAGACCGCACGAACGATTTTGGAGAGACATATGTAATGGACAGTTACTCTGACAGGAGTAATAGAATACATGCTGAGTTCAAAACAGACATGGTCCGTAACAAATGGTATTCTCTGTGAAATGATGCAGCAGTTGCGACGCGACGAGCGGTAAACTCCGCCCCGCGATGGAATATCTAAAAGAAAGTTCCGCGGGGATCAATGGGAATATGTACCTGGTGGGAGATTCGGTAAAAATCGTTTTAGTCGGTAAAAACCCGGTATAACTCTGGATCCGTCCAGAGGTATCTTTTGAAGATTTCCACCTTCCTACCGAAAGAAAAAAAATTAACAAAATCTTTACACACGGAACTAAGCGTAACGTATAACAACTTCCGCAGGACGAATAAAATACTGCAGAGAAAGACTAAGAATATCGCTGCTGTTATCTTCCAAACGCCTCCTATAATATCAAACCTTTCTAAAAGGAGACAGAGATTACATAAAACATCGATCATTAAAACACTTACGCATTACTCCTGGGCGTCGGAACAGGTTTCCTGTTTACATTCGCCAAACTGCTATAATTCTCATCGCCACCATCCTCTGATTCACTACCGAAAGGATTTTTGGAGATCTTTGGTGGTGGTGGACGTGGAGGTTTAACCTTCTTCTCAATCTCAATTTCATCGTCCGAACTGTCGAATGGATTGGAACCTTTTTCCTTTTCCAATTTATTCCCAGTGGGCGGGGGTGGAGTTGAAATTTGGAATGAAGGTTTTGGCGTTGGTATTACAGGCTTAGCGATAGCTGTCGCTGATAACGGTGCTACGTTGTCTCCATCCTCATCATCACTGGCGAATGGGTTTAGTTCTTCGGGATATAAACTGAGATCAACCTTGGCCGGAGAAGCGTTTGTAGTCACAGTTCCCGGCTGCTCAATGTCTTGTTTTGAAACGGTTGAAGTTGTTGTTTCTTGCTGCTTTTCCTTGGTTGTGCTGGATTCGGGGTGTTGTTCTTTTGCTTTGATGGGTTCTTGATGTTCAACATTATTAACTTCTCGATACTGTTCTTCCTTGCTGATAGTCTCCTGCAGAGTATCATCCGGTACAGGTGTATGGGTAACATTCTGATCGTCTTCAAGGGTAGGGTGAACAATATTAGTGTCCTCAATTGTCGGTACTGCTATTTCTAATCCTGATTCAGTTGCTTGTAGCGTAGGCACTTCATTTGCATTTTGTTTCAGTTGCGTATCATCTGAGGGAGATGTTGATTTTTGTACATTTGGCAGCGGCTGATCCACTGCCATCTCGTCTTCTTTTTGTTTTGAGGGTGTCACTGTTTCATTTCTGCTACTACTGTCTGACTTAATTCTACTGGTACTAACACTAGCGGAATTCTCCGGGGTTTTATCGTTATTAGTGATATTATTAGCAATTACTTCGAATTGATGTAGACGAGCACGCACCACACTTAATCTGTTGGTTGTTTCCTCATCTTCACTTTTATCAGTTTTCAACTCGCTGCTGGTAGCGTTCGCCTTGATATCGAGGGTTGATGGTCGTTGTCGCAGCGGCGGCTTTTGGACTGAATCATGCGTTTCTTGGGTTTCGGGTTGCCTCTGATCGAGAGTAGATTGTGCGTCATCGTCCTTCTTTGTTTGTGTTTCTGATTGCATTGCGATGTCAACCGAGACGGTTGAGTGAAGTGAAGATGATTCATCAACTGTTATCGCGTTTGTTGTTCTCATCTGCTCATCAGGTTCGTTATTATCTTTGGTAACAATATTAGAATTAGATTTACTTAGATTAAGACCATTTTCCGGTGATGCGATGATTGATGTGGTTGATATGGATTCTTCAAATGTAGCATCATCTTCCATGTTGATGTCAGTGTCGTCAATAGTTTGTTTGCCATCAGACGGCTTTAATGTGATTCCTGATGTCGAAGTGTGAATAATGTCCTTTTCTTCTGGTTCAGTGCTATAGTTGCTCGATTGAAGTCGGCTCCCTAGATCGGATTCCTCAGAATCAGAGTCTGGTAATAGTGGAGGGAGTGAAGTTGGTAATTCTGGAAGATCATCACTTTCATCATTGGCTTCATTGTCTGAACCAGACTCACTGCTGCTAATGGCAGTCATCGATGCTGCCAACTTACTAGTGCCGGCATCACCATCAATTTGATCAGCCAAAGTAGAATTTATAAAACTGCTCAGTGCCGAGTTCATCTTGTATGAGACTGGCGATTCTAGCGTCATCTTTTTTAGGCTGCGAGACTTTTCTTCATCGCTAATGCTTTTCTGATGAACTCTACTAGTATTAGTAGGCAAATCCTTGCTTTGTTCAAAAAATGCGAGCCGTTCGGCTATTGAACTACGAGTAGGAGTTTTCGATTTAACTGCTAAGGAGTCCGGTGTTTGGCTCCTTAGATTAACGTCCGGTTCTATATCGATGGTTGTTTCTTCATCGGGACACGTCTCACAGCAGTACTCTCCATCGGTTTCGGTTTCGTAGAAACTTCCTGGTGTTAATTGACTCCCACATCTGGCACATTTCAAGCATGTCCGATGGTAGACACATTTTCCAACGCTCAAGCGTTCCGCCAGAAATACAGGAAGATTACATTTTTGACAGGGATCACGTTTAGGTACACCAACCACATGAGCCATCTGGAATAAGAAGAGAAAAATTATGTTTAATAGGATGTTATGAAGACTAAGAGGATATGATAAAGTTCGTAGTAATTAACTGACAGTGAAAAACAGACGAATTACAGTTCAAAAGAGAAGTACAAGATGGGTGAAATATTTATTTCACACAATAAAACAAGTGGGGCAAGTAGTATTTGGAAAGAGTCGATATGAAATACTCTAATGGATGGATGGCGAGAATGCAGAGGAAATTGACAGGCATGCAGTTAATCAAATATTACAATCCGTATGGTGCTTTAATCTATTTGTTTTATATATTTTAACTTGCTAATCATTTGTTGTCTAGTCGCCTTAGCAGTGAGAAAAATCATCAATTAAAAATGAACTCACAACCGAATTCCACTAAAATCCCTGTAGGTCCACCAGATAATTCTAGGTTCCGTAAATGTTTAAAGCTAAGTTAGCATAGTTGATAGAAACCTCGGAAAACCAAAGAAAAAAAAAACGTGGGAACGTGGATACTTTATACAGAGTTTCT
Organism: Microdon myrmicae; assembly: GCA_963931805.1. Lineage (NCBI taxonomy): Eukaryota > Metazoa > Arthropoda > Insecta > Diptera > Syrphidae > Microdon > Microdon myrmicae. The sequence goes on from OZ007502.1 coordinate 37,127,986, forward strand.
GTTAAGCAGCAGCTATTTGATGCCTTATCAATACATAAAGCTACTGTGGCGGTTCCACGAACCGCACAAATCACCATAGGCTGACATGTCTTCGTTCCACCAAGGAACATACTGACCTATAACCAAACTTCACGTGCCCACAGACACGTGTCCCCAAAGTCCACCTTTTCACCTGACCAAAGGTGACATCCATACTGGTGTCAACAACCCCACGTATCCATAGATACGTGAGCCCCAAGTCCGAAACAATTTCCCTACGCCTGCACGGTGATCGAAGGACACGACCCAGTATAGAGATTGTGTACCGATCCATTAGCAAAATAAACACAAGCGGTTGCCACAGCTGCGTCAGATGTCGACAAACATCAAATCCCCGGCGATAAGCCAATTGCCGTAAAACAATCCGTCGGCAAAACCTTTGTCCCTGTCACAATGCACATCGCCTAAACAAACGCCATTGCGGAGAAACAGCAATAAACGAAAACGCTATTCCCATAGGGCAAAGCAAATACGATAATTACCACGATCCCAAGATCGCCAAGAATGTTTGCATAACAACGCAACAGAAGTGTGAAAATTCTGGCGATACCACAGACGGCAACTTCCGCGTCTGTATGTGTGAGTACGATCTTCCCTGGTGGAGAGATTCTCGATTGAAAGAGAATCACCAGGACAAGGAAAAGGAAAGGGAAAAGAGAATCATCCCCAGAGAAAAATGACTCAGTCGACATACAGAACCCTAAGGCGGCGGAACTGCGCAATACGATAAATCGCAAAAGACACTGTTCGACCCGAAGTTAAACCTTTTAAAAATACGCGAGTTACCCTAAGTACATTGACCGAACTGTGATGTCCCTGTGATCCTCACTAGGGACGGACATCGGAAATGTGTTTATCGGTTAACTACATTGTTCTCAAAATTAATTAAAGGAAGTGCCGACAGTAAATACGGTGACTGAGACGGTTATCCTCGTCGTGACACTTTCGTGGTATCCTAACGTGAGCCGTTTTTATATTGTCAATTTTCGTGCTGAAAACAATAAGTGAAAGGCTATATGGGATAGACAGGAATAAATAAGGATATTTTCAAAAATTAAGACGATTCGAGGTGTGGCGGAAGTTTGTTGTGTTTTTTTAATATACGACGTTCAAAAATGAATGTAAAATACTTTAAATAAAAAAACAATAAAATAAAAGAGCCTTTCCAAGAAGAAAAGAATTTGTATTTCATTTGGGACGGTGTTCTCCATGTCAGGGTTGTTTCTGTTTGTGAACAGTGTTCAGCCGAACACTTCCGACCAAAAGACCAAAATCCGCCAAACTACCATAGTAGCTATACTTGTAATACAACAGAAAAAGATCTGTATCTTGGAGTGGCAGATTTGTAACATACATATATTACAGCTCCGAGACTCAAATTCGTCGGATTTGTTTCCTAATCCACAAAATGGTGAATCCCTCCGTTACCAGCTTTAATCCACCAGCATTTAAAGTGACCACGAATCTGCAGAAGTCAGTCCGTGGGCGGCAAGAAATTAAGTTGAATGAGTATTACTTTCCCATCCCGTACACGACACAAAAATCGTCCAATTACATATATAAGGGACGTTAGAAAAGTAATAAGATTGCGGGAGTTACCAACCTTAACCCACCAGCATTAAAAGTGACCGGAGGGGTGGAAGCGAACATGCAGGGCAAAGTCTCTGATTGCTTCCAACCCGGCGAAGGCCAGGATGATCTTTGTCCCTGTTCAATCCAAGTTGACATGCAGGCTCCACGTGACACCTCTGAATGGCTACTTTGGCACCCGCTGAGTAGTGAACCAATGCATGCAGCGTCATCCTGAGAAAGGTTGGCGCAAGGCTAATAACCTTGCCCGGAAAAACAAATTATTATGGAAAATTTAACTAGCCCCGAATATGGACCGGTTACACGACGACGACCACGGAAACGAAAAAGGCTAAACGATTTAAGAATTTTCTCATGGAACGTCCGCTCACTATACAGAGCCCGAGCTGCACAGCAGCTAGCCGATGCCTCGTCGGAATATAAGGCTGACATAACAGCATTAAAAAAAACTAAGATGGGCGGGGAGTGGTGTAATTCAAAGAAACGAGTATGGCATTTATTATAGTTGGCATGCAAAACTCCATGTGCTCGGCTTAGGCTCTCTAGCCAGCCAAAAACTGAAGCCAGCCATCATCGGCTTTAATGCAATAAACGAAAGGCTATGCACTCTTGACGCGCGAGGCAAGTTTAAGAACATAAGCCTTATAAACGTTCACGGACCTACGGGGGAGTCTCCTGGCGACGAAAAAGAACGATTCTACGAGAACGTCGAACGGACCCTCAATGCCTGCCCAACATACGATGTTCTTGGTGATTTGACTACGGAAATAGGTCGGGAGCCGGTTTTCAGGCACTACGCAGTGTCCCATAGTTTGCATGAGAACACTAATGACAATGAACTACGAGTCATTGAACTGGCAGCATAAAAAAACTTGATCGTTGCGAGTACCAGGTTTCCGCGTAAAAATATCCACAAAGCCACCTGGGTATCACTTGACGGAGCCACTCGCAACCAAATTGAGCACGTGTTGATAGATCGCCGCCACTCCTCGAGCCTGATGACGGTACGAACGTACCAAGGTGCCAACGTCGGCTCGGATCACTATCTTGTTGGTACAGTTTTCCGAGCGCGGATTGTCTTACGGAAACGTATTGCATCCGCAGATCAGGTTCGAATCAACACAGTTGCCTTACGTAATGAGAATACCAGTAATACCCTTGGCCATGCGCTAAGACTCACCCTCGAAGTACTCAACGGAGGGAGAGTAAGGCCTGGGGCCAGAATACCGGGCGTAGAAGAAAATGAATACTGTCATTAGTACTGCCAACTCTACCTTAGGCAGTAGTCGTAGGTTTGATGATGAGTGCAAACTAGCAACGTAAGGATGCTGCATGGCGGACAATGCAGCAGTCTCATAGGACGCGGTGCGCGAGTAAAAACACGAAGAGTTTAGGCGATCTGAAAAAATATTCCACAGACAAAAGAAAAGTGCTGGAAAAAAGAACTTGTCTGTGAAATAGAGAAAAGTAGAGAGCGAGGTCCGCACCAGGCGCGGAAGTTCTACCAAATAATCCGCCGTATGACGCGGTACACACCACGCTGCGCTTACTGCAAGGATAAAGAGGATAATCTGATCACCGATCCTGAAGCCATTCTGGAGCGATGGAAAGTGCACTTCAATGAATTGCTAAATCGTCAGCTCACAGAAAAAAAACTAAGGAGGCTCCATCAATGCAAAATCAAGACCAAATGGTGCCGCCACCAAGCATTGAGGAAACAGTAAAAGCCATAAGACAGCTCAAATCAAATAAAACCCCCGGAACTGATGGCATACCAGGTGAGCTGATCAAACAAGGAGCGACAGCGTTACATCACGCAATTCATGAGATCGTGGTGCACGTATGGGAGCAAGAGGAGATGCCGCATGATTGGCGTCGTGGAATAATTTGCCTCTTACATAAGAAGGGAGATATCACAGTCTGCAGTAACTATATGGGTATAATATTGCTGGGTACCGCCTATAAGATACTCTCCACTATCCTACAAGATCGGATAGCCCCATACGCTAAAGTCATCAATGGTCAATATGAGTGTAGCTTCATCCCAGGCAAATCAGCGATTGGTCAGATATTCACGCTTAGGCAGACTATGGAAAAATGCCTGGAATTTAAAATTCCATTATATCATCTAGTCATAGACTTTAATGCCGTTTACGACAGCATAGCTAGCGTAGAAATATATAATGCCATGAGGGAGTTCGGCATTCCAAACAAATTGATACGACTTTGTAGGTTGATCATGACCAACGTAACTAGTCAAGTAAAAATAGCGGGATTGCTGTCCAAACCAATAAACATCTTTAATGGACTCCGACAAGGGGACGATCTGGCCTGCGTCCTCTTCGACCTGGCGTTGGACAAAGTAATCGGCGAGTCTGGAATTACAAATAGAGGGACTATTGTCACCGTCCAGCCAGATGCTTGCCTACGCAGATGGCATCGACAGGCGGCCCAAAAACTGGCACATTAATGAGGGAAAAATTAAGTACATGGTCACAACTTCTGCGAAGAGATGATCTAACGTTGGTCAAAGTATCAATAGTCAATAGTAGCAGCCGATAGTAGCAGTCAATAATAGCAACTGATAACAATATGTAGAAAGAAACACGGGAACGACTGATCAAATCCAACAAAGCCTACTATGGGCTATCAAGTCTCTTTAAATCCCGAAATTTATCCAGAACATCCAAGCTACTACTGTACAAGACCATGGTCTTACCAGTACTCATGTATGGATCCAAAGCCTGGGTGCTCAATAAAAGGCACTCTGAACTCTCAGCCGCATTCGAGAGGAAGGTCTTACGGAGAATTGTTGGCCCCGTATGTGAGGGAACTTTGAAGCCTTTAAGGAGTACAAAAACAAAGCGGAAAAACAGACGGGAATGAAGATAAAGAAGCTTCAGTCGGATAATGGCTAAGAATGCCGCAATCAACATTTCTGAAGCGGGAGGGTATCCAGAGGCGTTTAACCACGCCGTACACACCGCAACAAAATGTTGCCCTGGAGTGCATCTGAGAGCATTTGGAGCTCCTCGATAGTATAGTGGTTAGTATCCCCGCCTGTCACGCGGGAGACCGGAGTTCGATTCCCCATCGTGGAGCCTCTGGCGCAAGACTAATGACCTTGCCCGGAAAAACAAATTATCATGTAAAATTTAACAAGCCTCAGGACTTGCTAAATAAGGCCAAGACCGGTTCCCGGTTGTAGTGCCGATGATGATGATGAGAGCATTTGGAGCAAAGGCTTTCATATTAGACAAAGCTCCAGCTGACAAAAACCCGACGATAAATCAATTGAAGGAAGACTAGTCGGGTATTCATCAACGGCGAAGGCATATACTGTCCGGCGAAATGACACAGGAAAGGTCGAAGAAACAAGAGACGTATCAATCGTGGAAGAGACGGTAATAATGACTAGAGGCAGCTTGCATATAGACATCGACTATCCGCAGTCGGGGGAAGAACACCAGAAGGCAAGGAGAGTCATAAGATAAGAACGAGTTTATGAGGAATCCGAGATGGGACCGCCGGCGGGACGTGCACCAGGAAGACCTGTAGCGACTCTAACAGATGCACACACAATTCACAAGCAAAATAGAGTGAAGAGCAGCGAACGAAAAATCTAATAAGAAAAATACATCAGAACCGTATACCAAGCGATAACAAAAATAATTCACATCAGTGGAGTATAGTCGAGTTTAGAAATCAAATTCTAAACACGGTCAGTAGCTTGATGGATAACGCTTAGGTAAAAATTTTTTCGTGATTCAAACTGTCATAGCGTCAGTTCGAATCACACGATCTTCTTCTCTATTATTTCAAACGCTATAGACCCGCGAAAGAAAAGACCGGGAGGCGTGGTCAACCCAGGAAGTTATCCACCTCAATCATCACTTCAGACTGTGCATCGAGCTGTGAAAATTCGTTACAGGACAGGGGACGTCGTAGGAGCACGAGGAAAGAGACTGCGGGGAAAACAAAATCGGGGCGAAAATAGACCACTCGATACGTCTTTGTTTTTTTTTTTTTGTTTTTACACTAACGGGAGTTAACATCTCCCAAATTTTTGTTATTATAAATCTCTACTGTACTATAAAAATACATTAACCTTTGTAACCCCAAATATTATAAATTTCTATTGTGCTATATACATCTCAAATATAAAATACTGATCAGTGTTTGCTACATCTCAAATGTTGTAATCCCAAATACTGTACTTTGTTACATCTCAAATACTATAATCATCCTAACTAATAATGGAAGGCCAACAACAGCCAGTATCGCCAAAAAAAAAAAAACATACCGATGACCCAAAGCCAATCATAAACACACACGACTCCTCCCAGCTATGCATACTGCCAAACAGACTTATCAGCGGGGAGTGCATTCCCAAGAAACTCTTATCAGAAGGCTGAACTCCGGACACAGTCTTAGCACTCTATTCAAGGTATAAATGCGGCTGCCAAAGGAAACACAACGCACTCATCACTCAAGACCTACCGGACTTTCGATTTCTTTCCCACCATCCCCCCATCCAAGTAGTTAGAGAACACCTGAACTAACAACCCTGCCCACACTATCCTTAGATACCTCCCCCTCTTTTTTTTCAGATATCTCGAGACCGAACCCAACATCCTCACGGGTGTTATCGCAAGATGACCAGAAGCCAGAAACAAGGTGAAGAACACATCTGTCCTTGTCTCGCCAAAGTCGACCTCTCGACACCCATTTTTTTTTTAACACAACGCACTCTTCCTTCCCACTCATTTGGCGAGAGAACAACTATAAGTGTTTATTAACTCGCGCTCACAAAAGTAGATTTTGGAGTAACCTTCAAATGTCAGAGCACAATGCCAGCAGTGGTGCCGGTCGACAAACGTGCACGAAGTCAGGCAGGCGCGAATCAACCTGAGATTCACCCAAATGACCACCTGGAGGACGACTGAACTTTCGGAAACGAGATTTATAATAATTTCCAACTTAATCCTGCAAAAAAATTAACGCCGAAGGACAAATTACGCACAAGAATGCGCGAATTGTGGCCAGGGAAATTTCACAAATACCTGGATATGACTTCGACGAAATATTCGCTCCAGTAAAGAGACTGGAATCCGTTCAGCTTCTAACGGCATTGGCACCAGGAATGGAGTTGAAGATTTGTGGCGTTTCTAACAGATGCACACAGAGTATACAAGCAAATAGTGAAGAACAACACAGAAAGAAAATCGGATAAGCAAAAGCATCAGCCGTATACCAAGCAATAACATAGCAATTCCACATGAGTTGAGTGTACTTCAGAATAACGATCGAATTCATACACGCGACAGTGGCCTTCTGTGTTGAGTATTGGTACAATCTTTTAGTGATTCTATACGTCATAGCGTCAGTTCGAATCACACGTTCTTCACTATCGTCACAAACGCTATAGATTCATCAGGTAGATGTCGTCACGGCGTATTTATAGGCGACATCAACGAGGAATTATATGTGGAGAGCTCAGAAATATTGAAAGAAGCGCTGGAACAAATCATCCGGACAGAGCGTCACTACACGTCTAGAAAGCGATGCAAAAGCTGAAGGACCTCTCCGAAGGTGACAAACTGTGTAAAATAATCAAGCCGCTTTACGGCTAAGACAATCCAGCTAAAGGTGGTATGAGCACCTTTGTCAAGTAATGCAGAAACTCAAACTGAAACCCACATTTTCTAATCCATGCAAAGGCACTACCCAAGGAGAGACGCGGAGCGCTCACTGATGCACGTGAGAAGGGAAAATAGAAAATGCGGAACACGTACTCACCGAATGCGTGAGATTCCAAACCGCACGAACGATTTTAGAGAGACATATGAGATGGGCCGTTACTCCGACAAGAGTAACAATACATGCTAAGTTCCAAACAAGCATGGTCCGTAACAAATGATATTGTACGTGACATAATGCAGCAGTTGCGACGCGACGGGCAGAGTAACAGGTGAACTCCGTTCCGGCCCGCGATAGAATATCTAAAAGAAAGCTCCGCGGGAATCGACGGGAATATGTGCCTAGTAGGAGATGGTTTTATTTGATAAAAATCCGGCATGCCTTTGGATCGGTCCAGAGGTATCTTTTGAAGATTTCCACCTTCCTACCGAAAAAAAAAAAAGACGTCGCTCAACCCTCAACAGTCACAGGCCGGAAGTACATCACTGCACATACTTGCAATTGTGGATAAAATAAACTCTTCATTAATTATATCACAGGATGCTATCACCCACAAGATCTTATCCTATTTCATTTTTAATAATCTTAACTCAAATTTGAAAACTTCTCAACTATGCTCCAGTCAACTGATAGATGTTGTAACAAAGCACACTCTCATAAGTTCGGGGAATCAAACTCACTGCAAATTAGTTGAGAAGGGGAGGATTAATGCAGCAGACCTGTTAGAGATGGCATGGTATTTTCGACTACTATTTAGTTGTGAGGGGCTCCTCGATAGTATAGTGGTTAGTATACCCGCCTGTCACCCGGGAGACCGGGGTTCGATTCCCCGTCGGGGAGCCCCTGGCGCAAGACTAATGACCTTGCCCAGAAAAAATAAATCATTATGGAAAATTTAACAAGCCTCAGGACTTACTAAATAAGGCCAAGACCGGTTCCCGGTTGTAGTGCCGATGATGATGATAATGATTTAGTTGTGAGATGTTATATTATAAACGGTAATTTCACTTTTTGCTTAGCAACAAGTTGCGAACTAGATGATCTTGTGCGTGGCTGTTGTTTGGTTTATGAAGAGTAGGGGAACCGGCTTGGCTAGGGATCGCGCTCAACTTTGTGGTCAGTACAACCATGAGCGAGCAAAAATGTGCATACGTCTGTTGTGCGACGCATCATTATAAAATGTTTAACAAGTGAAGGCGTTAAACCTTCGGAAATTTTTTCTCGACTGAAGGCACAGTTTTGTGATGATACACTATCTCAGAATCGTGTATATACATAGGCCAGAGAATTTAAAAGTGGGCGAGAACGTATCGAAAACGAAAGTCACGATCGACGCCCAAGGACAAGCCGTACAGATGACAACGTCTCCGCGTCGTTCGAGAGTTTATTGTAAGTGATCGCTGCTTAACTGTTGGAGAAATCTGATCAGAAGTGGGTATTACAGTCGGCAAAAGCCGCATATCGAAACAAAAGACGAGGTATGCCCATTCGAGAGGTCATCCTTCTTCATGACAACGCCAGGCCTCACACCGCGTCCTTGGTAATATTGTTGTGATAAAGGCTGTTGTAAAGTTCCGTGAATTAGAGGTAACAGCTAAGAAAGTTGGAGTAGTCGGGAATAGTTGGATTCCGGAAAGAGGAGACTCATTACTTATTTCTCTTGTTACGCTGGGAACGCAGATCGGGATTGTACTATGGAGTGGAAAAGGTTAATGTGCTTTGTCTAGAGTACGGAGCGAGCAGGGAAATAGAGGATTTCGGTATATAAGTGGGTGATGGCATCTTCGACGGATAGGTGATCGTGATTGAACGAAAAGCAGCCTAGGCAATCGTTGCTTAGGCCTAAGTTAGCTTTATGGCAATCATAGGCGTAGTGATTGAAAGGGGGGACAGATGGCGGCGAGTGGACTTGTGACGGTTCCATGAACCGCACAAATCACCGCTGAGATATCTTCGTTCCACCAAGGAACATACTCACCTATAACCAAACTTCACGTGCCCACAGACACGTGTCCCCAAAGTCCACCTTTTCACCTGACCAAAGGTGACGTACATACTGGTGTCAACAACCCCAAGTATGCACAGATACGTGAGCCCCAAGTCCCGAACAATTTCCCTACGCCTGCACGGCGATCGAAGGACACGACCCAGTATAGAGATTGTGTACCGATCCATTAGCTGGATAAACACAAGGGGTTGGCACAGCTGCGCCAGATGTCGACAAACATCAAATCCCCGGCGGTAAGCCAGTTGCCGTAAAACAATCCGTCGGCAACGCCTTTGTCCCTGCCGCAATGCACTTCGCCTAAACGAAAGCCATTGCAGAGATACAGCAATAAACGAAAACGCTGTTCCCATAGGGCAAAGCAAATACGATAATTACCACGATCCCAGGATCGGTAAGAATAAACCGCACAACCGAATGTTTGCATAAGCAACGCAACAGAAGGCGTGCAAATTCTGACGATCCCAGAATGATCTACAGCAAACAGGCAGCAACCTCCGCGTCTGTATGTGTGAGTACGATCTTCCCTGGTGGAGAGATTCTCGATTGAGAGAGAATCACCGGGAGAAGGGAAACGAAGGGGGAAAAGAGAACCATGGGGTGAATAGAATCATCCCCAGAAGAAAAATGATTCAGTCGACACAGAGAACCGTACGAGGAGGTCGGTCCGCGCAGCGCGATAAACCGGAAAAGAAACGTATATACTCGACGTTCAACGCACACTAAAGCAACGCGCAACAGAAATACAAGTTCTCACATCCTTTGAAAGTCGTTCTGATTTTCGTGAATATATTCGCAAGTTTAGTTTCGCAATTAATTGAAATATTGAACGATACAAATATAGTGCTAAAGATCAAAATATCAAATTGTGTCCTAGGCGATTAAGTGACAACAAAATATCAAGATTGTGTCCTAGACGATTAAGCGATAAGAAAATATCAAAATAGTGTCCTATACGATTAAGTGATAACGAAATATCAAAATTAAGTGATAACGAAAGACAAAAGATTAATAAAAAAGAAAGGCAAGGCTAAACAAACTCAGCTCCGTGTTTTATTTTTTTGGTGCTGCATTCGCTCCGTCTTCGGTTTATGGACAGTGTTCGGCGGAACATTTCGACCAAAAGACAAAATCCGCCAAAGACTGCCTACCCAAAAGGTTTCAAACGTTGCTGACTTGACAGAGGCAAGAATCATCTAGTCGATCAACGAATAGACCTACGGCATATTGCGACGATAGTGAAGAACGTGTGATTCGAACTGACGCTATGACGGTTAGAATCACTACAAATTGAACCACCGTTCAACACATCAGACCACTGCCGCTTCTACGAATTCGATTTCTAAACTCAAGTACGCTCAACTGATGTGGAATTGTTATGGTATCGTTATGGTATACGGCTCTGATGCTTTACTTACTCGTATTTCCTCTCGGTGTTCTTCACTATTTGCTTGCATATTGTGTGTATATCTGTTAGAAACGCCACACTACTCCCTCCTCAGTAACTTTGTTACGATCAACTTCGTGTGCGAACGAGAGAGCGAGGAACAAGCGAGAGAGCGTCGGAGCAGGCGAGTATGCCGGTGCTCTATGCGGAAGTCGTGATCGTAGTAGTAAAAATCTGTTTACCTATGGGAGATTGTATGTTGTGTATACAGATCATGTCGGGGTCACCAATTATCGCGTATTGCGACGATAGTGAAGAACGTGTGCTTCGAACTGACGCTATGACGGTTAGAATCACTAAAAATTGAATCTACGCTCAACACATCAGGCCACTGCCGATTGTACTAATTCCATTTCTAAACTCAAGTACACTCAACTGATATGGAATTGTTATGTCATCGTTATGGTATACGGCTCTGATGCTTTGCTTATTCGAATTTCATTTCGGTGTTTTTCACTATTTGCTTGCATATTGTGTGTGTATCTGTTAGAAACGCTACAGACCTTCCTTGGCGGAGGTGGGGTGGGAGATGAAGTGTGATTGATCGTCAGATAAACTACAATTGAGTAGTGGAAGGTTAAAATCTCCAAAGACCATGATGTCGTCCTCGCAATCACTCAGCTCAATTATGTGGTCGATAGGATTGAGAGCAAGGTTGTGATCTTCAATAGGCTGGAATGGCAGGATATAGAAGCAGATGACAAAGGTTGATTTCCGAGGAAAAGCGATTTTGACTGTCACAAAGTCCAGCTTGGAGGAGGTAGGGAAAGCGACAAGTGGCGAATCGAGGCTGTTATGTACAGCGATGGGAACTTCTCGACCGGGGGAAAAGTCAGTGGCATGATTGAGGAGGTCATCGCGGAAGATGATGGATATGGGAGGAAACAGTTCCAGCTTGTGAATGTTGCGTGTTGCGGATTCACAAATAAATGTACTGGACAAATCTAGTACATTCACGTTTGTCTGCCACTTCCCAAATGTCACCCGCCAGCTGACCACGGGTCGGTGACAGAAATGGGACGCCACTTAAGAGTCACAATTTAAAATCACTTTCAATGGTTAGTTTTTCCTCAATCCGTTTTTCCGCCAACCTCGATCATCCCTTTTTGGAGTCATCAACTTTACTTTGGATACGCCCGCTTGCTTGCCGTCATTAATCGTACTTTGAATTCACCTGTTCGCTTCGTGTTATCGACTTAACTTTGGACTCACCCGCTCGCTTGGTGCCGCCAATCTTACTTTAGATTTACCTGCTCGCTTGGCGTCATCGACTTAACTTTGGTGTCATCCACTCGATTGACGTCATCAAGTTTACTTCGGATTCACACCCTCGCTTGGTGTCATAGACTTTGGTTTGAATTCACCAGCTCGCTCGGCGTCAGGCTCTCACCTTTTGGCTCAACGGTTGACTTTTGGACGCCACCACTCGATGACCATTGCTCTCGACTTGCTCGGACGTTCTACGACCACAACTTCCTTGGCCACACGCTGGACAACCTGCCCCCGTGCTTGGACTCGCCAGACCACGAACTCTTGCTCCTCTCCGGACGCGCCGCAACACTGATTAAGTTCGTTTCGTTTAAAACGAAAATGTCAACAGATAGGGCATGGGACATATTCAAAATGGATTCGCTCTTTGAGCGCGGAGTTATACTATCGGTTTTAGGAGAGGGTAGGGGAGGTAGGTTGCCTCGGCCGAGGGAAAGGTCAGTAGTATGATTGAGAAGGTCATCGTGGAAGATGGTTAACGTGGCGTGAAAAAAGTTCCAGGTTATGAATGCTGGGGATTAAGTTCGATTCACTTCGACAGGTTGGGCATGGGGGTTTTTCAGAATGGATTGGGTATTTGAGCGAAGACCTCTTACGGTCTGATAATAGAGGGTAAGGGGTGTTCTACTGTCGGTTTGAGGAGAGCGTAGGGAAGGTGGGAGTTTAGGAACGAAAAAACTTGTTGAGAACGGCCTTTTTTTTTAACACAAACGCGGGCACAAACGGGCTTTTTGGAGTATTCTTAAGTGTCAGAGCACAGTGCGAACGGAAGGAGAGAAGTGGATAAGGAAAGGAGGTATCGATGTATATTGGTCTTAAATGCTTGGACATTACAACGACCAGGAAACACACGATCAGGTAGAGTATTCTACATTCGTGTAATTCGGCTAAAGAATGATTCTCTGTGTTTGTTTGTGCGCGTGAAGTTGACTTTCAACGTGAACTGATCAGCATTCACAGATTGACGGGTATCGCGGGAAAAAGTCTGAAGGGGCGGAAGACATTCAGCAAGTTCAGTTGAGCAACGACCGTGGTAATACCTATAGAAAAGAGATAGCCATGATACGTTGCGCCTGTGTTCTAACGACGGAATTGATCGGTTCACAGCTGGGTCCCCAATAAGTTTCACTGCTCGTTTTTGCATCCTATCGAGCACGTGTATTGCAGTTTTGGATGCGCCTGACCAAATATGGAAGTTGAACTCCATTTTTGGACGAATATACGCCTTGTAAATAGTGGTTAGGCTCCTCGATAGTATAGTAGTTAGTATACCCGCCTGTCACGCGGAAGACCGGGGTTCGATTTCCTGTCGGGGCCCCTCTGGCGCAAGACTAAATGACCTTGCCCGGAAAAAAACAAATCATTACGGAAAATTTAACAAGCCTCAGGACTTGCTAAATAAGACCAAGACCGGTTTCCGGTTGTAGTGCCGATGATGGTGAAATAGTGGTCAGGTTGGATGGAGTGAAGTATTTTTTGCATCTCTTAAGGAACCCCATGCATTTGGCTGCACTTTTCGCAGCTTTAAAAATGTGGTCGCTCCAATTAAGAGTCGAATTAATTCGAGTGCCGAGGATTGATAGTTCCTTGGCTTCGTCGATGGAAGTGCCATTCATCGACAGTATATTTCCTTGGGGTTCAACTTTAACCACAGGAGACAGCACTGAGTTTTTAAGGCATTGAACTCTACTCGGTTAGATAATCCCCATTGATATATCTTGTGGATGTCGGAATTCAGTGTATTAAGCATAATCTGCTGATTGGTATTGACGTTCGAAGAGTTTGAACGGGAATGTTCGTATGAGTATGAGAAACTCAACGTGCTATCATCAGCAAACGAGTGTATTGGGTTGTGGGTAATGGACAAGATATCATTTATAAAGATGAGGAAGACAGTGGGTGAGAGTACTGAACTAATGCAGGAACACCTGCATTAATTTGATGGGAGGCAGATTTGACACCATCAAGAACCACTTGGATTGAACGGCCAGAAAGGTAGTCTCTTATCCATTGGATCAGGGAATTGTCGACTCCATATGAATGCAATTTTGACAAAAGAGCTGAATGCCAAACTCTGTCGAAGGCTTTTGAAATATCCAATGCTAGACCGTGCTTTCACCGAGGTAGTGGATGGAATGGCTCCACATTTCGGTAAGGTACGCCATCAAATCACCTATGGACCTGTTGCTACGAAAGCCATACTGGCGGTCATTGGGAGGTCATTTGATTCCAGATATTTCGAAAGTTGACGGTTAATCAGTGATTCCGTTACCTTCGAGAGAATAGAAGTTAGTGCTATGGGTCGATAAGAAGAGCGGGACGATTTGTCGCCCTTTTCGGGAATTAGCTGAATGTTCGTTGACTTCCATCTATTTGGGAAACGGCCAGTAGAATAAGGAAAACGGAAGAGATTCCGCAGTGGTTTAGAGAGTGAAGAGGAACATTTCTTCTAGAGAATTGGGGGAAAGCCATCAAGACCAGCAGATTTGTGTGCGTTTAGCTTTTTGAGTGCGCGGGCAACAGTACGCTTTCGGAAGTGAATCTGGCTCATGGTGTGCTGCTTATGCTCAAGTTGAGCCGGAACTGATGTGGTATCAGTCAGCGTTGAGTTGGCTGCAAAATGTGCAGCAAGTAGATTCGCTTTCTCTATTGCACTGGTGACTGGTCTGTCGTCGACTATTAGCGAAGGAATGGATGAGAAGACCGAGTTTTGGATGTTCTTCACAAATGCCCAGAAGTTTCTACTACCTGTGGGAGAGTGTAGTATTTTTTGTCTCACTCTCTTGTCATGCAAGAACTTTGCGCGTTGAATATACGCATTGCAGTCGTTTCTAGCTCTCTTAAATCTTTTCCGGTTTTCCTCAGAATTGTTTGATTTATATATATTTATTTATACAACCGGAAGCTCAACTATATAGCCTTAATGACTTCTCCGAACCCAGAATCGAACCACATATTTCTCTTGGGTTTGATACTCTTTGCTCTGTGTGGAATAAAGGTTCGCATGCCAAACGAAATCGTGTCCGTCAATGTGTCCGCTATAGAGTCAAGATCGTTATTGAGGAAAAATAACGATCAATTTAACCTCCCAAAAAAGTCGTTCAGACTTTCCCACTTGGTTTTCTCGTAGAACCATACTGTTCTTTTGGGAGCATTTGGGAGTGATAACGTTCTGGGGTGAACGAAGTGGTCGACAGCTTTAAGGTCATTCGATATTCTAAGAGGGTCAAGTGGAATTTTACGAATAGTTTGTGGAGACTGGGAACGTCAGTGGGTGAACTTTCCTGTTGAATAGAGTTTGACACTGGTTTTGGTTTTGTCTTCGTAGCAGACAGAATCAGATTTGTCGTGGAGATACACTAGAAAGAGACGAAAATGTTTATATGTCTTTCTGTCTCTAAGTTTGGACAGTGCGTAGCGGCAATCAGATGATTCGGAGGTAAGCTGTGTGATTTTTACTTGGGGAGGGGAGACGGGGTCAAAAATGATATTGTAAAAGTAAAGTATTGCATTGTGTCTTTATATGTCAGTATCAACAATTTTCAAATAACTTTTTATATTAGACATAGTTGAAGAAATAACCACAATGCTAGTAGAAACCTTCTTAAATTTGGAGCTGACAGCATCACTCGAATAAAGTATTGCGTAATGCAATTGTCTAACAACACACGTAGAACCAAACTCTCCCAAGTTAGTTTTAAATTCCGTAATTTTCTAACATTCTAGGAGATAATACATTGTAGATATGGTATAATTATCCTGTACAAATATTTAATTTATCACCCAACGCCAACAATAATTAGTTGAACCCACAGTTGTACTGACGACACAACTCTCTGCAATTCTACCT
Organism: Microdon myrmicae; assembly: GCA_963931805.1. Classification (NCBI taxonomy): domain Eukaryota; kingdom Metazoa; phylum Arthropoda; class Insecta; order Diptera; family Syrphidae; genus Microdon; species Microdon myrmicae. Next base: position 37,143,886 of record OZ007502.1, read on the forward strand.
ACTGAGTTGTTATCCGAGAACTAATAATATATCCCGATACGTTCATGGTACAAGTTTGAGGCGAGATGTGGGAAACTCTGACAATTCTGCCACATTGATTACTACAATCAAGCGCTTATGAAAAATGGATCATCTGAAATCTATTTTGTGCTAATTAATAGAAAGCAAACACAACTCCAAGCAATATTTTCTGAGCAATCAAGATTGGTCTAGTTATCAAAACTACAATTACTTGAATACAATAAATGTAAATACAAAGAAACACAACCTACTCTGTAGTGAATGGATATATTAATTTAGATTACAAATAGCGACACTATAAATATCTCATTCGGCCCGAGTGGCAGTTTAGATTGCACTCGTTCGTTAGATTGCTGTCGAGATGTAAAAATGCACAGACAACAAAACACATTACAAAAAACAGGTAAGTACAAATGAGAATCTACATCTAAAAAAAGCAATAACAGTACGAAAGCTTAAAGCAAAGGACAAAAACCCAGATACAGAGAAGTTACACAAATGGAGTAAGTTTTAAAAATGCATGAAAAAGCTTCTTACCTGATGAGGTGCAATAAATTGTTCCTAATGCGTTTGCCTCCGTTTATTTGTCTTTCTGATTTATTAGATTTTTTTTACTATCTGAAGTGGCCAAATGTGTTTTTAAATTTTGTCTTGATTTGTTTCAGTTTTCGAAAATGTTTTTTAAAGTTTATAATTTTGTTGGTTTGTTAACAAAATACTAGGCGGAGCAGTTGAAGATGACAGCCGCTTGAATGGATAATGATTGATGTAATATAAATCGAGTGATATCCTTATTTTATATACTTTTTTTAATGGTTTTAAACTTAACAAAAAAGCAAATTAATATAAGTAATATATGTGTATATGTATGTGATGATGTACTTTTCTCCAGTTATCCTTGTGAATAATTGTGTATATGAATTGGCCTTTATATTATGTTGTCCATTGGATACTATATTTTATTTGTTTGTTTATTCTTTAACTTAATAATCTGAGATTTTTGTTTGAATGCTTTCTAATTAATTTTGTTTATGTTTATAGATATTATTCATTTATATTTTTTGGGTTGTTTATAGATTTTTTTTAGTTGTTTTTAGCAGAAAATCTCTGGCTTATATTGGCCCATAATATCCAAACTTTTTTCATCCTGTATAAATAAACAAAAGAAAAAAATAAAAGAAATTGTTTTTGTAATTTATGATAGACAGCAGAAGGAGGTTATTTTGATATCTTTGATTAATTTGTTAATTTAGTTAGTAGAAATTTAGTGCTGCAGCTGCAAAATAATTTTAGTCACACGAAAGCTGAGAAAAACAAAAATAAAGGTGTAGCCCATATTATATTTATTGTGGGAATATATTGTGTAATAAAATACATGCAATAACTAAATTAAATATGTTCATTATATTCGTTTTTGAAGTGCTAGTTACAGTACCGAGTGTCGAGCACAGGGTTCACAAAAATAGAACAAATAATTTGGAAGAATAAAACAATACAGTTGAGTATTCTGCGGTGCGATAACAAATTGGGTTAAGGAGATAAGTTTTTTTGTGTCAAATTATTTCTAAAAGTTAATGAGAGAATGTTAAAAGAAATAGCAGAAAAAAAAATAGTGTTACAAACCATATAAACCTACATAAACCTCGTGAAGTTACTTTCAACATGATTATCACAATTATATACTAAATACGATTGATGGAATGCGAATATACAGGGCAAAGTCTCTGATTGCTTTCAACCCGGCGAACGCCAGGGCGATCCTTGTCCCTGTTCAATCCAAGTTGAAATGCAGCCTCCACTTGACACCCCTGGATAGCTACTTTGGCACTCACCAAGTAGTGAACCAATGCATGCAGCGTCATCCTGAGAACGATTGGCGCAAGGCTAATAACCATTCCCGTAAAAACGAATTATTATGGCAAATTTAACTAGCCTCGGATATGGACCGGTTACACGACGACGACCACGGAAACGAAAAAGGCTAAACGATTTAAGAATTCTCATGGAACATCCGCTCACTATACAGAGCTCAAGCTGCACAGCAGCTAGCCGATGACCTGTCCGAATATAAGGCTGACATAACAGCATAAGAGCCTGGAAAAAAACAAATCATTATGGAAAATTCAACAAGCCTCAGGACTTGCTAAATAAGGCCAAGACCGGTTCCCGGTTGTAGTGCCGATGATGATGATGATGATAACAGCATTACAAGAAATAAGATGGACGGGGAGTGGTGTTATTCAAAGAAACAAAAATTACATTTATTACAGCTGTCATGCAAAACACCACGTGCTCGGGGTAGGCTTTCTTGTCAGCCAAAAACTGAAGCCTGCCATTATCGACTTTAATGCAATAAACGAAAGGCTATGCACTCTTCGCGTGCGAGGCAAGTTTAAGAACATAAACGTTCACGGACCTACAGAGGAGTCCCCTGACAGCGAAAAGGAAGAATACTATGAGAACGTCGAACAGGCCCTCAGTGCCCGCCCAAGATACGATGTGAAAATCGTTCTTGGTGGTTTGAATGCGAAAATATGTCGAAAGCAGGTTTTCACGCCCTACGCAGGTTCCCATAGTTTGCATGAGAACACTAATGACAATGGACTACGAGTCATCGAACTGGCAGCATCAAAAAACTTGGTCGTTGCAGGTAGCAGGTCTCCACGTAAAGATATCCACAAAGCCACCTGGGTATCACCTGATGGAGCCACTCGCAACCAAATCGACCAAGTGTTGATAGATCTCCGCCATTCCGCGAGCCTGATGACGGTACGAATGTACCGAGGTGCCAACGTCGGCTCGGATCACTATCTTGTTGGTATAGTTTTCCGAGCGCGGATTACCTTACGGAGACGTATTGCATCCACGGATCAGGTTCGAATCAACACGGTTGCCTTACGCAATGAGCATACCAGTAACACCTTTGGTCACGCGCTAGGACTCGCCCTCGAAGAGCTCGACGGAGGGAGAGTAAGTCGTGGGGCCAGAATGCTCGGCGTAGATCAGAAATGGACACGCCTTATAAATGCTGTCATTAGTACTCCCAACTCCATCTTAGGCAGTGGTCGTAGAGATCGGAGCGACTGGTTTGATGATAAGTGCAAACTAGCAACTAAACGTAAGAATCCTGCATACCGGGTAGTGCAGGAGGCCCATACGATGCGATACGCGAGGAGAAAGACAAAGAGCTCAGGCGATCTGAAAAAAATACTTTACAGACAAAAGAAAAGTGCCAGGAAAAAAACTTGTCTGTGAAATAGAGAAAAGTAGAGAGCGAGGTCCGCGCCAGGCACGGAAGTTCTACCAAATAATCCGCAGTATGACGCGGTACACACCACACTGCGCTTATTGCAACGATAGAGACGGTAATCTAATCACCGATCTTGAAGGCATTCTGGAGCGATGGGAAGTGCACTTCAATGAAATTCTAAATGGTCAGGTCACAGAAGAATTGGAGGCTCCACCAATGCAAGATCAAGACCAAACGATCCCGCCGCCAACCATTGAGGAAACATTAAAGGCCATAAGACAACTCGAATCAAATAAAGCCCCCGGGGCTGATGGCATACCAGCTGAACTGATCAAACAAGAAGGGACAGCGTTACATCACGCAAATTCATGAGATCTTGATGCACGCATGAGAACAAGAGGAGATGCCGGAAGATTGGCGTCGTGGAATAATTTGCCCCATACATAAGAAGGAAGATATCACACTGTGCAGCAACTATATGTTAGGAGTATTACATTGTTGAGTACCGCCTATAAGATACTCTCCACTATCCTACAAGATCGGATAGCCCCATACCCTAGTCATCATTGGTCAATATCAGTGTGGGTTGATCCCAGGCAAATCAGCGATTGATCGTAGAGTCGCCACAAACGTACACCGTGATATCTGATATACAACCAAGGGTGAAAGGATATCACGGTGAGCTAAAGCACAACCTGATTCATTCGGTACCAGTGCATTGATGTTTTCGACAATACGTGCACATGCATAACCATCTTAATCGCCAAATATAGAACATGTACTCACATAATGTTAGAGAATTGAGACCGCATGGTGTACATCGGAGTGACATACATCCTGTCAAATGTCTACCCGGAAATTCTCATTTAAAATTCCCACGTAAACCTATTGTCAGATTTCCTTTTGCCGCAAAGTTGTCACCAATGTGAGACAATTAGTTTATTTATAGTAACCGATTTTGTTGGTTCACCTCAAGTACGTTTTTCGAATGTTATAATGGATCATTTGGTTAAGCAAAGGGTTTACATTAGATTTTGTATTTCCAACGGAATTTCTGCGAAATTATTGAAAATGTTACAATAGTTAAGACCTGGGGCAACTCAGTTCTATCGAAAACACAAAACTATGAATGATACAAAGCATTCAAAAGTGGTCAACAAGACGCTAATAATTTGCCTCACAAGAGCGCACCAAGAACCACTGTGACTGAGGAAAACATCGGTAAAGTGAAGGAGTTGGTGGTTGAAATTCGTCGTTATAGCCTGAGATAGCTAGCCAAAAACTAAACATTTCACACGAATCGGTTCGTAAGATTTTGGTCGATATTTTAGAGATGAGACGCGTTGCAGATAGGCTTGTTCCAAAAGAGCTGAGTTTTTTGCAAAAAGTGAATCAAAAAGCGGTCACTGAAAATACACTTTCTTGAGTCGCCAGTGACTGCATTTATGCAACGCATCATAACAGGCGACGAGACATGGGTCTACGAGTATGACATGCAAGCAAGTCAACAATTATTCTAATGACGCTACCAAAACGGTCCGAAGTCGAAAAAACCATGACAAAGTCGATTAAAAATTAAGGTGCTAACTGTTTTCTCCGATTATCGTGGTGTGGTGCGCTATGAGATCCTTCCGTCAAACAGTGACTAAGGAATACTACTTAGGCGGTATGAAGCGTTTGCGAGGGAATGTTCATCAAAAGAGGTCAGATATGGGAGAGGTCAAATCTTAGATTTTGCACCACGATAAAGCACCGTCACACAAAGCTACTATTATGAGCGAGTTTTTCACCGAAAACTCAACCCATATGATCAAACAAGCACTATATTCACCAGATATGGCCCCATGAGATCTTTTTCTGTTTCCCAAACTCAAACTGCCACTTCGAGAAACACGTTTAGAGTCGATTGAAGTCATAAAAGTTAAATCGAAGAAGGAACTAAAATCGACTCGGGGCGCGGCCTATAAACTATTTATGGATGATAGGATTAATCGCTGGCATAAGTGTGTTGCCTCGGAAGGGGCCTACTTTGAAGGTAATAAAATAAATGTTGATGATTAATTCAAATTTGTTGTTTTATTGGGAAATTCCGGGTAGACATTTGACAGGGTGTATGGGGCAGACAGTGACCCTAAAGGTAATAGTAGAATATATCACATAAAGCAGGTTATATAAAGCATGATCTGTACAAAATGATGTGATATGCGGGGTAATTAAACAGGCGTGACCAGGCAAGCAGAGTCACAGATGAGAGTTCCGTGGAGAACAATAGGAATGCGACTAGCAGGGATGGTTTTAGTTGGTAAAAATCTGATATGGATATCAATTGAACTATAAGTATCTTTCGAAGATTTCTAGTTTTCTACCGAAAACAAAGAAACAGTAATTCCTTTGGACAGACAGCGCCGTTTATAAAAAAAATACTTGAAGCTGCTTAACAATTTTGTGGACGTATAGCACCGCTGTGGATTCTAACATTCCTACTTCCATGATGTTGATAAGGAGATTATGTTATTAAGATTCAGTTAATTGTGTATACCAAGATGGCAGTTCAATTTAGTTTCTGAGTGGTGGATTGGGTCCCAATGTACAGCCACTTCGTATAATATCACGGCATTAATCTAGAGATTGTGTGAAGTGATTGAAGGAGATCCTTGACTATCTTTCGGAGCTTGGCTAATGGACCAAGTCCAGAAAAAAATGACATCACAGGCAGCCGACTCAATGCTATAGGTTCGCGTTTCGTGAAACAAATATAAAAGGAAATTGCTCTGGATGTAGTGTTTCCAAAAACCCAACTCTTCTCCCATCCCCATATTTCATGATCATCCTATTCAGAAATTCGTTTAACCGGATTTCAGCTTCAGTTCCCAAAAATTTCATTCAAAGACTAAATATCTTGTCGGCTTTTCTAGGAATTCTTAAGTACTTTATTTGAAAAATTTCAACGAAGATTTGGATAAAAGGTGGTGTGTTTTTAGTTTCAAAGTCAGGCTGCGGAATTTTTAGTTTCAAAGTCGGTTGCGGAATCACAATTAAATGTACTATAGAATTCTAGTACCATCGCATCTGCCTGTCATTTGCCAACTGTCACCCACTCCCTGACAACGCGTCGATGACAAGAAAAAGGGGGTAAAGGGTCGCTTTTCAAATCAACTCTACGGTCATTAGGTCTCTCTCGATCCTTCCGTTTGGACCTTGCTGACCACGTTTTTCTCCTGGGCAAATATTCTTCTGTGGGGGTTCTTTTACGCTGACCCGAAGAACCCCCCATTATTACAACCTAATTCCCATTGTCTCCCGCCAATGCAATCGCATTGGCACCCGAAAACATTTCCTTTTCCATGGACATTAATGCATACAAGCATTACCTAAAATTCATAAAAAGAATTGCATCAACAAGGGCATTTTCCCATGCATCAACGCATCGGCAAAAATTTTTTCAACAATGAATTCTTTATGGAATAAACATCATATCCCTGAAAGAAAACCGTTCGGTTCACACATCATGTAACCATCACAACCAGGGATACTGATCATTGCGTCGCCTATTCCCAGCATCATCATGTGTACAACAAATCCCTTTTCATACACATTGGCTGGCGACCTTTTCTCCCAACAATAAACAGTCCAACGCAGCTGCATATAATTAGCGCAATATACGCTGAAACTAATTCCCTAGCATGTACCACGTACAAACAAAAGAACGCTGTCCTTCAGCAGGCATTCTGGCGATACGGCTAACAATTCAAACCATTCAAGTATCCCAAATGCATCTACTATCTAATGAGTACCAATTTGTTTACTCATGTGAACTCTCAGATCAGACATTCCCTGTGTCCTACATATTCCTGGATCCGTTTACCATTGACCTTCTCACATAAGCAAACACAAACCCAATTAGCATCCAATGAGATTCGGCTTGTTTGCTTAGCCGAACTCACATCTCATGGATGCACATTATGCCTTTTCTTTGTTTCAGTTTCGTTCTCATGGCTTTGTCCCATGAACGAACCAATGTACACACATACATGTGTACCACCATGATCTTTATTACGAGATCTGGTCTTCTATTCCACAAAGAGAGACTTTACATTTCTCTGGTGGTAAGTATAAACGTATCCTTAGTGGAGAGGATATCTACCACCACACCACCAAACTTACCCCAAACAAGGGTTGAATCATTGAGTCGTTTTTCATCACCCGACCGACCCAGCTGGTCGGTTTGTCACTCTCGCTCCCCGGTGCGCACGGGGACGCGAAAGTCAACCGCAAGTCGAGTTTCTTGTCACTTAGTACATAGTATTGCGAAAAGCATTACATTCTAATAATGTCGTGTTGGTGTGACGCGTTTCGTGCGGTAACTCAAGTGCCTAAAACCTAGACGAACAAAAAAATAAATATATCTGTAGCCGTGGACGTACAAAGGCAAGGTACATACTCACGCCCCGCATAGTTTAACGTACGAGATAAAATATAGATAGTTTGTTGGAAACAATAGTAAAGTGGAAATAAAAGAACTAATACTACTAAAACAGTGTTTCATTTGTTTTTCTCTCTTCTGGGTGTTTATCCATCATCCTTTTCCGTTTGTGGACAATTTTGGTGCTCGCATTTGCAGCGATGTCGGCGGAACAGTTGATCTTTGTGTTAGTGATGAGGTGGGTTGGTAGTAGAATTCTCGCCCATGCAGGCTACCCGACTATCTACCCCACACATCTTCGTCGGTTACTTCACCCTGTGGACTCTTCATACTCCGTTACTTTATTCTTTGGACTCTTCATAGTGAGTTACTTCATCCGATGGACTCTTCATAGTCAATTACTTCACCCTGGGGATTCTTCTCCGTCAGTTACCCCCTTCTGTGGATTCTTCTTTGTCAGTCACCATCCCGTGCACTCACTCGTTCGTTGGTCAGCCTGACCTGTGGACGCCGTCTCCTCAAATTCGCATATTCGAGCATTATGTGATCCTTCGAGCCGATTCATTATCGCCTACATCGCGCGATAAACTGAAACGCGAACGAGTAGCGAAACTTGAAATACATCATAGACCAGGACTCAGGGCACTATCACTGCGGGTTCGCTCACCTTCAAATGGCCACAATGTCCCAGATTGAGGAACTCATCGCCGCTCAGCTAGCAGCGCAAGACCAGTTGTTTTGCGCGTTCATCAACCTGGAGAAAAGGGCCACCAACATTGGGCTCAGTGGAAACTAGCCAAAAGAACCTTAGGGTGAAATAGGAGGACATCCGGAAGCGGCACGAGATCACAAGGCTGGCCACGTTAGAAACTAACGATAACCGCTACTTCGCGGGGGAATTCATCGACTCGACCGAGGAAATTTTTCTCGTCGACGCACATCACGCCCCCACCTCGGACTTCGCCACACCATCAAAGACCATCGCCATAATTCCGCACCTCGCGCCCACCCCCCGTGCCTCCAGTGCAGTTACCAACATTCTCGGGCAGATACTCGGAATGAAAGCCAGCCAAAGACCTGTTCCAGACAGTACTGGAGCCCAGACCTCATGGATGTGGAACGTCTCTACTACCTAAAGTCCAGCCTCTAGGACCATCGAAAACATCTCCATCACGGAGGAAAACTATAAACGGGCTTTGGGACAAACTGACAGAGCATTACGATAATACTCGTGCCCTGGTCCACTCTGCCTTGAGCGCTCTCCTCCAGGTACCTACTATTTCCAAAGAATCCGCTGTGGGCCTACATCAACTCCACGACGCTACCAATTAGGCTGCCGAGACCCTGGATGCACTTGGCCGCCCCGTAAGCCGATGAGACGACATACTCGTCGGGGAGCCTCTGGCGCAAGACTAATGACCTTGCCCGGAAAAAACAAATCATTATGGAAAATTTAACAAGCCTCAGGACTTGCTAAATAAGGCCAAGACCAGTTCCCGGTTGTAGTACCGATGATGATGATGATTAATGAGTGAGTATACTCTGTGAAAATGTATTCAAAAAACTCTACGCGGATCGCCTATTATGCATCAAAACTTATCTTTATGTGATTGTAAAATTAACATTAAAAAGAGACTTTTACTATAATACAAATGTATATATGGTGATTTGTATAATTATAATAAAGTTATTAAGTGGAACTCAAAAGAGTTATAGACCAAATAGAGTTGTTTTTAACCATACAATTAAATATAGTTATATATAAGTGTGTGTGACGACGGCGACCGTAACATAAAAGTTATCGCAATCGTGATTCAATATTTGATGGTATAACATAAGCATGAAAGTGGACAACTGATGACACAAATGGGGGTTTCGAAAAGAGGGCAGAAAGATAGTAGTGAATATTATTAGGTCTTGTTTCGGTATATCTGCTAACCCTCTTACGCATGTAAAGATATTTCTGGTGTTTTTCAACAGAAAAGCCCACACAACTGCAACGTTCAACCACTAGCAAAACACCACAGAGCAAAAACGAAAGGGAATATCTTATACAATTTTAATTTTATCTTCCTTTGAATTAATTGTGTAAGTTTATTATTGTGCTGTTTTATGGTATAATGAAAAATTACGCGTAATACGAATAAAATGAGTTTGTTCATATCTGTATAACAATCGGCAAACTTCGATAACCTTACTCATTTCAAGGAAGAAGATTCTCTTTGAAAAGTACACCTGTAGCGAAGACCACATTTCTGCTACTAGAATGTCTTGAGACACTGCACATAGGAATGTCAAATTGGATAACAATAGCCCTATATAGGAACATTTGGAATGAATTTGTAACAATAATGTAGAAACTGGAATGTCTATAATAATATAAGAAATAAAAACAAAAATATACTACCACACTATATAGTGAATTTTTTGACCTCAATCGCAGTGGTATTTGCCTGAAAATCTTTCTCCAACACCTACCTCCTTAGCTATGAAATTATGCGCTTTCTATGTCTTCTAGCTATGAAATTATTACAATAATTCTTCTCGTTTTGAAGAGCAATAGTTATAGTTTCTAGGTTGTAAAAATTTCGTTTCATGGTCAATCATGGACACAGAATTGCTACACCGCCCTAATTAAAATCGAAATCAATGCAGGTAACAAAACGACAGACGGAATTAATTAGCCTTTTAAAAAGACCCATGTAATAAAGAAAGAAAAATTCTATAAATAACCACAAACAATTAATTATCACATTCACCACATTGAAGCTACTGCTTCAATCATATCAACTTTATCAAAGTAAAAGTATCTTAAGCTCATTAATCGTTTAACATGCAATTAATCGAGCACATTTCCTTCGCTCCAATAATGAAATATTACGAGACACAAAAACAGTTGCTAATTACCAAAGCGACGAAAGCAAAAAAAAAAAAAAAAAAACAATTAGATGAAAAATCGACTAAAATCAGCAATAATTTATTTGACACAAACATTGCAGAAGACATAAACAAATAAATAAAACAAGATGTTAGTGTTTCGTGCCCCTCTTTCACGATAAACGACTCCAGTATTTTTTTGGCTTATTGTCGTGAATCATTCGAAGAGATTTATGATTTTTTTCAATTAATAATAATTTTCAGGTGAGTGGCATTGACGTGATGTAACAATGCAGATGAAAAAGGTTGCCATTGAATTTTATTCCAAACGTTTGACAGAATTTTGACTTCATTGAATTCGAATCAATGCAGCGCTGGTGTAATCAGATCAGAAATATTTCAATTTATTAAGGTAACCGAAATAAATTGAACCCCATACGAAAATTCTTGTCAAATTGATAGGATAATGAAGTTATGGCAATGGAGTTTCGGCTATACAATGTAATGTAGTTCGGTATACGAGTAAAAGGAGTTACGATGTTAAGTCGATTGTAAAATGTGTTTGACAGTATTTGCATAAACATATTCGTTTAATTCATTATAACTTGGTTTTGTTAATTATATTGCCGTACAAACAGTGGATAAAAAGCCGCTGAACAAACTGGATTAAAGGGCATCACCGGAGAATTTCCAAAAAACCAAATTTTGTTATTAACTTTAAAGGTACTTTGAATATTATTAAATAAGAAGAAAACAATTTTGCACACATTTTTTCAGGAAAATTTCATGTTATTTTCAACGGCGTTGCACTGTTCCGAAACGACTTCCTGCGGAGCGTTAATACCTTTGTGGTGTGTATCAAAACTCCAGCCAAATTTTATTTTTTCATATAGACTTTTTAGTAAAGATTTGCCTTGGAAACACGTATCTCAAAATGTTTATTACCAACGTTCAATGAAATGAGATGTTTTCCGTTTTACAGTTCTTCACGAGAAGTATGAATGATGAATGCCTTTTTTTTATTATCGCCAGGTAAACTTTGACGGCAGAAGAAAATTGTGTTACAAACCATATAACCCTACATAAACCTCGTGAAGTTACTTTCAACATGACAATTATATACTAACTACGATGGATGGGAGCGAACATATAGGGCAAAGTCTCTGATTGTTTTCAACCCGGCGAAGGCCAAGACGATACTTGTCCCTGTTGAATCCAAGTTGAAATGCAGTCTCCACGTGACACCCCTGGATAGCTACCTTGGCACCCGCCGAGTAGCACATCAATTCATGCAGCGACATCCTCAGAAATATTGGCGCGGGGCTAACAACCTTGCCCGTAAAACAAATTATTATGACAAATTTAACAAGCCTCGGATATGGACCGGAACACGACGACGACCACGGAAACGAAAAATGACTAAACGATGTAAGAATTTTCTCATGGAACGTCCGCCACTATACAGAGCTCGAGCTGCACAGCAGCTAGCCGATGACCTGTCCGAATATAAAGCTGACATAACACCATTGCAAGAAATAAGATGGACGGAGAGTGGTGTTATTCAAAGAAACGAGTATTACATTTATTACAGCTGTCTGTATATTACACCATGTGCTCGGGGTAGGCTTTCTAGTCAGGCAAAAATTGAAGTCTGCCTTCATCGGCGTTAATGCAATAGACGAGAGGCTATGCACTCTCCGCGTGCGAGGCAAGTTTAAGAACATAAGCCGCATCAACGTTCACGCACCTACAGAGGAGTCCCTTGGCGACGAAAAGGAAGAATACTACGAGAACGTCGAACGGGCCGTCAATGCCTGCGATCTGAAAATCGTTCTAGGTGGTTTGAATGCGAAAATAGGTCGGGAGCCGGTTTTCAGGCACTATGCAGGTTCCCATAGTTTGCATGAGAACACTGATGACAATGGACTACGAGTCATCGAACTGGCAGCATCAAAAAACTTGGTCGTTGCAAGTAGCAGGTCTCCACGTAAAGATATCACCTGATGGAGCCAATCGCAACCAAATCGACCAAGTGTTGATAGATCGCCGTCACTCTTCGAGCTTGATGACGGTACGAATGTACCGAGGTGCCAACGTCGGCTCGGATCACTATCTTGTTGGTATAGTTTTCCGAGCGCGGATTACCTTACGGAGACGTATTGCATTCGCGGATCAGGTTCGAATCAACAGGGTTGCCTTACGCAATGAGAATGCCAGTAACACCTTTGGTCATGTGCTAAGACTCGCCCTCGAAGAGCTCGATGGAGGGAGATTAAGTCCTGGTGCCAAAATGCCGGGCGTAGAAGAGAAATAGACACGCCCTAAGGATATACTCATTAGTACTACCAAATCCATCTTCGGCAGTAGTCGTAGAGATCGGAGCGACTGGTTTGATGATGGGTGCAAACTAGCAACTAAACGTAAGAATGCTGCATACCGGGCAATGCCGGAGGCCCATAGGATGAGATACGCGAGGAGAAATACAAAGAGCTCAGCCGATCTGAAAAAATATTCCACAGACAAAAGAAAAGTGCCTGGAAAAAAACTTGTCTGTGAAATAGAGAAAAGTAGAGAGTGAGGTCCGCACCAGACACGGAAGTTCTACCAAATAATCCGCAGTATGACGCGGTACACACCACACTGCTCTTACTGCAACGATAGAGACGGTAATCTAATCACCGATCTTGAAGGCGTTCTGGAGCGACGGGAAGTGCACTTCAATGAATTGCTAAATGGTCAGCTCACAGAAGAATTAGCGGCTCCACCAATGCAAAATCAAGACGAAATGTTGCCGTCACCAAGCATTAAGAAAACATTAAAAGCCATTAGACAGCTCAAATTAAATAAAGCCCCCGGAGCTGATGGCATACCAACTGAGCTGATCAAACAAAGAGGGACAGCGTTACATTCCTCTAACCAACAGCAACGCTTACGAGAAAACTCCCAAAAGAACAGTATGGTTCTACGAGAAAGCCAACTGCGAAGGTCTGAACGACTTTTTTGGGAAGTTAAATTGGTCGTTAATTTTCCTCAATAATGATGTTGACTCTATAGCGGACACAATGACGGACACGATGCTGTTTGGCATGCGAACCTTTATTCCATACAGAGTAAAGAATATCAAACCCAAGAGATATATGTGGTTCGATTCCAGGTGCAGAGAAGCCATTAAGGCTAAAGCGTTCAGCTTCCGGTTGTATAAATCAAACAATACTGAGGAAAACCGGGAGAGATTTTAAAGAGCTAGAAGTGACTGCAATGCGTATATTCAACGCGTCAAGTTCTTGCATGACCAGAGAGTGAGACAAAAAATACTACACTCTCCCACAGGTAGTAGAAACTTCTGGGCATTTGTGAAGAACATCCAAAACTCAGTCTCTTCATCCATTCCTTCGCTAATAGTCGATGACAGACCAGTCACCAGTGCAATCGAGAAAGCGGATCTACTTGCTGCACATTTTGCAGCCAACTCAACGCTGCCTGATACATCAGTTTCACCTCAACTTGAGCATAAGCAGCACACCATGAGCCAGATTCACTTCCAAATGTGTACTATTGCCCGCGCACTCAAGGAGCTAAACGCACACAAATCCGCTGCTCCTGATGGCATTCCCCCAAATCTCTTGAAGAGATGCTCCTCTTCACTCGCTAACCCACTGCGGAAACTCTTCTATTTGATTTATTCTACTGGCCGTTTCCCAAATAAATGGAGGTCAGCGAACATTCAGCCAATTCCCACAAAGGACGACAAATCATTTCTTTCTTCTTATCGACCCATAGCACTAACTTCTATTCTCTCAAAGGTAATGGAGTCACTAATTAACCGTGAACTTTCGAAATATTTGGAATTAAATGGCCGCCAGTATGGCTTTCGTAGCAACAGGTCCACAGGAGATTTGATGGCGTACCTTACCGAAAAGTGGAGCCATTCCATCGACTACTTCGGAGAAAACAAGGTTGTTGCACTGGATATCTTGAAAGCCTTCGACAGAGTTTGGCATCCAGCCCTTTTATCAAAATTACATTCATATGGAGTGGGCAATTCCCTGATCCAATGGATAAGAAACTATCTTTCTGGCCGTTCAATCGAAGTGGTTCTTGATTGTGTCAAATCTGCCTCCCATCAAATTAATGCGGGTGTTCCCCAGGGTTCAGTACTCCCACTCACTCTCTTCCTAATCGTTATAAATGATCTCTTGTCTCTTACCCACAACCCAATCCACTCATTTGCCGATGAAAGTACATTGAGTTTCTCATACTCATACGAACATTCCCGCCCAAACTCTTCGAACTTCAATACCAATCAGCAGATTATGCTTAATACACTGAATTCCGACCTCCACAAGATATATCAATGGGGATTATCTAACCGAGTAGAGTCCAATGCCTTAAAAACTCAGTGCTGTCTCCTGTGCTCAAAGTTGAACCGCAAGGAAATATACTGTCGATGAATGGCACTTCCATCGACGAAGCCAAGAAACTCGAATTAATTCTACTCTTAATTGGAATGACCACATATTTGAAGCTACGAAAAGTGCAGCCAAATGTATGGGGTTCCTTAAGAGATGCAAAAAATTCTTCACTCCATCCAACCTGGTCACAAGGCGTATATTTGTCCCAAAATGGAGTTCAACTCCCATATTTGGTCAGGCGCATCCAAAACTGCACTACACGTGCTCGATACGATGAAAAACGAGCAGTGAAACTTATTGGGAAACCAGCTGTGAGTCGATGAATTCCATCGTTAGAACATAGGCGCAACGTATCGTGTCTATCTGATGATGATGATGGTATATATATACATATAAATAAATAAATAAATAAATATATATGAAGGTGGCCTAAAAAGTTTTCGACCTCAACGTGATGATGGCAGCACTCGTCAATAAAAGCTAGTGAATATTTTGACAGTTACTTACCAAAATGTCAGCCTTTTTGAATGCGTAGTTTTTATTTGACACCCGTTTGAGTGAGTCGATGTGAGTGTTTTCGTGAAAATGGACAACATTGAGTATCAAGCTGTCATTAAATTTTTGTTTTTGAAAGGCAATACGCCTACGCAAATCAAAAATGAGTTGGACTCTGCTTCTGGGGACTCTGCACCATCATTTCATCATCATCGGCATTACAACCGGGAACCGGTCTTGGCCTTATTTAGCAAGTCCTGAGGCTTGTTAAATTTTCCATAATGATTTGTTTTTTCCGGGCAAGGTCATTTGTCTTGCGCCAGGGGCTCCCCGGTGGGGAATCGAACCCCGGTCTCCCGCGTGACAGGCGGATATACTAACCACTATACTATCGAGGAGCCCTTGGACCATCATTTACCACAGTGAATTATTGGGCAGCTGAATTTAAACGTGGCCGTGAGAGCTAGGGGGACGATGAACATTCGGGTCGTCCAGAAACTGCAACCACTGACGATAACATCGCAGGTTGCTTTTCAGTCAATTTGGTATGTAATATGTCGATTTTCCCACAATATTTGATAGCGTTTATCGGTTCTCCTGGTTGAAGAAATGAAAAGAGGATTGGTACTTTTGGTGTCCACCAAATTGTCACCATAACCTTTTTTGGGTGAAGATCGGGCTTGGGGGTGTGTTTTGGTTTTTCACCTGCATCCAACCACTACCCAGTTCTTTTACGGTTATCATACAGAATCCACTTTTCATCACAGGTGACTATCCGGTGCAAAAACGGTTCAGTTTGGTTTCTTAATCTAAGCGATGCACAGATTTCCAGGCGTTGTAGTTTTTGGGACTCGTTCAGTTCATGGGGTACCCACTTATCGAGTTTCTGTACCTTTCCTATGAGAGAAAGGTGTCGACTTATTTTCACTGGGGATACTCCCATGCTTTGTGCAATTCCGTTGGGTCCGCATCCGCCGTTGTTCTTAAAACATCGTCGTCAACTAACCTTTCCGGCTTCCCATGTGGTTCATTTTCGAGGCTGAAATCTCCCGAACGGAATTTCCCAAACCAACGTCTTATAGTGCGTTCGTTTACCGCTACATCCTCAAATTCGTCATAAATGTTTTTCATTGCCAATGACGCATTATGTCTCATAACCCTAAACCGGTAAACTGGGGGTATTTACACCCCAGACGTTTTTAAATTTCCCGCCGAAAGAACGATTCGCTTTTACAACACGGGACCCTGATAATAATTCAATTTCATCATTAAAGAGTAGTGAGACACACTTTTAGCTCCACTCGCTCACGCATGCTTGAATAGTAAAGATTCAAAGTGCACGTGGAATAATCCGTGTTTACCGGATTAAGTTGACAAATATATGTTTACCGATTTAGGGTTAAATTCATAAAGGAAGAGGGTTTCGAATTTGAACTGCCGATAGCATGATAAACAATTCCTAGAAAAAATAACTGTACTTGTAACGAACCCTAAAATTCTCATACGTCAAGCACACGTCGATATAAAACCTCGTGATCCGTACCATCGGATCAATTGTGCAATCCGTTTTGGGAATCTTAGATACACATAAGATACCCAATTGCAATATCTGTTCGCGCGTGTTACGTCAAAGAATCCTTCAACCGAAATGTATAACCTAATCACACATTTCCTCTAGACGGAAACATAATTGCAGGTAACAAATAAAATATAAAATAAGCAAATTGCAATGTAATGTATATCGCAATATATGTTACGACAATACCTAATTACACATTTTCTATAGATGGAAATACAATCTATTAAGAACTCATTAAAAGGCAATTAACAAGAATTCGTGGAAACACGAAAATAGGTAATTAAGCATATTGCAATGAAGAAAGATAAGTATATATATATAAGATTTGATGTTAAAATAAATTGAGTTTAAGAAACGACTCTCCGAAGAGCAGACGGTTCATATCCTCGAAAAAATTAAATAAAAATATAAATTTTTATTTGAAAGTGTTTTCATTTAATTTAAGTGCAAATTTAGAAAAACATAACTCGCGCGAAGTCTTACTTTGGGATCCTAAACAAACAAACGGATCTTCACACACGCCTCCGAGAGCAGTGCAAAGTTTTCTGTGCGATTCTATGCAAACAAACGGATCTCCGCACATACGGCTTAGTGCTGTGAAAAGTGGCAGAATATACACGCGAGTGATGTGCAATGCGGGAAAACCCTCTACCCTTTCCATACCTTGTGTATGTTTTCCTTTTTTTCGCACCCCTATTTGCGTCCCCCAGGCATTTGGCATTGATTAATAATCCTTGGAGAGGTTTTTGTGTCTGAGTGGCATAATGTTCATCATAGAAGGGATATGACCTGGATTTCGGCACGGATCTAGTGGGTCACCTACTACAAGGGCATAACACATGTAGTGGTTGCTTTCGCTTATCTGTTGCTGGTCCCGACTTGCATCCTTTCCCGAGGCGGTATTGGTTTCCTGTGTAGGGCCATTTCAATGGACCGGAAATTTCGCGTTGATTTGTGTAACATCCGCGGCTTGAGATGCAATTTCTCTTCTGTGTCTGCCCATGTATCTAACCAGAAACCAACTATCCTTGCACTTAGCGAAACCCAGGCAATTACTAATACAGATATTTCCGATTTTAATCTACCTGGATATAACTTAGTGCCACTGTTCTTTCCACATCGTGGTATAGCCACATACATACGAAATGATATTGCTTATCAGCTTCTGCCACAATATGGGCTCTGTTCCAACCCAGAATTTAATTTCTCTTGGCTAAAACTACACGTTCGTAAGCATATCATACATTACTGCTTTCTTTACAGAAGCCCAAACTTGGATAGAAATGCATCCTTTAACGAATTTAATGCTCTGTCTGATTCTATCGATAGGATTTTGACCCTATATCCGCACGTTGAAATCGTTATTTAATGTGCATAACTCTCAGTGGCTTCGTCACTCCGGAACAACAACTCCTGAAGGTCAATATGTCCAGCTTTTTGCTGATTCAAACAGCTTATCTCAACTTGTCAATGAGCCAACACGGGTACCAGATATATATGGTCATTTTGCCAACACACTGCACCTGTTTCTCACCTCCCACCCAAACAAATACGCAATTGAAGTTTCTTCGCCCTTGGGCACTTCAGACCACTGTGTCGTGTCAGCTAAATTTCCTCTAACCAACAGTTGCGTTAATGAGAAAGCTCCCAAAAGAACAGTACGATTCTACGAGAGAGCCAACTGGGAAGGTCTGAACGACTTTTTTGGGAGGTTAAATTGATCGTTATTTTTCCTCAATAACGATGTTGACTCTATAGCGGACACATTGACAGACACGATTCTACTCGGCATGCAGACCTTTATTCCACACAGAGTAAAGAGTATCAAACCCAAGAGAAGCATTAAGGCTAAGGAATTGAGCTTCCGGTTGTATAAATCAAACAATACTGAGGAAAGCCGAAAAAGATTTAAGAGAGCTAGAAATGACTATAATGCGCATATTCAACGCGCAATGTTCTTGCATGACCAGAGAGTGAGACAAAAAATACTACACTCTCCCACAGGTAGTAGAAACTTCTGGGCATTTGTGAAGAACATCCAAAACTCAGTCTCTTCATCCATTCCTTCGCTTATAGTCGATGACAAATCAGTCACCACTGCGATAGAGAAAGCGAATCTACTTGCTGCACGTTTTGCAGCCAACTCAACGCTACCTGTTACAACAATTCCACCTCAACTTGAGCATAAGCAGCACACCATGAGCCAAATTCGCCTCCAAACGCGTACTGTTGCCCGCGGACTCAAAGAGCTAAACGCACAAAAATCCGCTGGTCCGGATGGCTTTCCCCCAATCCTCTTGAAGAGATGTTCCTCTTCGCTCACTAAACCACTGCGGAAACTCTTCCATTTGTCTTACTCTACTGGTCGTTTCCCAAATAGATGGAAGTCAGCGAACATTCAGCCAATTCCCAAAAGGGCTGACAAATCATCGCTTTCTTCTCATCGACCCATAGCACTAACTTCTATTCTCTCCAAGGTAATGGAATCTCTTATCAACCATCAACTTTCGAAATATCTGGAATCAAATGACCTCTTCAATGACCGCCAATATGGCTTTCGGAGCAACAGGTGCACAGGAGATCTGATGGCGTACCTTACCGAAAAGTGGAGCCATTCGATTGAGTTCAACTTCCATATTTGGTCAGGCGCATCCAAAACTGCACTACACGTGCTCGACAGGCTGCAAAATCGGACAGTGAAACTTATTGGGGATCCAGCTGTGAGTCGAGCAATTCCGTCGTTAGAACACAGGCGCAACGTATCATAGCTATCTCTTTTCTATAGGTATTACCACGGTCGTTGCTCAACTGAACTTGCTGAATATCTTCCGTCCCTTCAGACTTTTTCCCGCGATACCCGTCAATCTGTGAATGGCCATCGTTCACGTTGAAAGTGGACTTCAGGCGCACAAATAAACATAGATAGTCATTCTTTAGCCGAACCACACGAATGTGGAATGTTTTGCCTGATCACGTGTTTCGACTGAGCGAAAATCAGACAGTTCATGTGGTACAATCCAATATATATACATATATATTAAATGTTATTTGAGAAAATATTAATATAATATAAAAAAGAAAATAAAGTTTGTACAATTTAGAGTGGTTATGAAGAGCCAGTAAGCTAATTAGGAAAAATAACTGTAAATATGACAGCATTTAGTCTTAAGTGAAATATTAAATTATTATTATTATTATTATTATATATATATATATGTATATATATATATATATATATATATATATATATAATTTTTTTTTTTTGGAAAATAAATGCGGAATTTAATGTAAACAGTAGACACCAATCGAACGTGCTAAAATTGTTCAGCTGTATATGCAAAATAACTTCTAAAATGCGAAAACTCAACGTTGATGGGGAGAAAAGAATTAAGTTAAATGTGCACCTTCACCATAAATTGTTTGCGCTAGTTAACGTATGAATCACCCAACCACTATGCATCCTTATGTTCACCTTGAAATAAGAAATTCATCTAACAACAACTAGCGTCTGCATTTTTACAATCTTCTAGGAATGTGTTTCCTATTCATTCCTTAAAATATTTAACATTAAAATTGTGTCTAGACATCATTTACCTAGATCCAAAAAAACCCAAAATAAAATGCTAAGAAGCAAAACATATGTATCTATTACGTTGGGTCATTAAAAACACATTAGGAGATTCCTAGGCTAAGATAGAATTTAAGTATAAATAGCATAGAAAAACTGTAAAGATACATACGTTCATAGCGACCTGTAATTTGACGAATAAACTAAAGAGGCATAGCCTCCAAAAAAATTTATATTTTTTCTTTATATAAATTATAACAACAATAACTCGCGCAAGATTTTAGTCGTTTCGTTCTACGAGGGTTGCCTCTTATGTTTCGGGATTTGGCAACCCTAGCGTTGCAATCCGGCAATTGACAGCTCTGTCGTAAAGTTGGACATTTTTGAGGTTATACGCACTCAGAACGTTTTGACATACAAGCGCTATTTGTGATGTTTACAGTAACTTAAAAGATTCATCTCGGCCCAAAAATGGAATTAAATCTTTAACATTTTCGTGCGATTATTTTTTACAACTTTCGGCGTGGATTAACTCAGCAACAATGCATGGATGAACTTAATTCAATTTTTGGCGATGTGTTGTATTCCAGAATACTACCCTTATTCGCTTTAACACTAACTCATGTCCTTTCAAACACAACCCTTAAAACTACATCCTCACATATCTTACATTCTCAGTTAATACAATTCATAAATAAACAGACACAGTATTCTATATCCAGTCACTTACAGCACATTTCATAAATAAACAGACACAATATTCTATATCCAGTCACTTACAGCACATTTCATAAATATGCCCCTTTTTCATAACAAGCACATTTTTCATTTCAAAACATGGCCACTTTGATTTTCGTTCAAAGTTTATTCAAAATTCTAAGTCACAGAGACTTCTAGATTGTTTTGTTCAGTTTATACGCCACAGTCAGTTAGAACAAAATGTTCTATATAAACAAGTAAATTTATATGAAAAAAGTAGAAAGAAGAGAGCTCAGCTTGAGATAGCTGAGTTCAATAAAATAAAAATAAAACAAATAATAATTATTAATAAAGAAAACTTTAATTATTTTAATAACCCCTTAATTTAATAAATAATAACCTCCACGCTCTTCCCTCGAAAGAGGAAGCACGGCGTTGGAGCCGTAACAGATGAAGGTCCATCAAGGACCACTGTTTATCGATGGTATGGTGAATTCAATCGTGGTCGTAGTTCACTCCAAGATGAATTTCGTGAAGGTCGTCCAAAATCAGTTGTTGTTCCGAAAACCATTGATGCTGTGCGCGAACTGATATTGGAAGATCGTCATGTGACCTATCGTGAGATTGAGACAACCTTAGGCGTTAGTGGGACCAGCATACATTCAATATTGCATAAACATTTGACTGTCAAAAAAATTTGTTCGCGTTGGATCCCACACAATTTGTCAATCGCCCAAAAAAGGCTCGTGTCAATTGGTCGAAAGAAATACTCAAAAAATACGGTCGCGGTGCTTCGAAACACGTCTATGACATCGTGACAGGTGATGAATCGTAGATTTACGTGTATGAGCCCGAAAGTAAACAGCAGTCGACTGTCTGGGTGTTTCAAGATGAGCCAAATCCAACAAAAGTTGTTCGCGCACGAAGCACTTCCAAGCAAATGGTCGCCTGTTTTTTCGGAAAAACTGGACATGTCGCAACCGTACCACTAGAACAACGCAGAACAGTCAATTCTGAGTGGTACACAACCATTTGTTTGCCAGTTGTCTTCCAAGAAATCAGGAAAACCAACCGCCGAAGACGGATCACTCTTCACCACGACAATGCGAGCTCTCACACATCGGCTGCGACAACTGCATTTTTGAGCACCCAAAACATCGATTTGATGGGTCATCCGCCGTGTAGTCCTGACTTGGCACCGAATGACTTCTTTTTATTCCCATACGTAAAAACAAACTGAGAGGTCAACGTTTTTCGACACCTGAAGAAGCGGTTGCTGCATTCAGAATGCATGTGTTGGAGATACCTCAATCAGAGTGGCAAAAGTGCTTCGACAATTGGTTCAAACGCATGCAAAAGTGTATAGATCTTCATGGGGCATATTTTGAAAAACAATAAAGTGATTTTCGATGATCAATATTTGATTTTGTTCTCTAATACCGAAATATAAAAGGCAACCCTCGTATTGTTAGTTTCAGCCATCATCCACCTAGTCCGACACTTAACATATTTTGATAAATTATTGTTGTATTGTTTTCCCAATAGAAAACAGCAAAGGTTACAATTATACACAGGACGCCCAGAAACAAGGCCACTGAGCAACAAGCTGATTGAAGGTCAGGAAGATATATTAAGCACTTATTGGTTTGGTTGCAAGGATACAATAATATTTACACAGCTTCTCTGTACGTCTAAATAATTTCCCATTTATTAAATATGCTGTCAACAGACGAAAGATAAACAAGGGTACTTTGCGGCGATGGTATTTATCCGCGGAAGTAAAGAAACTACTTATCACTCACGACATTGAAATCCGGAACGGAGCACAATCAGGCAAAATGCGTGGCATTTATGTCCGGCACTAAAATATATAAAACCAACAGTCTGACGCACACTCACCAGAAAAATAACACTTCTCGTACTCACGATAAGCGACAGTCGATACACGAATTACTTGGCGACGGAGTTTGTTTGTAATCAAGACAATTTGCACGCTAGCACTGACTCATCGGCTTCGAATCAACAGATTGCCTCATTTCAATTGGAGACAGCCAGTCGCATTGTGTTGTGGGGGTTCATTCAATTAATCTACTCAAACGCACGAGTGATTTTATTTTAAGGACCCTTGGAGGCTGAGAGCGCGAGTAACAGCCTTAAAGAGGAAACAATTTCAATACGAACTGGATCGAACACACATTTATGAGAAAAAGAAACCAAGGTGAAATCCAGCGGCACACAAAGATAGCCAAGTAGTATCGCAAACGAAAAGTTCGACGTGACTGAGATTGAACTAGTTTCCAAGCCGCAAAGTCAATGTGATCCAAATGCACGAGAGTGTTACATAAACCGCAAGTTTTTCGTGGATGTTTTCTGTTCAGTTCCACCTGATTCAACTTCGATAAAATCAGCTCTGCTCAGCTGGTATAATTTGGTTTTGAGTTTCGCCTAACGTTTCGTCTCCACTACCCTGCTGCCCGGCTCTGACAATTACTTTATAATTAAATTCCGAAATAAGCATTTTTCTTATTCACAAACAATTCAAATGCAAATAAATAAGATTTGCCTTCGTAAGTTTCGCACCGACTGTTGGCGGGCACGTGGAACAGTATCTCGTAACTATCCAAGTGTTGCCTGTGGCGAATGGCCAGTCCTTATTTTACAACCTTCGAAGTTACGTTATATACTTTACAATAGTTGAATTCATATACACTCACGTGAGATATTATCTATTGTATCAACATGGCAGTGACTCAGAAAAATTCGACAGGCGAGGCAAACAAACGGGTCAGGTAACATCGCATGCCAAACTGCTATACAGGCGTTTTTAGTACGCACATTATCAGCCGACGATAAATTGAAAAATGGGGCAGACTTTTGGAACAGAAATAGCTTGTGAACTTTCTTTCTTGTAGTTTGCTGAGCTGTATTCAGGATGGGAAATCATCAGAACAGAGGAGATTACAGGCAATTCGTCGAAAACAGAACGTTCACCTTGATGATACGCTCGAATACGTGCGGGGTATTGTAGCCCCACCAATTGGCACAGAAAGGTAAATCACGAATTAGATCCAGCACCGGAATCTCGCCATAGAGAGAGTGTACACCATCGTCATCAAAGCCGTCGTCATTATCACCACTATCATCGAATGAATCAGCCAAGCGTGACATCGTAAGTGATGATAGCTTGATAAGCGTTTGTGCCAAAGAGGGAAGGATGAGCTTCTATTTCTAGATCATCGGGAAATCGAAACTTACTTTGAAGCGATAGCAAGTCATGCTCTATTTAGCGGCGATTGTTTTGTTCTGTCAGTCCTTATAATAATCGCCGACGCGCTGGTTCAACCTGAATAGGTTTTGTCTTTTTTATCTTGTTTCAGGCTAAAGTCGACAACGGAGATAATGTCTGACCTGAATTGGCTCATTTTACAACGTTGTCAGTTGATGGGCAAAGTCTAATGGATGCAACTTCATGGATGACTTTTGTTCAAAGCACGGTAGCGCGTAATTGCTTGTTGGCTGGGAGGAGTGGTTTTTGATCAAATGAATTTTAAGTTTGAGTGTGTGTTCAAGGTGCGTCTTTCTTGTGCAGTCTCAAAACGATATTTAACTCACGAGAGTATTTTTAAAAAGGTTTTGATTTTAAAACGGATCTTTATGCAACGCTCGAATTGCTGTGTATCCTAGAAAAGGATGTTTATGCAATGCTCGAATTGCTGTGAATCCTAGTTCAAAGCCAGCGTTTTAAAATGTCTGCCCCTGCAGGCATCAATTCTTTTTTACACAAACGCACGTACAAAAGGGGTTTCTGGAGTACCCTTAAATGTTAGGGCACAATGCGATAAGCATCTATTTGTAACTTGATTGCAGCTTCCCTCGCATAGAGTCGATTAAAAAGCAAATGGGCAATACAGTTGTTGCAAATTGCACGCACTGTAGGATGATTGTTAGGATACAATATCCTTTACGAAATCATTAGAAGCGAAGTTTAAACGAAAAGACGAGACTTTACATACGTCCAAAATATAATAAAAAAAACCGTCTAGAATTTTTGAAACGAACAAGGAGAATGTCGCCTTAAGAGAAATATCGGGTAATACAATTGGAGATACTTTTTCCAGTAGGAATTTCATGACAATTCAAACTATTACATTCTCATGGTATTCCTGTTCAGTATTGTTTGACATTTCATCGGGTAAAGATTTAGCTTGGGCCTTATACGTTTTTAAGCTTTTGAAAAGACTGAAGGCGATCGCATTGAGAACACCTTACGGATCGCATTGAGAACACCTTACGGAGACGTATTCCATCCTCGGATCAGGTTTGAATCAACACGGTTGCCTTACGCAATGAGAATACCAGTAACACCTTCAGTCATGCGTTAAGACTCGCCCGCGAAGAGCTCGATGGAGGGAGATTAAGTCCTGGGGCCAGAATGCTGAGCGGAGAAGAAAAATGGACACGTCTTAAGAATACTGTCATTAGTACTGCCAACTCCATCTTAGCCAGTAGTCGTAGAGATCGGAGCGACTGGTATGACTGGATGAGTGCCACCTAGCGACTGAACGTAAGAATGCTGCATACCGGGCAATGCAGGAGTCTCATAGGACACGGGTACGCGAGGAGAAATACAAAGAGCTCAAGCGATTTGAAAAAATATTCCACAGACAAAAAAAAAGTGCTGGAAAAAAACCTTGTCTGTGAAATAGAGAAAAGTAGAGAGCGAGGTCCGCACCAGGCGCGGAAGTTCTACCAAATAATTCGCAGTATGAGCGGTACACACCACGCTGCACTTACTGCAAGGATAAAGAGATTAATCTGATCACCGATCTTAAAGGCATTCTGGTTCGATGGGAAATGCACTTCAATGAATTGCTAAATAGTCAGCTCACGGAAGAATTGGAGGCTTCACCAATGCAAGATCAAGACCAAATGCTGCCGCCACCAAGCATTGAGGAAACATTAAAAGCCATGAGACAACTCAAATCAAATAAAGCCCCAGGAGCTGATGGCATACCAGCTGAGCTGATCAAACAAGGAGGGACAGTGTTACATCACGCAATTCATGAGATCGTGGTGCACGTATGGGAGCAAAAGGAGATGCCGGAAGATTGGCGGTGCGGAATAATTTGCCCCATATATAAGGGAGATATCACACTGTGCAGCAACTATAGGGGTATAACATTACTGAGTACCGCCTATAAGATACTGTGGGGGTTCTCTAATATCGCGCACCACAATGCCAACCACAATTTCACCCACAAACCACACACAACGCCAACCCCAACTCCTTTTGTTGGCCTACACCACCTGTAAACATTACCCTTCCCAAGGGCGTCATATCATGCAGACAATGCATCATGGAATTCATCAATTCATGCAGGTAATGCATCTCCAGAACTCATCTTTTCATGCAGATGACAGATCATTATAATTTCCCTGAAAAGAACTCCTAACATGCAACATACATAGGGAAACTTATAGGCCCCCCTGTCAGACAGGGTTTCCTGCCACACACGTGCGCAGCACATTTTCCTGGCTTTACCTCATTCACGGTGGCCTTTTGTCCAGCCGACAAAAGCAGTCCACGCGTCGCGCGTCTAGCCGACGAAAATCAAATTCTCAATTCAAAAAAAGCCTCGGAGATCATGGCATACCAGCTGAGCTGATCATACAAGAAGCGACAGCGTTGGAGATCGTGGTGTACGTATGGGAGCAAGATGAGCTGCCGGAAGATTGGGGTCGTGGAATAATTTGCCCCGTACATAAGAAGGGAGATATTAATGTGTGCAGCAACTATAGGGGTATAACATTGCTAAGTACCGCATATAAGATACTCTCCTCTATCGTACAAGATCGGATAGCCCCATACGCTAAAGTCATCATTGGTCAATATCAGTGTAGCTTCATCCCAGCAAATCAGCGATTGATCAGATATTCACCCTTAGGCAGGCGATGGGAAAATGTTTGGAATTTAAGATTCCATTATATCATCTAGTCATAGACTTTTAGGCCGCCTACGACAGCATATCCAGGGTAGAAATATATAATGCCATGAGAGAGTTCGGCATTCCAAACAAATTGATACGACTTTGTAGGTTGACCATGACCAACGTAACTACTTAAGTAAAAATAGCGGGATTGCTGTCTAAACCAATAAACATCTTTAATGGACTCCGACAAGGGGACGGTCTGGCCTGCCTCCTCTTCAACCTGGCGTTGGAGAAAGTAATCCGTGACTCTGGCGTTACAACTAGAGGGACTATTGTCACCAAGTCCTGCCAAATACTTGCCTACGTAGACGACATCAACATCATCGGTAGAACCGAATCGGCTGTACAGGACTGCTTCACCCAGATCGAAAACAAAAACAAAAACTGGGACTGCACATTAATGGGAGAAAAACCAAGTACATGGTGGCAACTTCTGCGTGGAGAAGACCTAACGTTGGTCAAACTATCAGGGTAGTGAAGCACGAATTTGAAGAAGTGCAATCCTTTAACTACTCTGGGTCGAAAGTATCAGCTGGGTGATCGTACAGATCACAGTGTTTATCGATACATTTCAGCAAAGAATAAACGAAACCTGAAACGAGGGAAAAAGAACAAAAGGATCGTATAGATCATTGTTTAACATATGCATTGTAGCTATAATAGGCGGCAATTCATCGGAGAAATGGTGCTAAAAGCAAATAAGGGCATCATTACAGTCGTGGATGAGTGGTGCAGATGCGTTAATAGATGTATCGCCATTAGGAAGAGATGCTAATGGGTTTTTAATGTTTATGTCATCTCTGACTGCTATAGGGACCGAGTTCTTGTTTGTACGAGGAAATGCTAGAGGATTCGGTTTCGATGATAATGCTTGGGATGCGGTAATTGTTTGTCGATTGGACAAACGAATCGCGGGTCGGTTTATTGCAGCTGTATAAACAAGCTGACCGACATAGCATTTTAACGATGACAAAGGATGCCGAATGATTTGGGATTACAGGGAATTTGAATAACGCATTAAATGCGTGAATGCTGTGAGAATTCTTTTTAGGGATTTTCAGATAATGCGTCGAATGCATTGAATGTCCTTGAGAAAGGAAATGTTTCATGTATGCTGGTGCTTGAGATGTAAAAATGGGTTGCGAATATGGGGGGGTTCTTCGGGTAAGTAGACAGTGGGGTTTGGCGGAACCGCCACAGAGTCCGACGGGCGGGACATCTAGCTCGAATGAGCGAAGAGGAGCCTGCCCGGAAAGTCTTTTGTGGCGGGATGTATGGAAGGCGACAGCGCGGCAGACCTGGTCTTTGATGGGAGGGATGGCGTAGACCAGGACGACCAGAGTCTGGGAGTGCCAAACAGGATGACATCGGCTCGAAATCGGGACCGGTGGAGATTTGTTAAATAAGGCTAAGATCAGATCCTGGTTGTAGTGCCAATGATGATGACAATGATGACCTCGAAAGCATTCAGAACAGCGAGAACCTACTTGTATGGGAGTCTTGCGTTCTTGATCCTTCTCTCCTTCGATATTTTCGGATCCGACCACCACAGTTTCTTCTTCAGTACAAAACTGAAGAAAGCACCCTCCCAAGAACATTCCTCTCTATAATAGAGGAATCCTGGATCCTTCCCACAGGGTCTACTGCTGACACACTACAAACAAGCATGTGGCGATTCCGCCAAACCCCACTGTCTACTTATCGTAAAACCCCCATAACATTCAGCCAATTTCCTAACTTCACTAATGCAATTGCATTAGTACCTGAAAATGCTTCACGCATCGGGTAGTATAAGATTTAAGTTAAGTTAGGTTAAGTGCTTTTACATAAAATAAAAAATTAAAAAAAAAAAAAAAAAAAAAAAAAAAAAAAAAAAAAAAAAAGCTAAGTTAAGTTAGTTAAATTTTAAGAAAAAAAAAAAAAAAAACAAAAAAAAATTGACAAAGTTTTTCAACTTTTCTTTGTCTTTCAAATAATTATAAGTACTGCCACAAACTTCTGTCGCCGAAAGGCAAATTATACAAATGTTTAGTAATGTTTAGCTTAGAGCGTCTGCGAAGGACCAGTAAGTTATTATATAAGATAATTAAGCTAGATTTTAAGCATTTTTTGTCTAGCCTTTAATTTAGAAATTAGGAATATAAAAATAAAAATAAAAAATGTTTTAAAAATGAAAATCTATGATCTTAAAAAATCCCCGTCAAAGAAAACTTATCTTTTCATGCATCTCTTCGCATACAATTTTTTCGTAAGATTTCTTACTTTACTTATCTGGAATTCCAAACCAATTCGGCACCTTCGGCACCAGACAAATTCCTGTAAACAAAATGATGCGGTTTGCATACAATGTAACCGTCATGACAGGGACCATAAATATTGCGCCGTCTATTTTCCCAGCCACGCCATGTGTACAACAATGTTCCCCACATACACATTGGCTGGCGACTTACACCCAAGGGGCCAAAGCAAATACGTATTCCGCGTCTCTTGGAATCAATTGAATCCTACAGCATAAACAAATGCAAATAGGAATTCAATACCTATCCTTACTAGCGATGCCATAAACACAATTCCCCAGTTATCTAACTAAAACCCATTAGCACATTTCCACATCGCATCGTCGTCTCTTTGTTTAGCCGCGACGCACATTTCCAACAAAGATCCCATTAGCAACCGACGAGTTCGGTTTTATTTGCTTTACCGAAATCGTATTCCATGAAAGCACTTTATGCCCTTTCTTTGTTCTAGATTCGTTCTCATCCATGAAAGAACCATGCACACATACATGATCACGATTAGCGAGTGAGCTCTGCACGATCAAGATATCGCCGAATCGTAATTCATCCATCGAAGGAGTCGGCCGGTTCGTCTACCCCTTCGCCGTGCCGTGCATACGGTACGGTGCGTTTATCGAGTGATCCTTTATTCTCAGCAGCATTGCAATTTATATTTTAAAGCTGTTTCCTAGTTTCGTATGCGTATTCGTTTCTTAAACTAATTTCTACATTATAACTAGTGCACAATTAGTGTTAACTAAAGAAAACAATAAAAACCATCAACATATAGTATCTAACCCGTGTGTTTTATTTCTATTTATTTTCTCTGGTGCAATCTGTGTATTGTCCTTCACTGGCGTTGGATAAACAGTGTCCGAATGAACAAATTGACGATGGGGATGGGAGAGAATCAGCGCCGTAGGCCGGTGCACAATGCTGCTACCCCGCAAGCACGCACAGTACAAGACAGCACAAATACACACACACACAAATTATCAGACCCCAAAGACGTAACCTGCATTTACTACCGCACTCAAGACCTTCCGGTCTTGTATGATCTCTTTCTCACCATCCCTCCATCCAAGTAGTTAGAGAACATTCGAACTAACTCCATCCACACTATCCTTAGATACCCCCCCCCCCCCCCCCCCCCCTTTTTTTTCTCTGATAGCTTGAGACCGAGCCCAACATCCTCACGGATGGTTATCGCGACCAGAAGCCAGAGACAAGATGAAGGATACATTTATCCTTGTCTCGTTTAAGTCAGCCTCCCGCCACTCCTTTCGAGTAGGGGAACAGGCGTTATGATGGATGGAATTTCCAACTTCGAAGCATGGGCACAACTGGAGCGAAGCCGACCTATTTTTTAAACGAATGCTGTCGAAATGAAAAATCAACCCACGATTTTTTTTGCGATAACGATCGTAGTCAAAACACGCTGAGGTACAATCGGTGGCAAAGCCACTGCGAACAGCGAATAGGATATTATTGTGCACTTGATGTAATTGAAAACTATCATCTACTATGAGTTACTTCTACATTACCAAACACTAAATTCGCACCTTGACTTTTTTATACACAAACGCGCACACAAAAGCGGCTTTTGAATTCCCCGTAAAAATCCTGAACAAAGTGCGAACGGAAGACAAAGTAGAGGATTTAAGTTTTTTTTGTCTAGCAAGTGAGATCAATACAATATAAGAAAAAGAACAAAACAAAAATGTACGTAAAATGAAAGAAATAAAACAAAATTGAGGTGTCAACAATTGATCCTTTTGAAACTTACGATTAAGCAGAAACATGGATATCACCCGACGGGGTAACGCGTAACCAAATAGACCACTTCCTCATAGACAAAAGACACCACTCGAATATCCTTGACGTAAGAGCATATAGAGGAGCAGATTGCGACTCCGATCATCTTCTAGTGATTGGCAAAATCAGGAGTCGCCTCGCAGCAATCCCACATGGGCAGTCACGGGAGACAAGCAAAAAGTTCGACACTGATAAACTGAAAGACCTACGCAAAAGGGCTGAATATCAAGACGAGCTAACGAATAGATTTAGCATTCTAGAGAATGTGAGCAGTGAGGAAGAGGAAGCTAATAGTGTGAACACTAAATGGACATCGATCAGAGACACAATCAAACTAACAGCCCAAAAGGTATTAGGATTTAAGAAAACAATTAAGTCCAAACCTTGGTTTGACGATGGGTGCAGGGCGAAGATCGAAGAACGTAAACGCCTCAGAGTGATCCACTTAGAAAGATATGATGAAGTCAACGCAGAAAGATACGCGACAATTCGGAGAGAGACAATGAGGCTCTTCAAACGCAAAAAACGCGAATGGGAGAAGACTAGGATCGAAAAAATCCTAGAAAATTCTAGGGCAAAGAACATCAGGGGTATGTATGTCGGCATAAATTCAATTAGAAATGGCTACCGAGGAAGAGCCAAAATAATTCGAGACGCAAACGGCTGTCTGGTCACAGAAACAAACAATGTCGTGACAAGATGGAAGCAGTACTTTGAAAACCTGCTTAATGTACGCACCCATCAACCACAGATAAATGTACCAAGCGTACATACAGCTGAGCCTCAGATCCCAGAGCCGTCTCTCAACGAAGTTGTAGACGCAATAAACCGATTGAAAATCAACAAGGCTCCCGGAGTCGACTGCATACCGGCAGAGCTTGTGAAGCATGGAGGAGAGGCAACCGCTCGAAAGATCCACCAGCTCATCCAAACAATATGGGATAAGGAAGTCACTCCGGAAGAATGGAAAACCTCAATAGTCATCCCCATTTTCAAAAAAGGCGACAGATCTGACTGTGAAAACTACAGAGGAATATCATTGCTCCCAACCGCATACAAAATATTAACAAATGTCATTCTGGCGAGAATCACACCTTACGCAGAAGAGATACTGGGAAACTACCAATGTGGATTCCGTAGGAACCGGTCAACAAGCGACCAAATGTTCACAATAAGACAACTGCTGGAAAAGAAGTGGGAATACGGAGAGACGGTTCACCAACTGTTCGTTGACTTCAAAAAAGCCTACGACTCAGTCGCAAGGCAGAGACTCTACCATATTCTAGTTGAGCTGGGAGTCCCAAAAAAATATGCCGCCCTCATTCAAATTTGCATGAACGAAAACAAAGGGCGAGTTAGAATAGAAAACCACCTCTCAGAACCATTTGAAATCCGGGACGGACTAAAGCAGGGAGATGGTCTATCACCGTGTCTCTTTAACCTTGTGCTCGAGTATGTCATCAGAAAGGTACAAGACGACAACATGGCCGGATCATCCCTGAACGGGGTCACACAAGTGCTCGCATATGCGGATGACATCGCCGTTCTGGGCGATAATCTAGAGACTGTTAGTAAAAACTGTGAAATTATCATGCAAGCGGCAGAAGAGGTGGGCCTAGAAATAAATGAAGACAAAACAAAATACATGATTACGGCGAGAGCAGGTGGGTCTCAGAGAACACATATAAACGTCAGAGGTAAGATCTTTGAAAAAGTTAAAGAATTTAAATATCTGGGAACGATACTGACGGCCAGTAACGAAATGTCGAAGGAAATTAACAAGAGACTGCATTCCGGCAACGCGAGTTGGCACGCAGTCAGTAAACTGCTGAAATCCAGACTGCTATCACGTAACATAAAGCTCCGTGTCTATAGAACCATAATCATGCCAATTGTTCTATATGGATGCGAAACATGGGCTCTCACAAAACGGGAAGAAAACAAATTCCGTCTATTCGAGAATAAAGTTTTGAGAGGCATCTTTGGAGGTAAATATGACGAGGAGGCAGGACAATGGAGGAGACTCCATAACCACGAATTGGAAGAACTATATCGCAAACCTACAATAGTGAGAGTAATCAAGTCGCGAAGATTAAGATGGGCCGGACACGTGGCGCGAATGGGGAACGATAGGACCGTGCATAGAATTCTTGACGGTAGACCAACGGGAAAGAGACCGGTAGGACGGCCGCGACGGAGATGGGAGGACAATGTTAGGTTTGACCTTGAGGAGATCGGATCGAATGGTCAAGCGTGGAAGGAGAGTGCCCAGGACAGGGAAGGATGGCGAAGCCGAGTCGGTGAGGTCATGAACTTCCGGGTTCCTACAGGCCAATAAATAATAATAATAATAATATAAAGTAAAAGGATAGAATGAAAAGGAAAGGGAAAAGGTTAAGCCGAATAGTTTGAAATAGTTAAGAAAGTTCAAGAGCTGGGCGATATAGAAAGTAGAGCGGAGAAATGCGTTAGGCGGTACGTAAGCTACAATATGTTTGTTGTGTATTATGCATGTTTAACATAACCAGGAAATTTCACTTCTTCCATGGATTCTAATCCGCAGCAACTATGCAAGATAAACACATCTTATAATATGAACGAAAATCTTATTCACATGCTCAGTATTCAAGTGTTTTCACTTCGTTTATATTATTCACATTTAGCTGATATAAAACGTATTATATACTGGGGGGACTTCTTTATCAACAGTTTATGGATTTTAGAGTGTGTCCACAAATGTCACCATTTGCATGAAAAAATAATAATTCTAATGAAATTATAAAACCACAAAACTCGAATGCACTTTAATCAGTAAATCTAAATGTCAACTCTGTTGGGGACGAGCACGTACTGAACTTAAACAAAATAAAAACAAACGTTGACTACTAAAAGAAATTCAAATACAACTGGTACATCGTCACCTGCTGAATTCAAAAAACAAAACTCAATATTCGTTACCCTAGGGAGTAATATCGTCACACAACCCCCGAAGAGCAACCTTGTTATCTGGCGTAACGCTCTGAAGACCGTGCGATGTCAAGGTTCCATTAGGCAGTTGCAAACTTTCTATACACAACAACATTTTGGGAAAAGTAGAAAGATCAACACCGTTTGATTAATAGTGAACAATGGTAGTCAGGGTCGAAACCTGAATCGTTGAGTCACGTAGGAAAATTTATTGACAAGGCCGACTAAACACAATACTTAAATATGTTTAAGACAAAACACGGCGTTCAGTCGATGAGTATTCAGTATTCAAGGAAAGAGAAGTGCCGTAAATTTAATAGCGCCATTGTGTTTTATGAAGCTAGCAATCCGCGTGTCTAAAGAAGTTCGGTGTCTTCAATGTGGGAAGGTCAATCATCAGACTCATCCTTTACTTTTGTGGAAGCCCAAATATTCGTTCTTTTGTTTCGAAATATTCGCTCATCGTGTTATTAAGATTCTCATTTTTTAAATAAATTGTTTGAGGTGTAACATAAACATATTTAACGTCTTAGAGGTCAAGTTAAGACGGTGGGAGTTACGTAATCGTTGTTTTAATTTCTATATCTTCAAATGGACATCAACAGTGGCCTTGTACAGAAGTCGTGTAGATAAAAATGACATTTGTAAACGAAGATCAACGGCATTCTAGTAAAACTTGGGTTAACACAATTTGTCTTTAACCCTAGTTGGGGCATAACATTTCTAAATTTTACACCAATATAACAGACTATGGGACAGCTAGCATAAGAGCATGTGCTCATCAATTTAACCTGTACGCCGAAAGGCATAACACACTTGTATCGTGTTATTTAGAGTGCTCGTGTAGAGCCAATGAATTATTTTAAAAATAAAAAAAGTTTGTAAAATAGGATTTAGCATTTAGTCCTAAGTCAAGATTTGTTAAATTATTGTACAATAAATGCGTTATTCATCATCGTCATCATCATCAATTGAACCTTTTATAAACCAATATTCTATTTATATCGTTTTATTAACCCGATCTATCTCCTCCTCAAGCGTTCATAATTTCTCAGATACATTTTATTACCAGAATGTTAGAGGCGCTAGCTCCAACACTCAAACGGTATTGCAAAAACCCACTCCCTTCCGTTTGATATTTACGCCCTTACTGAAAGAAACCTAATTCCTACCATTAACAATCAGGAATTATTCCCTTCACCCTTCACTGTTTACCGCGTTGATGTTGGTAATCGGTCTAGCGATGATTCCCCATGTCACGATGTTCAGTTTTGTCAACTGCTCGCGTTGTTTTTTAACTTCTCCTTGATCTCTATGAGATATCGCCCTACTGTACCGCAGACACTCTTCATCTGTGTGTGCGACTTCCCGCCCATAATCTCTCCGCTTATTTACGGTCGATCGACGCACGTGGAAAACCAACGGTATTCGGGATTCGTCCTGAATGAGGCCAATCATATCAAGGTACAGAAATGCCTCTGGTGGAACAAATCCATTGTGGCGAACTCTCTCATTAACCTCATATTTGGGTAATAGACCTCAAAAATTAAATCGTTGGATAAACTCATTGCTCTCGCGACATGTCCTCTGATCAATTTGATTATAAAATTATCTATCATGTTTATGTTAGGTCCATCATATAAAGCTTCATTGGGATAGTATCTTTTGTAGTCGAATTCTGGAGGTCGGTATAAACCAAGGCAAGTTCTGAGGCATTGCCTTTCGAAAACCCCAATCTTCTTCAATAGATGTGGACCTGCATTCAACCACTCTGAGCATCCACAGGTGATCATGGGCCTGATGAGAGCCATAAAGCATATGACTTTAACTCGATTGTCAAGTTGGCTACTCTGTCATAGCAAAAGTTTTCTTTGCATTGGCCACCGTAGCCTCCACGTGTTTGTGTTGCGGTGTTCTCCTAGCCGTCCAATGCGACTTGAATTCAACGCTTCCACCCCTAATGTTGATTATGTCATCATCATCGACACTACAATCGGGATCCGGCCTTGGCCTCATTTAGCAAGTCCTGAGGCTCGTTAAATTTTCCATAATGATTTGTTTTTTCCGGGCAAGGTCATTAGTCTTGCGCCAGGATGTTGATTATGTATCTCCCAAAATAAAACTACCCCAAAAATCATTATACGTCATCTGTTTGAATATCCCACCTTACCATCACATTGAATCGTATGAACTAGCAACTAAGGCTATCGACTACAGTGTGCGCCATCTCTTATGTCGGTATGTAAACATGGAATAACTTTGGCATTTATCAACCGATTGACTTGAATAGACATTTTTTTGAGACCTCAATTCAGTAGAATTTCATCATGAATCACTTCACACTGAAACAACGCGCCGAAATAATGACGCTGTATATTGAAAACAGTCGTTCAGTTGTGTTAACTCAACGTGCGTCGAAAATATCATGGCCAACAAACAACGTCTAACAACACTATTCACCGTTTGGTGTCGAATTTTGTTGAGCACGAGAAAGTGGGAGATCGTCGACATGACATTCATCAACGCCCAAAACGTTCCAATGAACTGGTTGAAGCGGTGAGAGGAGTGTTGCCGAGAACCTGCATGTGCCGTATCGTCACCGCGCTCAGCATTTGGCGTCAGTGGAACCACTGGGAGAGAAAGAGAAGAGGAACACTTTTTGAAAAGGACAGCCGGAAGAACATCAGGTCCAGAGCTGAACTCGTCTTTAAGCAAGTTTAATTTTTCTTCAACTAGGTGATGCTGGACAATCTGAGAGATAAAGGGGCCAGGGGAGAATTCGGCCAGGCCTTTGAAGTAAGACGGATTAGGCTCGAAAGACTTGTCCGTGGGAAATTTTTTAAAGAAAGAAGCGAAAAAATTGGCAGTCGTTTGTGGGTCGGTTGAAGTAATCGTGTCATAAAAAGGGGTTTTGGGATAGGCGTCAGATTTACGTTTATAGTTAATGAAGTGGAAAAAAGATGTTGGGTCATTTATCAGGTTGTTTTGTGTTTTTGTGAGATAATTGTAGTAAAGAGAGTTGTAACGCTCGGTGAATTTATAAAAGGAACCGAGAAAGTTGGAGTAGTCCGGGGAAGAGCGTGCTCTTAGGAAAATGTTCCACAAATTATTCCTCTTGTTCCGAAGAGTACGAAGTTTGCGATTGTACCATGGAGGGGATGATATCGATGTCGTATGTCGAGAATAAGGGACATATAGGGAAATGGCATTGTATATTTCCTTATAGAGAACGGCAGTACCTTCTTCTACCTCTGGGTGATCAAAGCGAAATGCGATTCTGCTAAGATGCTCATTTAATAGGCGAAAGTTAGTTTTGCGGAAGTTGTAGGAAAAGTTGACGTGAGTTGGCGAGGTTTGGAATGAGCTGTCACGACAAAGGGATACGAGAAGCGGCGGGTGGTAATTGCCGATGGTGGATAGAGCGCGAGGACTAAGGACGCACCAATCGGCCGAACACTCGAAAAGGAAGAAACAGGCGTACTATCATCCGCAAAACTGAACACTTTGATATCCGTTGTCTCCAACAAATCATTTATGTGAAGCAAAAACAACATTGGAGCCAAAATAGAACCTTGTGGCACCCCCGAATTAACAGGATACAGATCCGAACACTCGCCGTCCAAAACAACCCGGATCGATCGATTCTCAAGGAAGCTCCTCGTCCAGTCGCAAAGCTGTTGGGAAAGTCCATATGAACGAAGTTTGCTCAGCAATGCCCCGTGCCAGACGCGGTCAAAAGCCTTGGAGATATCCAATGCGACCGCCCTTGACTCAGCATGCCGTTCTATCGCAGATGTCCATATATCGGTTATAAGTGTCAAAAGGTCTCCCGTGGACCGCCTGCCACGGAATCCGTATTGACGGTCATTCAGAAGTCCGTTGCACTCCAAATACTTAACTAACTCTGTATTGATGACTTTTTCCATCACCTTAGATAAAATAGACAGTAATGCTATCGGACGGTAATTTTGTGGGAGACACTTTTTTCCCGTCTTTGCGATTGGCTGAACTCGAGCGATTTTCCAGCAGGCAGGAAAGGTCCTCCGTGCATAAGATAAGCGGAAGAGTCTGTCAAGAACCGGTGATAGTTCTGGAGCACAGTTCTTAAGGACTATTGCTGGTATTCCGTCCGGGCCGGCTGCCTTCCTACAATCCAGTTCACGTGGAATGTGTTGAATAGTGCGCGGACGAAATCTCACATCCCGCGTGGAAGACCGTACCGGCGCGATCACAGGCGGTTCCAATAGGCCGGGATCGAGGTTTGAATTGGCGGAAAATAAATTCGCGATCACATTAGGTTTATCCTTTGAATTCGTGACTAACGTTCCGCTGTCTGTCACCAACGGAGGGAAGGAGGAGGATGCGAAGTTACTGCTGACAGCTTTTGCCATTGAGCAGAAGGAGCGCGAACCAGTTGGGCACCGAAGGAGCTTATTGATCACCCTGTCGTTGTGAGCTTTCTTCGCGGTATCAATCGCCTGGTTGCACGCGTTTCTGATTCTAACAAAATTCGTTCTGCTAACATCGGTGGGATTGGAGCGCCATTGCGTAAAAGCTCTATTTTTTGCCACTGTAATCTGCTCGCATTTTTTATCAAACCAAGGTTTATCAGACGAACTTCGTGATGGAATGTGGAATATATATCTCTATCCCCAGAAGAATAATCTCTGATACCGACTCCGCGCAAGCGTTAACATCGGAGTATCCGAAGCACACCTCCGACCATGGAAATGATGCGAAGAAATCTCGCAAATCGTCCCAGTTAGCAGCCCCATACATGCCGAAGTTGCCTAGGCCGGTTATTTGCTTGGTATGCAAGTGCTTGTGCGACAGATACCAAGCAGTGATCTGAGTTTCCCAGTGGCGCAGAATCCTCTACGGTATAAATACGCGTTTCGGATGTCAAAAATAGATCCAGGGTGTTCGCACAATCGCCTCAGCCATCTGGCACTCGCATCGATTCCTCCACGAGTTGAGTCAATTTGTGGCTTACAGCAAACATCTCCGCTAGCCTCCCAGCCTCGTCGGTTCTGTTAGAATGTAACAACCAGCCGGAATTGTGCACATTAAAATCGCCAAGAACAACAATTTCAGAAGCTGGGTGGTTGATCTGTATCCAGTCGACGGTATGTGAAAGATGTTCGAAAAATATCGCCGATTGATCGTTATTCGGGGAGCGGTAAGACAACAAGGGCATTTAACGGAATTCGGTTGCGAAGGAGGTATATAGAAACATATAATGCATAACGACTTTGGGCGTTGGTTAATTTTTATTGCGACATAGTCAAGATTGGGAGAAGAAGAGATGGCAATAAGAGATGAAGAGAGCTTATTTTGGATGGCAAGCAGCACACCACGGCAAGGTTAATCTACACATATACCATCGTCCTCACGAAAAATAGTAAAGGTGGAGGGGAATAGTTCTAGACTGTGAATACTGGGGATAAGGTTGGTTTCGGTTAGTGCGTATATATCGAAAGGGAGGGTATGAGCATTTTGCAGAATGGATTGCGTTTTAGGCCGGAGACATCTGACATTTTGATGGTAGATGGTTAAGGGGACAATACTGAGAGTCTTAGGGGGTGGTATTATCTTAATTGACTATTTGGAAAAGGGACAGACGATAACTGGGCAGTATTATGCGTGACTATTAGGTCAGCTAAATGAGAAAATAAAAGAAAATGCTCATCGTTTTCTAAAGACTTATTGAGCTGTCCTCGTAGCAGTTCCACATCAGGTGAGTGTACTTGAGTATAACGTTCGAATTCGTACACACGGCCGTTTAGTCTGATGTTTCAATGCTTTGCTTTTTAACCGTTTCATCGTGTGTAATTCACCTTCTTCACTATCCTTGCTAAACACTATAATCTAAACCCAAAAACAGTGTTCATTACAACATGGAGAGGGTTTTGAGAAGTAGGGGCTTTAAATTATGTCATCTTTAAAATTCAAAGTATTGTACCGCAATTTCATCTTCATTTTTATCATCGGCACTACAACCGGGATCCGGTCTTGGTATTATTTAACAAGTCTGAGGCTTGTTAAATTTTCCATAATAATTTGTTTTTCCGAGCAAGGTTATTAGCCCTACGCCACCGTAACATTGCGGAATTCTTTTCCTAAACGGAGCCTGCAAGAGGAAGCAAATTTGCGCTAAATATTTAGAATTCCCTAAAAATTTCGATTGCGTCGGTTTTTTGCTGTTGTTAGCGATAGAGGATAAATCAATTGGTTTGAGACACTTAGGAAACATTGTACAGGTTGTATGAGAAAGTTTGTCGATAATAAGACATTAGGTAGTAAACCAAATGGAGTTGTGCACTACCAAGTATTTTCAAAGCCAATTCGCTGTTCAAATAAAATGTGTAAGTAATTTCTGGATTTTAATTTACTACTAACGACACACGATAAAACCCTCAGAAACGGTAGGCATTTTCTGCCGATCTACCAGACAGGACCAAAAATAACACCCTGCCTTAAGCAACTTTGGTTAGCCAAATTGATAGTTTTTGGTTTCCCTTCCTTTTGAAGTCTGTAGGGCTACGAGGTCACGACGCCGCACGGGCGAGAGTTCTACCTCGTCCCCACAACTTCCTCTAAATGTTCCACCGTACACTGTCCATCGGAAAAACAAAACAAGTGCACCTCCACAGCACACCGCCCACAAGAAGTAAATAAAAAGTCACTGTTTGAGACTATTGTAGTGAATGTTCTTTATTATTCCTTTAATTGTTTCCTTTGCTATTGTTCTTAAATAACACCGGGTCTTGCGAGTTTACTGTTCATGATTAATTAGTAATTATTATTTTAATATATTGTTATTCACATTGCTAAATTCACGACACTGTTTAAGGATTGATTACTGTTGTGAAGGAAGCGCATTTAACGGAAGACTTGTGTAGAAGAAAGGCTTTAATTAGCACGGAGAAGGGCACACGCGCGTGGACTTAATTTATATCGAGGTGTGTAAACGAAACTCGACTCTGATACGTACGCATACCCTCAGGGCTACGGGTAGCGGTGGTGGAGGACCGACCAACTCGATCAGTGGATGGACAACGACTCCACGATCATCATCTCGTGCAGAGATGATTCGCTTAGCAAGGGAAATTTTTAGTTTCATTCGCTATCACTGTGGTGATAACCGGATCTCATAGAGGAGATCGTCATTGTACACATGTATATGTGTACGTGGGTTCTTTTCATGGGTCGAAGCCATGATAAGGAATCTGAAACAATGAAAAGGACATAAGTGCATTCGCGAAATACGATTCCGGTAAAGCAAATAAAACCGCACTCGTCGGATGCTAATGGGATCTTTGTATACATGTGCGTCGCGGCTAAACAAAACGACGACGATATGATGTGGAAATGTGCTAATTGGTGTTAGCTAGGTTACTGGGATTTGGTCTCAACGTCTATGGTGCTAATTACATGCAGCTGCGTTGGACCATTTATCGTTGGTTAAAGTGGTCGCCAACCAATGTGTATATTTGGTGATTTATGATACACTTGGTGAGGACGGGAAATAGGCGACCCAATGTGTATGGCCCCTGTTATGATGGTAACATTATATGTAAACCAAATCCTTTTGTTTACAGGAATTCGTCTAGGAAAATTTGTCTGGCAACGTAGATGCCGAATTTGGTTTGGAATTCCTGATAAGCTAATAACGAAATCTTACAGAGAATTGGGATGCGGAGAGAATGCATGAAAGGTAAGTTTTCTTTACAGGGTGTTAAAGATCATAGATTTGATCTCTTTAATGCGTGAAGCATTTTCAGGTGCCTAATGCGATTGCATTGGCGAAAACTTATGCGTGTTGGGATGAGGTAATGGGGGTTTTTAGGTAAGTGTACCGTGGGGTTTGGCGGTACCGCCACAAGTCTTCAAATGGAGAAAGTGCAAATCAACAATGGAGAAAGTGCAAATCAACCCTTCCAAATATCCCAATATCATCCTTCATTGGCAGCTGCGTTTCTGATTTCTGAGTGAATGGAAACACCGGCACATATACAAGACTGTCAGTTGAAAAAAATAATCCCTCAATGAAGGTAAATTAAAATCTAGGAAAAAGGACAGACAGTTTTTCCGTTACCCAACTTAACGAAAAAGGTGTGAAAGCCAAATATAGGGTGGGCCATGCATTTTTGGACGGCGCAGGGCTAATAACCTTGCCCGGAAAAACAAATTATTATGGAAAATTTAACAAGCCTCGGGACTTGCTAAATAAGGCCAAGACCGGATCCCGGTTGTAGTGCCGATGATGATGATGATACATTTTTGCAAATGGCAACACTTGGTATTTTAAAAACCGTTAGAGTGAGGGGCGCGCGAGTGGCGGGGCGTAATAAACATACAAACAAATCCGACAACAACGTAATAAACAATTCCCCGCCGATCGTGCACCGGGGGGGGCTCTAACGGTTTTTAAGAAATCAAATCTTGCCATTTGCAAAAATGTATGGCCCACCCTATACAACGCCAAATTGATTATTGTCGTTTTCACTAGCTTGGCCCAAAAAGGGGCTATCTACATAAATCAATTTCCATAGAAAGTATTTTCGAAATTGAGTCGATGTCATCAGGCCTACAAACAATTGAGTATTGAGAATCCCAAGTGACATTACAGAAATGAGCATTACAAACCTATTTTCTGGGATAATGCCCAACTATTTTGTTTGCGTTAGAGATGAGAGAAGAATATTGTTACTAACGTTGCTTGACCCACTGAGGCAAAATTATTACTGATACAAAATTTAATGACTCTGTAGTGGTAAAACTGCGTTACAAAGCGATTTGGCATAACACCAACCCAAAGCAACTTGGTAGTTTGAGCTTCTGGCACAATTCACTGGCGCAATACATCACTAACACCTCGTATCAGAATAGAAACTAAACACAAGTCGAATTTCGTACTCTTTACTACTACCACTCTTGGGATTAGAAACTAGTTTCAAATCATCCATCCCAAAGAAAAAAAGGCAAGCCACAAATTCGGAAGCCCATCATTAGAAGAGAATAAAACGGGTTCCAAAATCACGATTGCCCATTTACCGACTCGACCTTTCCCTTCCGTACCCGTAATTTCCTAGTCCATAATGCAGCACCATAAGCACCACACCACAAAGAAGTCTGTAATCTCAGTGATCAAGTCGATACGTTGACCCCTTTGTCAGGGGCACACCACTGCGAACCGATGAGCAACTGAGAATAGAATGACCACAGCAATGGGAAGTACCAGCAGACAGCATCAGCGTAAGAGGAAGCTGCAACTAATTATAGAGT
Organism: Microdon myrmicae; assembly: GCA_963931805.1. Lineage (NCBI taxonomy): Eukaryota > Metazoa > Arthropoda > Insecta > Diptera > Syrphidae > Microdon > Microdon myrmicae. Next base: position 37,187,546 of record OZ007502.1, read on the forward strand.
GCACTGAAACAAGGGGGCTGCCTGCTGAGGACTCTGTACGCACCGCACGGATATAGTTCTTGGTGCGTCATGCATCGAACGTGAAATCACAATTCGCATTGTTTTAAGCAAAGCTGGATGCTATCTGTTCTCCAATGACGTGTTTCCTGCATCAAATGACTCACATCTAGCGGTGCAGTTACTGGGCACTCCCGTTTCGTCCACCACCCATCACTTCACACACAACTCACCTTTTTGCTCCTCTTGCTTTGGATATCCTACACCCTCGGTTCCAATCACACACATCTACTTGAGTGCATCAGGCATATTGGTACGAACTCAATCCGAACACTTAATAAAAGGAACTGGGTCCTTTGGCCCTTTGGTCAAGAAGTTGATTCCCACGAATGAGCACAAAAAGCACGACCGCACACACACACACACCCACCTCGAGCGAGTAAAGGCACACGCCGACCGTCCCGAACAGCAGATCTGATGCTGACTTAACGATATGTGTTTTAAGATATCACAAATTTCTTCTACAATTACCGTTTAATATTTAGAAATCTATATAAAATATATTTCTCCTTTTTTCTGCACAAAAAAAGTTGATATCTCAACAAAAAAATAGGAAAACAAAATGAAAAACGCAACACAAACAACCTGCACAAACGCCAAAGAGATTATAACTAAAAGGCCAAACGTCAGCTGAGAACAGATGAGAGGGCGGCTCTATAATTTAATCGCCCCATGAAGTTTGGGAAATACCTTGGATTATGCTTCAACTAACTGCATGTCTCCATGGCGTTTCCACCAGAGCATCGACTGAAAGCCCTTCCGACCATTGAAAGTTCAATCAATTATTCACCACATCGAATTCAGAAACTTACTGACAGGAATTTGACAGTTGACACTATCACTTTGGCGCTTTCGTGTGCTTTAAAGAACTTTTCAGCGAACCCGATTGACAGCTGTTTTTACATCAGCGCTTTTATTAGCTTTGATAAACTTTTAGATTGGTGCATAAACATGGTGTTACAGAAATGAAGCTTTCATTGCTATTAGGGAACTTTTGATAAATGACGGCTCACTAACCCACAACTTTTTCCAACACATCGCCAATAGCCATTTTAACAAACCTGAAATTAAGCCAACGAAAGCTTTTGGTGACAATAAATTTATTCGTTACCCTGACAACAAATGTATATTAGGTTTCTTTCGAACCTAAATAACAGATTGATGAATTTATTGTTCACAAGTTCAAACGCCACTCGTGACCTGATTTTTACCTATTAGACGACTTTAATTGATAACAAAAATGATCTTGATAATATTAGTCTAGTTTTTGTACAACCGGGTTAACCGGTGTCAGCTGAAGGGTGATTAAATAAGAGCTATAGATTTTTATATATATTTCAAGTAAAAACGAAACGGTTATTGATATCAATGATTTTGTTTTACGTTAGATATTATTTCATGACATTGTTATTTAAGAACGATTTTATTTAAATGACCTTATCTGGATTATATTTTTCTTTTAAATGGATTTAGGATTACACAATTGTTTGATATTTTTCCATATAAATCGACACTTGTTAAACTTATGACACGAATAATGTTGGTTTCGAGATCATTCACTGTTTGTGATTTATTGGAGTGAACCATTGAGGAGGGCGAAAACATCTGGGTTTAAGGGCGTGCTCCCTTCCATCGTCGGTGCTTCCGTGGTAAAGGTGCGAAGGAAATCGCGTTTACCGTCTCCTTGCGGTCGCTAATGGGCGGGGTTTCAGGCCGCGGATTTTCCGATTCCTGAACGTTGAGGATTCTGGCGGCGTCTTCTCTGGCGCGTTGATCGAGAGCGCGCTGCCGAGTTATGGGTCCGTGTAGGACTTCCGTAGCCTCGCGTGTAACCATTTGGTGAGGGTTTGGTTGGTTCTCAGTGCCGGCCGTGCCCTGCGTTTCGGAGAAGCGTAACGGATGATATACGTAGCAGGTTTCGGCTGCTGCCGCCAGTTGTTGGTATGCTTCCCCCGGTACCGCGTCGGAGAAAACTCTGTCGTTTATTCTATCCAGCACTTTGTACGGCCCTTCGTAAGGGGGTTCTAGAGGTTTCCTAACTTTGTCCACCCTGATGAAGACGTGCGTGCAGCGGTCCATCTCTGGGTGAACACATATCCTCTTGGAACCATGTCTGCCGACCGGTTGCCCTGACCTTTCGCATGAGTTTGCGTAGGTTTTCCATATTTGGCAACTGTTCGAGTGGGGGTTCTCCATCAGCGAAGAACTCTCCTGGAAGGCGTAGAACCGCCACAACCCCAGCAGAACACGGGAAGGAAGACGGAAGCCCTGCACGAGGTAGGGATAGATGTCCCGACCACAGCCACGATTGGGCGGATCCGGACAATATACAAGACAGCGTTTGGTCATTCTGAGCTTGAAAACACAGGCAAAGAAACTTCCGGAGCTTCAGGTGTGTTCACAACTTCTGGCGGAGCACTCTCTTCTGACGGAGCGTCCACTTCGGGTGGAGCCCCTACTATTGGCAATGCGCTCGCTTCCGATGGCGCACCGACTTCTGACCTAGCTGCTCAGCAGACGGCTGGCGGACGATTAACTTCTGACGCAACTTCTGGAACCATTTCTGATGATGCTGAGGAACGAGAACTCGCTCGACTGGAAAGAAAGAAACGCATTAGGGAACTGCAGAGGGAGCTGCAAGATATGGAGCCGGTTCCAGTGACTATAAAAAATGTGGACTTCAAAGACATTGAGAATGCAGTCCCTTTGTTGTCCGGCGAGGACAATTATAGCATTCGTAAGTGGGTAGCAGACTATGAGGGTGTGGCCCAGTCGCTTTGCTGCCATGATCGTGTGGGGGTTTGTAGCGTTCTACGAACGCACAATTCTGCCCAGGTAAGGTTCCTACCTTCAAAGAACTTACTTACCGCCCACAGACGCGTGCCCCAAAGTCCCACCATAGGGCCTGCAACTCGCAGCCAACGTTGAGACCGACACCAAAAAGCAGGGAACTGAACGTCCTCAAAGCTTTTTAGGTCAAGCTCAACAATTATAACTCTTCATGCCTGAAACAAAGGTATAAACATCCATGCGTTCTATTCCTAAAAAAAACAAAAACAATTCCCAAAATGCCATACATGCTGCCTGCGCCCAGGAACATCTCATCGAACCGGCAATTCCGAAATTCAATACAAAAGAATTGCTATCATCAAAGAATGAGCCGATCAACGGATGCACGTGCGGGTAATCTAACGCAAGGACCACCCAAATCCGTTGAACAACAGAAGGCAGCCACGACCTATCGCAATCGAATATATCTCAACGGGATATCCGATAATTTATGAGGAGTTAAGCCAACAAAGGCAATACTCCGGTCCCACGGCCACGCTAGAATTTCGCACCATTATAAAGATCTAATGGATTTCGATTCCGGGTACCAAGTTCAAATAAGACCCACGGACTGCACGTCAAAACAATCGCCGAATATCTCTGGTCTGGGCGGCAGATGTTCTGTGCAAACAGAAGGCCGTGGAAATGAAATTCTATCAGCGATAATAATGATGTATGCAAAGATGACTTTCCCCTTTCAGGAGACTACAAAATATCCCGGGGGATGTGATAACATGCTGCTAACAGAAATTCGGAAGTTCTGTTAGCAGAGCAAATAGGGAATATTTTCCGGATAGATACAGATACCAGTTTGAATCTGGGTATCTGTGTGAGCAGGATATTGTTGAGGGCAGATGGGCAGTCTAATTTCGATCGTCGACGAGACGACTGGCTATATCGAACAGCCATATCGCGAAGTCTGTTTGAGAGCACCCGAGGAGGTCGAGAGGAAGTTACGAGGACTAGAGGGCGTACGTGCGTTACCAGTTTAGAATCGGTGGCAATTTACCCGCCACAGCATAACTAAAAGAGAAATCCGAGTACCGTCAGTGTGTTGTCGAGCCTCGAGTTCACTTAAACTAAAGTGATTTGTTAATTCAAGATAAGTGACTTAATAAACCAAAAGAAACAATAAAAATAAAAATCGAGATAATAAACATAATCCTTCTGAGTTTAATTCGTGACAGCATTCGCTTCGGTGTTTTCAGTTGTTTCGTGAACAGTTCTGGCAGAGCACAGCATTCGCTCTGGGTGTTAAAATCATCCGCGATACACAGTGTTCGGCGGGACACTTGGACCAACCTTTACTACCGCCAAAGGTTCTTTTAAGCTGGCCCGAAGAACCCCCATTATTACAACCCAACTCCCATTGTCTCCCGCCGATGCAATCGCATTGGCACCTGAAAACATTTCCTCTTCCAAGGACATTAATGCATACAAGCATTACCTAAAATTCCTAAAAAGAATTGCATCAACAAGGGCATTTTCCCATGCATCAACGCATCGGCAAACATTTTTCCAACAAAGAATTCTTTATGGAATAAACATCATATCCCTGAAAGAAAACAATTCGGTTCACACATCATGTAACCATCACAACCAGGGATAATGATCATTGCGTCGCCTATTCCCAGACCCATCATGTATACAACAAAAGCCTTTTCATACACATTGGCTGGCGACCTTTTCTCTCAACAATAAACAGTCCAACGCAGCTGCATATAATTAGCGCAATAGACGCTGAAACTAATTCCCTAACATGTACCATGTACAAACAAATGCCTTCAGCAGGCATTCTGGCGATACGGCAAACAATTCAAACCATTCAAGTATCCCAAATGCATCTACTATCTAATGAGTTTCAACTTGTTTACTCAGTTGAACTCTCAGATCAGAAATTCCCTTTGTCCTACATATTCCTGGATCCGTTTACCATTGACCTTCTCACAAAAGCAAACACAAACCCAATTAGCATCCAATGAGATTCGGCTTATTTGCTAAGCCGAACTCACATCTCATGGATGCACATTATGTCCTTTCTTTGTTTCAGTTTCGTTCTCATGGCTTTGTCCCATGAACGAACCAATGTACACACATACATGTGTACCACCATGATCTTTATTACGGGATTTGGTTTTCTATTCCACCAAGAGAGACTTTACGTTTCTCTGGTGGTAAGTAAAAACATATCCTTAGTGGAGAGGATATCTACCACCACACCACCAAACTCACCCCAAACGAGGGTTGAATCATGGAGTCGTTTACCATCACTAGACCCAGCCGGTCGGTCCGTCTTCCGCTCCCCGTCTCGCGGACGGGGAGGCGTATAATCAGAGTCGAGAGTGTTCGAGACTTTGTCGTGATCTATTTTGAAGCAATTAGTGTGTTGTATAATGCAATGAACTAGCAATCATTACTAATTTTAAAAATACGAACCATGTACACAATAAGAACATTTAAATTAATATAATCGCGAATTGTTTAATTCATCAATAAAGTAAACAGTTAATTAATAAACAATAAAAAGTGTTTCAATTTTGTTTCCACCTTGTGCGACCTTCAAAAGAAGGCTGATTTCAGCAAGAAGGCACCAGCACTTGCCAGTGCCTCAGCACCAGCGAAGAAAGATGCCAAGAAATCCGATGCACCCAGCCAAGGAAAAGAGCCTGTTGCAGAGAGCAAGGCAATTATCAATCTACCGAGACTGCTCGAGGCCCAATCCGCGCTCGACCCAGTCTCCCCAATTACAGCAAACCGCGCCGACCAAGGTAATGATGATATCAACCTACCGAGGCTGCTCGAGGCCAAGTCCGCGCTCGACCTAGTCTCCCCAATTACAGCAAACCGCGCCGACCAAGGCAATGATGCCCAAGTACCGGGGCTGCTCGAAGCCAAGTTCGGGCTCGACCCAGCCTCCCCAACTAAGGCGAACAGCGCCGATCAAGGCAACAATGCCAAACCAACGAGACTGCTCGAGGCCCAGTTCGCGCTCGATCCAGTCTGCCCAAAGCTCAACCCAGCACCTGTTCCGATGCCCGGAACTTACAACTCCGATCCAGAGGGACGGGTCCATCTTCCACCAATCGGTGGTCTCTCAGCAACTGTCACTAGTACAGGCACCCGAACAGAGACACCCTATGGCCAAACTCCGGCCAATGACAGGAATCATCAAGGACGACCGCTATCACATGTAGTCTCCCCAATAGCGTCAGGAGAGAGCAATGCCCCGCTTGGCGGACGGCGCTCCCCACTAGCCAGGGATCAACTGCATCTCAACCAACCGGCACGCCTCACAGTAATCCAAGAGAGGCGGTACTTCACACTCACTCAGTCCAGTAGGCACTGGGTCCGCGCCTGTCATTCCGCCAGGGCCCGCGGGCGGTGCCATGGAAGAAGCCGCACCAGACTCAACGTTGCGACCTCACATTCCAAAGGCTGCATCCCATCGGTAAGTCTCGATGCAGTACTTTCGACCACCAACCATTACGTGGTCATTGGTCGTGGGTTGCGAACTCCACCTCATACGCGACTGCCTCTCCAAGATGGTGTGCCGGCGATGCAAGCGGAGACATCATACTTTGCTGCATGTGCGAACAAAAGCAGCACCCACCACAGCATCCGGCTTAAAGGTGACTAGTCCTGTCATCAGCCACTACATGGCCATTCTTCGTGGGTTGCGAATGTACAACTCCGACCGAGAGGAACTGGTCGACCATACTATTGCTGATTACAGATCCCCTCAGAGGGCAAAGAGGAGACATCGTCGACGTCGACACCGGAGGCCTCGAATGCGGTACATGCAGCCACCTACCGCCGGCCTCTCTCCTGGGCCAACCGTCGGACATGCCCCTCGCCCGCTGAACCGCCACATGGACAACGGGCAATTGAAGGGCCAGGAGCCTGCGCACCCCAAGGCTTCAAGGCAACACACAGTTGTCACCATAGACCAAGGAGCGCGCAATGCCCCGCTTGGTGGGCGGCGCTCCCCAGTATCCAGGGACCGACCGAGTCCCTACCGTCGCTTCGACTGAGCGCTGCGGCCTCACCCTCAAACGACCGCATTTTGCCGGCTACTAGCTTCGAACGGGTGCCAAGGGACGCAGCACTTGTCAGCACCACTTGTCTTGATTTAGTGAGACCAATCACCAGCCAACACGTGGTCGCTGATCGTGGGTTGCGAACTTACCACTCCAATCCAGATTGCCTGCCCAGTTCCGTGACCACCCAAGATAACGGCCTCCAGCGACGAAACGGACCAATCAGCATCCTTCGACTGGACGAAGAACCCCCCGACCAAGCTCCAGACGACCACCCCCTGGAGCCAGATGATTCGCCAATGATTGGCGAAGGCGGGCGGAATGTTGCGGATTCGCTGGATGCAACCAGCGAATTCGCAATGGAATGCAGCCATTTACAATAACAAACGTCAGCAAACAGCTGACATGAATATTTAAATTTTGAGCTGTCGAGAGTTGATATCGCTCTCTTGGATTTTTAGCGTTGGCGATTAGGTCGCAACCATTTTTAAGCTCATTGGATCTTTTTATTGGAATTGTTTTAATAGCAGTATCTGCTAAGCCGATCCACAATAAAGGGAAGCTACGGCAACGAATCAATCAGGAATTTTAAATTTAGCATAATTTAAAACCGCCAAAACTAGTTCATTATAAAGCGAAAATAATTTTCAATACTGTGCGTCAAAACCCATCGCTGCAAGAATAACAAAGCAAACCACTGTTAAAATAGAAGATATGGAAATGCACTAGCAATTCAGATCGGATTTGAAGAAGGACAATGTAAGGACTCTGACCAAAAAACAGGACCAAGAAATAATCTTTTCAGGGGCACTTATTTGTGTTGAATAAAATTGATAAAAATGTGATGTTTTCTCCCTCTTTTTATGTCACTATTTTGTGTCCGCACATACAAGTATCAAGTTTTCATTTTATAAGGATAATTTGTAACAAAAGTTTAAATATACAAATATTCCACTTCAGTTGGTAGGGAGAAATCGACATGTCTCCAGGTCTATGAACGTTGATTAAGCTGAACTTTTAAAGTGATGTGTAGACTAAACACTTACTAATTGTGAAAAGTTACAAAGCATCTGTTTTTCCTTTGCTTTTTTGTAATGTACCAACAACGCATGTCGCTTTTCAACAGTACGTCCCCAGACAAATTGACACGGTTGTCATAAACGTTATTAAACACATTCATGTCCCGGTGTGATATCACTATCTTGCAAAGGTTTTCCCTACATATCCCCGAGTTACAGATGCATATCCAGTCTAGGAAGACTACCATTATCGGCCATCAGCTAGTGGTACCCTCTTGAAATGCACAATGTACAAGAAATGGATTATTGTCCTAATTCATGGGACTAAGCCAGCGATCTGACATAATTACGTTGAGAACTCGACTTTCCACTCGGCTAACTGAGACTTAGATTTTATTTTCAAAACAGCCGCTGGTTGAAGTCCATGTACACAATTCAAGTATCCGATAGCTCCGCAGCATCAATGTCAGTTGTCACAGATTTGCATACACGTCTGATCTGTCATGGTCCGCCCGCTGCTTACTCCGCCTTTTCAGGCAAGCCATGTATGTCAATCATTATCATTACTATCATCATCCGAACACGGCATCTGTTGTGCTCTACTTTTAAGAACATACACACAAACATACGCCCATTGATACATAAGTTGTCCCAAGCAAGAGCTGCGCGCTTCCCTCAGTCGGATCAGTGACAGGAGTACCGATCCACGATCACTGATCACAGGTGTTGGAAGGAATTTATCGTGCTGCAATTTACCAAGGAGACGGGGAATGAACGCGACGGTCCAATCATCCTCATAATAACATCTAAGAAGAGTTCTAGTCAATGGCTAGGTTGAAATGAGTGTGCCGACAACGCTGCCCACATGATCACCAGGAAATACTTTGGCATTTTTTTCTTCTTCTTTCATTTATGTTTTTTGTTTCAACACTAGCATTCTACTTGACGTTCTGCGATTTTAATCACCGATTGCGTGAATCAAGTCAAAGCGTAAAGTATGTGCTCCACAAAAGACCGCGAAACGGGAAGATCTATCAGACGAAACCCGCAATACTACAGAAAGGTTCACGCCACAATGGAATTCAACACCTTCCTCGGTAGAGAAGGATGAGACTTATAACCGCTTGCACGCATACTCTGAGATCTATGCAAGGAGGAAGAATGTATCTAGCTGGGAAGAACGCAAGATCGTTTAACTGTTAAGCCATTGTTCCACGGGAGCCACCGAACCTAGAGAATGCGCGCAAAAGATTGAGATAGTTCGCGTGCGCGAGGTGGAATGGACAGAGCCTACAAAAGTTGCAACTCCTTTCCATTGGAAATTGCAGTATGTGTCACTGTGAAAACCAAGGTGCGGATATAGAAGACCAATACAAAGGATCTTGCAGGGGAGAATGAGGGTATAGAGCAATCGCTTTGTGACATTTTGGGAGATGGAGTCGCGGAAGAACGAAAGTGTGTCAGCAGGCTTATAACGGTTAAGGTAGTTGGGATCAATTGAATGACTTCCGCCCACCAAATGAAACGCAGCCTGGCCAAAGGCACTTTGAGTGATGAATTGTAGTCAGAGACGAATACTGTGACATGTATAATAATAAAACGTCAGTGGAAGAGCTTGGACATGGAATAACTGGTTTTCGGAAGTTTACACTGGGAACGAAGAGCACCAAAACATATCTCACGGGAGTCGCGAAATGATTGACTACCATAAGTTACAGAACAACAGAAAATAAGGATAATTTGATGCTTTACGACAGAACTCTGGAAAGGTTTGTGTAGATTGCACGGAAAGGTAGGAAAACTGATGCTGAAATATTGGCCAGAAACACAATTCAAAAAAGGGATGAAAGTGCTTAGTTTGGATTGTCAACAACGAAAACTCCAAAGAAAAGCGATTTCGAGAACCAAGGTAAATCGTAATCATTGAGATCTGAGGTTGACATTTACTTTCTCACTTGGCTGGTGCTATACTTTATTTCGGGTGCGCTTGGCCCTCAACTCTCCAGGTGTCCCAATTTTTGGGAAACTGCCTCCAATTTTGCACCTAAATCGAAGGCGTTCCCAGTCTTGATTCCACTTCGGTTGGAATTGAAGACTATTTTAAATTACATGCTGGCAAGATCCATCCATCTTAGGGGACTGACTTGCACTTCCCTGGTCGAGGAACCACTCCAGTCAGCCAAATATTTGTTTATTTGCCGACAGTTTCGCACGCCAAACGTTACCTCTCAAGGGACTTTATAGCGTCGAGGAATCGAACCCATGAAGTGACAGATGAGAAGCGAAGCACTAAGTCATCAGATTAACAGTCGCACAGAGACGATGAATTATTGTTTTAAACTAAGCTTTACTGAAGTGGAAGTGCTATGTTGATTGCCATGGTAAACGGCTCCTGTGGTTTAATTCTTCGACTTTGTTTTGGTGGTGTTCTTATCTATGGTTTGTGTAGTGTGTGTATCTCTAGAAAACATCACAACTTTCCTGGTTTTGTTCCTCCCCCAGGAAAAATAAACGACAGACGGCATGTAGGAATGCTATGCTTTCCACAGGACAACCGTTAAACATTTTTAATAAATGTTACGTAACTATCCAGCGATAGTGGTATTCTTTGACCAGTAACGCCAAAATATCAATAACTAATTTAAAATTACAACGAAATGATTTGTTCAAATTTTCACATGTTGCCACTTGCTTAACGATAATTAATAAATGTGAGTCCACAAGAAACTTATTGGTTTGGAACAGAAGTCATGGCGTATTTTTGTAACAGATGGTGTTAGTGCGGTTTTGGAACAGCTGACAGTTGCAGATGCGACACGACGAGCGAAGTAACAGGTAAACTCCGTCCCGCCCCGCTATGGAATACCTAAAAGAAAGTTCCGCGGGATTCAACGTAAATATGTGCCTGAAGGGTGGTGGTTTTAGTCAGTAAAAATCCGGCATACGTCTAGATCGAAAAAAAGCTGCCACTTGAAGCTTTGTTCTTCACAAAAAATTGAGCGACTTGGTTGAGTTTTGAAGATTTTACAACAAGTCGATTACCGAAGACCAAACTGTTCATTTTCGCCATATTGTACTGGTTTGCTTCCGTAAAAGGAGTGAGCGTTAAGCTTGTGAAAAACTGCGTAAAGTTTACGTCTAAGGATTCAAGAAATTTGAGGTGATCATTTTAATATCAGGGATGCCTGTCGGTCTGGAAGGCCCATCGAGGTTAATGACAACAAAAAGTAGCAGAACGTCAAAGGATTAAACAAATTTCGCACTGATCATTTTAATATCAGGGATGCCCCTCGGTCTGGAAGGCCCAACGAGGTTAGTAACAACAAAATAGTCACAAGAGATTGCAGAAACAGTGAATATCAGTCAAAAAAGTGGTCACTTCCACCTAAAGAAGCTAGGCTATGTAAGCAAACTCAATATTTGGTTTCCTCATAAACTCAAAGAAGTTCATTTAACGGCGCAAATAAACATCAGGGATATGCTGCTGAAATGGGAAGAAATGGGAGGAAAACGATCATTTGAAAAGAATGATAATTGGTGGCGATAAGTGGAATATTTACAACAATGTGGAACCCAAACGATCTTGGTCCGACGTGATAAATCGCCTCATATGACTTCGAAAGCGAAACTTCATCAAAGGAAGGTTATGGTCTCAGTATGGTGGGATTTTTGGTACACTAATGCGAGCACCAAAAGAGATTTTAAAGTACTCCTAAATGTAAGAGCACAGTGCAAGAGGATCAGAGTATAGTACGGGCGAACACGGCTTGTGTTTTTTGAGCTCCTATCAAGGAACCCCACGATCAATCCGAATGAGTATTGTCGACAATTGGGGAATTTAAATGAGTCTGTCATCCAGAAGCGCCAGGAGCTTGTCAATCGTAAGGGATACACGCCAAAAATTACTAGAGCTTGGGTGGTATGTGTTTCCCCACCCAACTCATCAGACTTCCACTTGTTTTGCTCTCTTTAAAACAGCTTGCGTGGAATAACGTTCATTCAGATGAGGCGCTACATCAGCACTTTGTTCAGTTTTTGCTAATGAAGACAGGTCTTCCTACGAACGATGAATTATGAAGCGAAAGGTTATCGAACAAAACGAAAAATATATCCCTGACTGATCCCGGTGGTTTATTTAAATAAATGACTTTGAAAAACATACCAAAATACGCAATGACTTTTTACTCAACCAAAATAACACAAACTCATATCATACGCAATTGATAGCAGTAGCCAACTGGATCCTTGTCTTATCCCTTTTTTCAGTTTCCATTCTTTATTCAACTAATTCTTGGAATATCGGACATGTATTGCCAACTGACAATTGATTCACGCCAGTGTAGTGCTCCAGAAGCCCTACCATCCTCCCACAATCCCAATATACATAACCTATCATCACACAATTAATCAAAACCCATTTCCCATATAATATGCACATTTCCCATATAATATATATATTCCATCATTACCCAATAACAATATACAAAAACCCATATCCTCATATAATATACACATTTCCCATATAATATACGTTTTCTCATAAAACCCAATTCATCCAAACGATTTCTCATATAATAATACATAATACATATCACATTATCACCCCATTTAATCCAAACGATTTCCCATATAATAATACACAGCGGTTGCTTAATACAACGACCCCAGAATCGTCACCAAATAAATATAGTAAATACTCAAAGTGGCGATTCTAAAATCAAATCGAATATTTCTCCAAATATACATACCCCATATCCCAATATACATATCCCATCCATCACCACACGTTCCTAAACGATTTCCAAAAAATCATGATCCTATGTACATAGTAGCTGCAATAGCGTTTGCTTAATATGATGAACCCAGAATCGTCACCAAGTAAATATAGTAAATACCCTATGTGACGATTCTGAAAAGAAATCCAACAAAATAAAATATTATTGTCGCACAACCGAAAAACCTATAATCAAGCTAACGGTAGCAGTTTGACTTCGTTCATGAGAGAGAAACTTCTCGAAGAAGAAAATGAAAAAGAGAAAGTTGGTACTTTCGTAGAGCAGTAGAATTTCAACCACAGGAGGGTGCGCACGTTTTGTATCTGTCCACACAAAAAAACATCAATTTAGTTTACAAAACGGTTTTGTGTTGATTACATTTGAATTAAATATTGTTATTTATGTGAAAAATCTATACAATACTAACTATCATCATCATCATCGGCACTACAACCGGGAAACGGTCTTGGCCTTATTTAGCAGGCTTGGTAAATTTTCCATAATGATTTATTTTGTCTGGGCAAGGTCATTAGTCTTGCGCCAGGGGCTCCTCGACGGGGAATCGAACCCCGGTCTCCCGGGTGACAGGCGGGTATACTAACCACTATACTATCGAGGAGCCCACAATACTAACTATACAATCAGTTTATCGACCATTAACTAATTTTTACAGACCATTTCTATCTTACTCCCTCCCTTATGGTGCGGCTAAATGTGTACTTAAAAGCTGCTATTAAGTGTTAAGACGTCTCGTTAAAATAGCGTCCAAGCTCTTCCCTCGGTCGTGGCGAGGAAGCACGGCGATTGGATTTAAACACCAGCTTTAATTCCAAATTGAACAAATTTGATGACTGACTGACTGACTGAACTGACGATAACTGATTCAATCCTGTTTCCAATCTGAACACTGGACCACTGAATAACTATTTCTAAACTGGGGTCTGAATTCTTCGACCCTTGCGTTACTCGATCCCTTTACCTTTCCTCCGTCCATCCACTGCTTGAATATGCTAGCCAGGTATGGTCTCCTTATTACAAGATCCATATCTGTGGAATCGAAAGTATTCAACGCCGCTTCCTTCGGTTCGCTCTCCGGGGGCTAAGATGGGAAAAGTCCTTAATCCTTCCCCCGTACATTAACCGCTTCAAATTAATCAACCTCAGAACCCTTGAGGATCGCAGGGCCGCGGCTGACATAATATTCATTCATCGGGTCCTCTCCGGCTTGGTCGACTGCGCTTACCTCCTTAACTTAATTCCTCTAAACACAAACCCTCGAAATACGCGTAATCCCCGCTTTCTGCACATTCCCCCCACCGGACCTCTTATGGTCTGAACGAACCCCTTTCGTGGATGCTGAGAAATGTCAACTCCAATTCCACCTTGTTCGACTTCGATCTCTCTACTCATACTCTCAAACACAGCCTCCGAAACTATTCTCACCACCAATCTTAAGCGGCGCTTCTACACTCTACTATAACTCGCCCCCACCTCTCGCCCCTGCTCCTTCCTTCTTATTTTGTCCTGGTTACCTTAAGTTAAGCCTAGTCAAAATATTTTTTAAGCGGTCTAGTTTGTAATTTAGATATACTTTAGATGTAATTATGTTGCTTGAATTAAGCCAATAAATGGGGTGGTTGCCCCACTAAACTTAAACTTAAAAACTGAACCAACTTTGCCACAAACTGAATTCCTGAATTGACAATTGACTCATTCTAACTCATTCTAACCCAACCTGAGCTCTTGGAAAACGATTGGCTGATCTCGATTTTGTCTGCAAGTTGGGCTCTTGAACCAACTATTGAGTGATTCAAATTTTATTTCCAAACTAGATTCTCGAACTGACAACTGACTGAATCAATTTTAGTCACAAGCTGAACTCTCGAACTGTTAACTGACTGAACCAACTTTAGACCCAAACTGAACTCTTGGACTGATAACTGAATGAACCAATTTTAGACACAACCTGAACTCTTGACCTGATAGCTGACTGAATCGACCTTATATGCAAACTGAACTCTTGAACCGTCAAATGACAGAACCAACTTTAGTCACAAACTGAACTCTTTAACTGATAACTGACTGAATCGAGTTTATATCCAAACAGAACTCTTGAACTGAACTCTTGAACTGAACACTGACTGAACTGTCAACTGACTGAACCAATTTGAGACACAAACTGAACTCTTGAACACATAACTTACTGAATCGACTTTATATCCAAACTGAACAACTGATTGAATCAAATTTAGTCACAAACTGAACTCTTGAACCGACAACTGACAAAACCAACTTTAGTCAGAAACTAAACTCTTGAACTAATAATTGACTGAATCCACTTTATATCCAAACTTGAACTGACGAGTGGCTTAATCAATTGTATGCTCAGACTATTGTATTGACGACTGGTTAATTGAACTTTAGTCGACTTTAGTATGACTGAATCGACCTTATATCCAAACTGAACTCTTGAACCGTCAAATGACAGAACCAACTTTAGTCAGAAACTGAACTCTTTAACTGATAACTGACTGAATCGAGTTTATATCCAAACAGAACTCTTGAACTGAACACTGACTGAACCAATTTGAGATACAAACTGAACTCTTGAACACATAACTTACTGAATCGACTTTATATCCAAACTGCACAACTGATTAAATCAAATTTAGTCACAAACTGAACTCTTGAACCGACAACTGACAAAACCAACTTTAGTCAGAAACTAAACTCTTGAACTAATAATTGACTGAATCCACTTTATATCCAAACTTGAACTGACGAGCGGCTTAATCAATTGTATGCTCAAACTATTGTATTTACGACTGGTTAATTGAACTTTAGTCACAAATTGAACTCTTTAATGACGACCGACGAACCACCTTTAAACACACCCTAAATTTTTGAACTGACGACTGGTTGAATGAACTTTAGTCACAAATTGAACTCTTTAATGACGACCGACGGACCACCTTTAATCACAACCTGAACTTTGGAACCGATGACTGACTGCTTCAACTCTTGATCTGACTACTGGGCGACTCTAATTTAAATCCCAAAGTGAACTCTTCGACTGACGGCTAACTACTTCCAAGTTTATTCTTAAATCGTCGGACTTCTAGCGTATTTTGAAAAGGAATAGAACAATTTCATATTTTACGATGGTGGGTCAATAAGTCCTTAGAAAAGCCTACGATTGCGCTCGTAGCATCGCTAATGGTCTGTTTTTTCAATCTGTCAATTTTCAAATTGTTTCATATTTCAAGTTTGCATGAGAAATTGGGTATGAAAAAAATATCTGCGAGATGGTTGTCGCATTTGCTCTCAGCTGAGAACTTTTGGAGCACATGCGTCGCAACCCAGATGAGTTCCTGCGCAAATTAGTAACTATAGATGAAATATGGATTTGGCGCAAGGCTGATAACCTTGCCCGGAAAAACAAATTATTATGGGCAATTTAACAAGTATCGGATATGAATCGGATACCGGTTGGGGGACTTGCTAAATAAGGCCAAGACCGATTCCCGGTTGTAGTGCCGATGATGATGATGATGATGATGATAATGATGATGATAATGATGATGATGATGATGATGATGATGATGATGATGATGATGATGATGATGATGATGATGATGAAATATGGATAAACCACTACTACTACTATTTATTGGCCTGTAGGAACCCGAAAGTTCATGACCTCACCGACTCGACTCTGCCATTATCCCCTGGATAAACCACTACACTCCCGAAACGAAAGAACAGTCAAAATGGTAGAATAGGCTCCAAAGAAGGCAAAGACGGTGACATCAGCTGCAAAAGCTACGGCTACTGTGATTTTGGATGCACGTGGTATTATCTTCATTGACTATTTGGAAAAGAGGCAGACGATAGCTGGACAATATTATGGGTCAGTAAAAGAAAATCGTCCTCATTTTCTAAAGGCTTATTGACATGCCCTAGTAATACCAATTCACCCTTAAACCACTTTGTAGACTTGTCGATAATAAAATAATTATCAAGGTTTACATTTCAAAGAGGGTTTATTCCTCATTTCATCACTATTAGATGCACCTGTGCCAGTGAGACAACGAATCTGTCAAAGTACCGAGAACATCGCAGTCGTAAGATCTTCGCTTCAAATCAATTGATTCCACCTCGTTCACAAGAATTGGGAATCTCTCTAACCACATCGTGGCGAATTTCGCGTAAAGATCTTAGCCTGTACCCTTACAAGTTCCAATTCAAGAATTGAACCCTCTTAATCATTTGAAGCGCTAAAACTCCTCCGATTGGGTTCCACGAAAGTTTGAAAAAATCCCGACTTTTTTCAAAAAATCATCTTAAGCGATGGAGTTTATTTTCGACTTCAGGGTTTCGTGAAGAAGCAAGATATGCGTCATTGGACAGCAACAAACCCCCCTGTGCTACAAGGAACTGCATGGCATTCATAAAAGGTGACTGTGTCGTGTAGATTTCATTCCAAAATTGGGATTGGACAGTATTTTTTTGTCGGTGAAAATGATCACTATGTTACGGTCAATGGAGTTCCTGTCGTGTCATATTCCAACACTATTTTGGGCCATATTTGGATAAATTTGACATCAGCGGTATATATTTCCAACGAGATGGCTCCGCAGGTCACACAACTGATCCCGCAATTGATCTATTGAACGGAAAGTTTGATAACGTGTAGTCTCATGACCGCCTCGGTCATAAAATTTAACGTTGTGGGATTTATATTTATGGTCTTACGTTAAATCCTAAAAGGCAACAACATGAGAGGAGCTCAGGACTGATATGTAACACGAAATTTCCAACGTTGTGGCCGATATGTACGGACGAATGGTACAAAATAGGCTCTAAAGAATCGATCGCTTAAATATGCTTGAGGTGGTCATATAAACGATATTGAATTCCATAGTTAAAAGTAACGTGTGTATTACACCTGGCATATATTTCAGCGCTATATCTCAGTTATTTTGTTTTTTATTTAAATACAAAATTGTTATGTCCCCTTTGAAAAACCATATATTTCGAAACGACTTCTTAATTTACGAACGCTTCTTCCCGACTGAGCTCTTGATTGAATTGATTTAACAACTCACCAATTTATTTTTAACAATTTGATTTCATGACATGAGTTATAATGCCATTGACTTTTATAGAGGGCTGGCCGATTGTGCATCAATCACCAGCACCAACTTCTCGACAACTTGACCCAAATTACAAACTCATTCTCGTAGTGACATTTTCAAACCTTATCAATCCATAAAACTAAAAACAAAGTTCTCAACTTACTCACGATCGTCGGCAACGTGACCAACTTCATTAAAGACACACGCCCAGCTCACATTATGCTTCCAGAGTAGTTCGATCTTCAAAGAAATCGAATTGATCGCCAAAGCCCCAACATAAATCTGATAACTTTCAAAAGATAAATAAGTACGGAATTGGATGTTAATAAGCCCCATAACATCTAAATTCTACGGTTCATCTTGATAGGAATATCGGGGTGGGAGATCTTACAATCCACTTCCACGTCTTTCAAGTGCCTGTAAGAACTTGACCACTTTCAGACAACTACTTAATTATGTGGAACGTCAGCTTGATAACCTCGCTCTAAATATTATTTTCCTTCAAACCATCTCTATCGTGGTGAGCAAGTGATTAAGGTTCCTTTGTTAACAAGATTTCCGATTTTTATCTGCACCTGTACTGTACCCAAGATCAGTGGCGTATCTTTAATTTGAAAAAGATGCCGCACTATGCTCTTTCCACGAGCTACACTCAGTATCGCGTATCCCGAAATGAGGTGCAAACGGTATTCGGGATTGTAGCAGTCGGTGGAGCTATTAATCGGAAAGCAAATTGCAATTTACAACCTCACAATTCGTGCCAGAGTTAAAATAGAAGTCTGCCTATGCACCAAGCCGGCAAGGTTAATTTTACCTGGATTCTACATCAAACCGCGATCGTCCGTCTACACTGATCGATAACTAATTAAATTTAATTACACATAAATAATGAAGATAAACAACTGGAAGATAGTGCGGTACCTCTGTGTGAATATATCTAGCTATAGGCTTGTTAAGACGATCTTGAATGATGACACGTGGCAGGGTTTAGTTAAAAAGTGATCGCGATACATGCATGGTTTGGTGTTTAACGATTAAATATGAATCCCCGTTCGCAGGTAGTGTATCAATTAAATGCTAATTAATACCCCTTGCACCATAATGTTTTATGAGTGACATTAGTATTAGTTGTTTAAACCCTTGAGCGGGGAAGGCATGCCTTTTGATCGGGGGAAAGAAAACAAACTTATTTAATAAAACTTACCTTGGCGGGTGGTCCTTGGGACTTTGTTATCGCAGATTGCTCTGTCGATGTGGATGGACGCTTCAGTCTGTTGGGGGAATCTGAAAAAGAATAGAAAACTACGTGAAATTTGGTTCTTTTTACGTTAAAATGTATCTATCAAGAAGATGGAAATATAAATACTCATTTCGAAGAACTAGACAGTTAATTATCGCTACAAATGTGACGTTACTAACGTTCTGACTGACATTTTATTTTGACCAGAGTCGGGCACACAAAAATAATCTCTGGCATGACAGCACATTGAACACCTAAATTTATCGCTGTGAATTTGCACAATTTGCCACAATTTTACAGAAATAAATAGTAAATTTATTGGTCAACGGCCACAAGAGCACTGTCGTAGTTGAACCTATATATGCACCGCCGTACAAACAAACTTACCCACTGAGGTCAAATAAAAGGTACTCTTAAGTACCGAACCAGCAACCAAATCGTATATAATCGCAAACTACTCAAAAATTAATTTCAGGGACGAATCTTCTTTCTGAGTGTAATTTTTTGAGCGCTGTGGTGGGTACCAACCGCCCGCGAAATGCCACCCCATTAAGCTATAGGCTCCGTAAAATGTTGAGGAAATGAAATTCGCGAATTCCTTGATTATCTTTCAGGGCTGGCTCATTAACCCGGTCGCGAAAAAATGGCATCTCAGCGCACCAACACAGCTCTAGAAGTCCGTGTTTTCCGAGACAGAAATATAACAAAATTGTACTAATATGTTCATCCTGTATGACAAAGATGAACACCCACAGAAATATAAAATAAGACCTGTCCCACACGGAGAGTGCAGGTCCTTGGGTAGACAGGTGTCGTCAGAGTAGTGGCCGCAATTAAAGAGCTAACAAGAATATTTTTGGGGTACAAATCACAAATTTTTTGTGAGAGGATAATCTGTCAAACAGGTAGTTGAAATCCTGGAGATCTGTGAAGGTCGTTAAAACTCTATTTCGTCATTAAAACTCCATTTAGTTATCGTTGCGTAGCCGAGTTAGTTTCTGACTCCTACAGACCAATAAATACAACAGTCGAAATACTTTACCTCATCCAACCTGATCACAGTTTACAATGTGAGTATTCGTTCTAATCTGAAATTGAAGTCTCATCTTTCATCATCATCAGTCAGGCACATCTACAAGGGTTGCCTTTTATATTTCGGGATTAGAGAACAAAAACAAATATTGATCATCGAAAATCTCTTTATTGTTTTTCAAAATATTCCCCATGAAGATCTATACACTTTTGCATGCGTTAGAACCAATTGTCGAAGCACTTTTGCCACTCTGATTGAGGTATCTCCAACACATGCATTCTGAATGCAGCAACCGCTTCTTCAGGTGTCGAAAAACGTTGACCTCTCAGTTTGTTTTTTACGTACGGGAATAAAAAGAAGTCATTCGGTGCCAAGTCAGGACTATACGGCGGATGACCCATCAAATCGATGTTTTGGGTGTTCAAAAACGCAGTTGTCGCAGCCGATGTGTGAGAGCTCGCATTGTCGTGGTGAAGAGTGATCCGTCTTCGGCGGTTGGTTTTCCTGATTTCTTTGAAGACAACTGGCAAACAAATGGTTGTGTACCACTCAGAATTGACTGTTCTGCGTTGTTCTAGTGGTACGGTTGCGACATGTCCAGTTTTTCCGAAAAAACAGGCGACCATTTGCTTGGAAGTGCTTCGTGCGCGAACAACTTTTGTTGGATTTGGCTCATCTTGAAACACCCAGACAATCGACTGCTGTTTACTTTCGGGCTCATACGCGTAAATCCACGATTCATCACCTGTCACGATGTCATAGACGTGTTTCGAAGCACCGCGACTGGATTTTTGGAGCATTTCTTTCGACCAATTGACACGAGCCTTTTTTTGGGCGATTGACAAATTGTGGGACGATTTAATTCCATTTTTGGGCCGAGATGAATCTTTTAAGTTACTGTAAACAACACAAATGGCGCTCGTATGTCAAAACGTTCTGAGTGCGTATAACCTCAAAAATGTCCAACTTTACGACAGAGGCCGGATTGCAACACTAGGGTTGCCAAATCCCGAAACATAAGAGGCAACCCTCGTAAAAACACTACTATAGACAGAAGGCAAAAAGAGTATTGGAATTGATTAGGCAACTTGTCGCGTCGTTTTTCGATAGCATCATTGTAACATATGCTCTATCTCTTTTTTATAGTTGTCGATAAGCTTGTTGCTCAACTGAGCTTGTTATATACATTCTTCCTGGCAAATGTTTTCTCAGCGATAACCAGCAATTGGTAAGCGCGCACCAGTCCACGTCAACATCTTCGAACGTAAGATTAAACACACATAATCGTCCGAACCACACGAATGTGAAATACTCTGTCCATGTGTTTTCCTATCGTTGCAATCTCCAGGCATTCACCACCCATATCAATTTTTTTTCTCTTCATCGACGAGCAGCACTGTGCAAAGGTTTTGCGAAACTGGACATTAAAAAACCACATTTTGCACATTACGTGGATTTTTTATAGTATCTAGTAGTATCGAGCTCATAATAGGGAAGATCGTAGGAAACATTCCAAACTAGTAAGTCCGCAGTGGACCCGAAAACATGTCTTAGGTCGACCTGTTCCATCGAGAATATTACTGCTGTGCACGATAGCGTCACTGAGCATCCAGACACATCGAGTCCCCATCGAAAGGATGCTTGCACCGACCACGTTGTTAAAAAAGTTGACGAAGGATTTATCCTTGACGGGCCTCTCCTTCGAGCCTAACCCGTCTTTCTTCGAAGACTTCCCCGAATTCTCCCTCGGCCTCTTCACCCCTCAAATTATTTAGCATCACGTAATGGAGGAGAAATTAAACTTACTCATAGACGAGTTCAGCCCTGGGCCTGATGGACTCCCGGTTGTCCTTTTAAAGAAATGTTCCTCTTCTCTTTCTCTCCCGATATCAAAAATCTTCTATCTATCCCTTTCACAACGTATCTTCCCTAGTATTTGGAAATCCTTCTATGTCACCCTCATACATAAAAGGGGTCCTAAAAACGATATAAGCAACTATAGTCCCATCGCCAAACTGTCTCATATCCCTAAACTGTTCGAAGGGATTCTTTACAACTTTTCGTTGTAAATCCATCATCTCATCCAACCAGCATGGTTTCCTTTCGGGTAGGTCGACCACAACCAATCTGGTCGAGTTCTCATCCCATACTCTCCGTGCCTTAGAGAATGGCAACGAAGTCGACGTAATCACAACAGATTTCAGCAAGGTCTTTGACAAAATCTCTTATAATTTCATCCTATTTTCTGCGTTTTGCCCTCCGCGGACTGAACTGGGTGAATCCTGGGATTCATACACAAGCCGGTTCCATCTGATTAACCTCAACACACTTGAGGAGCACAGAACTCATGCCGATATCCTTTTCATCCACCGTCTCCTTTCAGGCACAATTAACTTTCCAAGCTTGCTCTCCATCACTGCACTTCACACTAACCCCCGTAACCCGAGAAACCCCCGTCTCGTCTATCTGCCCACCCACCACACTTCTTACGGCTCTAATGAACCCATTTCGCGAATGGTACGGTGGGCAAACTACTACCCTACCTCCTTTCGATTTCAATTTCCCCTCTACTGCTCTCAAACTTCATCTCCTCTCTTTCCCCTCCTGACCTCGCCCACTCCCCGTCTACACTCTTAAAACCCGTACTAAGCTAAATAAATAAATGATTAATAATTGATGGATAAACCCAGTAACTAACTCGCCAAACATACCCCCCCCCCCCCCTCTTTTTTCTTTTTAACCATACAGTACATTATTTAGATTTAAGCTAGTTGTTAAGTCTTATCGCTTGTACTAAGCTAAGTATATGAGGGTTATGCCCTCACTAAACTCTCTAAACTCTCTCTGTCCTCCCTGGGTTTCGAACCCCTATTGATCAAATGGTTATCTTCATATCTGAAAGATCGATTCTACCGCATCAAATTCAGATCCCCCTTTCCAATCCCTTTCTTCCCACGTCAGGAGTTTCGCAAGGCAGCCATCTAGGTCCCCTCCTATTTGTCCTTACCATCAATGATGTTGACTCCATTATTAAATACTCATCGATCTATATAACCTTCGATACGTGACCTCGGGATCTTATTGAGCTTCATATTACAGGAGAACCAACCCACAATCCTAACCTAATTTCGAACGCTAACAGCGCGTCTCATCAGCCCACTATTTTCGCCGAATTTCGACCGCTAAAAGCGCGTCACCTCGATCCCAATTCCTACCGTCGGCTATTTCACCTGCAATAGATAAATCCCTAAAAGAAGACTGGGCGGAAGTCATTAATCTATTTGGTTAATGCACAATTACATTCAGTGTTTTCTTGCCATACGGCAACACTATTGCATTAACCCATGAGATTTACACCGGAAATTTCAAAGTCAATTTGGTTAGCAACAACCAAGACCAGACCAAACGACGCGGTTACATAATCATGCAACGGCTGGGGAAATTCCAAATTCTTCGAATTTGGTTGACACAATAATATTTCCCTAGCCGATTAAGCGTCACTTATGACTTCCCCCAGCCACTCTATTCGCTTGGGATCAATGATCTCTTTTAACAGGTGAATAGCTACAAACCAACTTCCATTCTCATCTCATTTCCCCTTACGAGAGTCCAACGCACTCTGAGATTACCATAATATCCTAATTGGGTCACTAGGTCAGTCTCAGATTGGCATTGTGATATACGTGCAAAAGCTAATTCCACATCGAGATCATTGCACTTTGCGTTCTGGTTCTCTCATTCTCTCTTGTCCGTCGACTATCGAATTATCTGAAGCGTTTATCTACCTCGACAGGCGGAGAGAATGAGAGAGCACAGAAGTATGGATGATCTCGATTGGTTGTTTGTCATGCAAATCCAATTGCCCATGTTTCATCCCCTAATTGAATCAGTTGCTTGTCATCCCTCATCGCGGTCGGTTACGCCGCCGCGCTAGTGTTTAATTTAATTCTTCGCCAGAGAGTCGATATCCCACTACTGTCGTGGCCACACACGTTTCACGAGTCGCAACTAAACACCAAGGTGTTAACGTGCAATTGAGTGTAATTTCTAATTACCGCGGTCGCAGTGTCGAGAAAGGAGTGTTTCAACTTGCATAATATTTATATAAAATTCAATTTAATAATACCAAAAACTAGTCCAATCGTGAATGCATTTATTGCCGAGTCGTTTCGTGCCGAAGACAAAAACAAGAAAAACTTAGTATAAAGTAAAAATAACCAAGAACAAATTAAAGAAAACATTAACAATAAAATCTCCAGTGCGTTTTTATTTATTCGTATTACTTGTGGTGAACAATTTTCGTCGGAGCAACATCGTTGGGGATAAAGTGAATCCGAGTCATACGTCGACTAACATACTTGAACCGCTGTGGGACTTTTCAGGGCCCGAAGAGCCTCGTATCATTTTAGCCCCATTAAAATCTATAAACCCCATACCCGTAAGTCGAATCCCTGGCAAGATTACACAACCTTGCCATAGCATTAATTCCCGACCTAATCGCTGAAAACAATTCGGTTATCTCTAGGGATAACCGACATGAATATCTCATCATAGCCGAGGAGCTTTTCCTCTACACCCGGCATGTCATTCTTACCGTTTAAGTGCAGACCCATCGGCTGATCGTCCTATCGACGATGTTCAGTGTAGCCATTATTGGCTGCCTACAACCGATCGGGCACCATTCAAAATAACACTCACTCGACACATCGACTGACGGAATGTTATTGTTCAGCAGAACAAACGGTATACAAACACAGCGTCCATAAATATATGCCGGGCTATTTGCTGGCTTTCACATCTGCAAACCAGACTCCTAATAGCCCTGCAATACGAAATACCGAGCGGGATCATAAAACTAAACAATAAACCCTTCAGGCTTAGGTCCTACGGCGAGCGACCTTCTGTGAATTTCACATCACAGAGGAGCCAATTCCGTAGCCGCATTATTTCTTTATTCATACTTCTGTTGCCAAACATAAACAGAGGACAACATTCTCGCCACTATCGGCACCATGTTTACCCACTACCATCTGAGATAATTATGCTCACAGGCAGCCTTGTGTTTCTGTTGATATTGTAGCACCATCATGGGAAAACCATTCTCATGATTTATGGCCGTATTTTCCGCCAGCCTAAATTTCCGTCCCTCTAATTGAACAGATGTGCATTCGGATTTTCCTTACGCATCAACGGATATCGGCATAGTCACCGCTTCCAGCGAGGGGCGTGTCATCCTGGCCCGTACCACTGAAGGGATTTCACGGTTGGAATTTTCCAGTTCGATCTTCATTGTCATCACCAATGAAGCGATCGGAGTGGCTCTTCGATGGTACAGCATCTCATCCTCTACCCTTCTAGGAATGTTGAGGACGAATTCTCGAGGAGTCAGATTTTAACAGGCTTAGTGGGCGCACGCGATCTATTAGGTCGAATTTCGTGGATTGTAAATTTTATCCCCCGTCGAGAGTGTACATGCGCGAATTTAAAGTTTGCCTTTAAATCTTGAATCCAGCATCAAGCTGCCTTTTGACTTGCTATCTATTTTCGGAACGTATTACTGCCTGTGCTGTGTTATTTAATTAATACGGAGTACGCGGAACGAACAATTCCTGCACAGGCAGTGGAGTGTCGCATTTCTAACGCGGGTGGTCTGCTGTGGAAATGAATGATAATTACAAAGACATAGCGAAAAGGGGGCGATGGTAAGTTCATTTTACCAACAAGATTAAGGAAGTGATCAGAGAAATAATGGATACATTAAGCGCGGTCAGGAGAGTGAATTAAGTGTATGTGTTAACACCAAAAATCCAAGACTCAATTGTTGTCCACGTCTAATCTATTTGTGTATCGCGGTTCTCCTGTGCATTGCGAACCAAAATATAATGACATTGTTAAATTAAGTAATAAAAGCCACAGCAATCCGAGTAATTTGTAAAGAAACTAATAAGTTGACCATCTACATCGGTGCGTTTTATTTGTTTGGTTTTTCTTGTGGGACAATTTTGGCGGCAGACATCCGTGGTATTACGCTTAACCCGCGTCCGTGCTGACGCATTAGTGTTTAATACCCAAACCCCCACAATGACATTATTCTTAAGGCCAACTCTAATCCTTACGTTTCCCGTTCTCTGTACATAGCCTTCGTCCGCCCCCTTCCTGAATACGCCAATCAGGTCTGGTCTCCATACTACTCGTCCCATATCCACAGAATCGAAAGTGTGTAACGTCGTTTTCTGCGTTTTGCCCTCCGCGGACTGAACTGGGAGAATCCTGGAATTCTCCCCCCATACACTGGCTCCACCCGATTAACCGCAACACACTTGAGGAGCGCAGAATTCATGCCGATATACTTTCCATCCACCGTCTCCTCTCAGGCACAATCAACTGCCCAAGCTAGCTCTCCACCATTGCGCTCCACACTAACCCCCGTAACCGGCGAAACCCTCGTCCCTTCTATTTGCCCATCCACCACACTTCTTACGGCTCTAATGAACCCATTTCGCGAATGCTAAGGTGGGCAAACTCTTACCCCACCTCCTTTGAATTTTACCTTATATCTACTGCACTCAAGCTCCGTCTCCTCTCTTTCCCCTCCTGGCCTTGCCCGCCCTCCGACTATACCCCCCCCCCCCCCCCCCCCCCCCCCCCCCCCCACCACCTATACCAGCGCTGTCTCACAAATGGCACATTTCTCACCACCACATACACTCGCTCTTCTCCAGCCTCCTACCTCCCCATATCACCAAGCCCTCTTCTCCTTCCTTGTTTTTTCATCTTTTTTTTTTAATGATGTGTTTTTTTTTAATTATATATATATATATATATATATATATATATATATACATATATATATATATATAATTTTTTTTAATCACCACTCTAGCTTTTAAGTTAGGTAAGGTATTATATTTATATTAACTAAGCTTGGATTAAGTCTAATAAATGAAATAAACTCAATTCCTCTGAACACAAGCCCTTGAAATACGCGTAATCCCCGCTTTCTCTACATTCCCCCTCGCCACACTTCTTATGGTTTCAAAGAACCGCTTTCGTGGATGCTGAGAAATGTCAAAACTAACCCCATCCATGTTCGATTTTATTTTTGTAAAACATCTTATATTGTTCCCCACGAGTTGAAGCCAACTTATTCATTCTCTTAATATTAAGAGATTATTCTTCTCGGGATGGACATGTATATTCCACATTCCATCAAACGAAGTTCGTCTGATAAACCTTGGTTTGACAAAAAATGCGAGCTGATTACAGCGGCAAAAAATAGAGCTTTTAGGCAATGGCGCTTCAATCCCACCGATGCTAACAGAACGAATTTTGTTAGAATCAGAAACGCGTGCAACCAGGCGATTGATACTGCGAAGAAGACTCACAACGACAGGGTGATCGATAAGCTCCTTCGGTGCCCAACTGGTTCGCGCTCCTTCTGGTCAATGGCAAAGGCTGTCAGCACTAACTTTGCTTGCTTCTCTTTCCCTCCGTTGGTGACAGACAGCGGGACGTTAGTCACGAATTCAATGGATAAAGATAATGTGTTCGCGAATTTATTTTCCGCGAATTCAAACCTCGATCCCGGCCTTTTGGAGCCACCTGGGATCTCGCCGGTACAGTCTTCCATGCGGGATGTGAGATTTCATCCGCGCACTATTCAACGCATTCTACGTGAACTGGATTGTAAGAAGGCAGCCGGCCCGGACGGAATACCAGCAATAGTCCTTAAGAACTGTGCTCCAGAACTATCGCCGGTTCTTGGCAGACTCTTCCGCTTATCTTATGCACGGAGGGCCTTTCCTGCGTGCTGGAAAATCGCTCGAGTTCAGCCAATCCCAAAGACGGGAAAAAAGTGTCTCCCACAAAATTACCGTCCGATAGCATTACTGTCTATTTTATCTAAGGTAATGGAAAAAGTCATGAATACAGAGTTGGTTAAGTATTTGGAGTGCAACGGACTTCTGAATGATCGTCAATACGGATTCCGTGGCAGGCGGTCCACAGGAGACCTTTTGACACTTATAGCCGATATATGGACACCTGCGATTGAACGGCATGGTGAGTCAAGGGCGGTCGAATTGGATATCTCCCAGGCTTTTGACCGCGTTTGGCACGGGGTATTGCTGAGCAAACTTCGTTCATATGGACTTTCCCAGCAGCTTTGCAACTGGACGAGGAGCTTCATCGAGAATCGATCGATCCGGGTTGTTGTGGACGGCGAGTGTTCGGATCTGTATCCTGTTAATTCGGGGGTGCCCCAGGGTTCTATTTTAGCTCCAACCTTGTTCTTGCTTCACATAAACGATTTGTTGGAGACAACGGATAACAAAGTGTTCAGTTTTGCGGATGATAGTACGCTTGTTTCCTCCTTTTCGAGTGATCGGCCGATTGGTGCATCAACGTCGCACCAGCTGAGATGTAGACAGATTGACTCTCTGAACCAGGATCTAGATAAAGTCCTGCAGTGGGGAAGGGCCAATCTTGTCGAATTCAACGCAACGAAGACCCAGTATACAACATTCAGAAAGAAAAGTGGATCATCGGTTCCACAGCTGATGATGAATGGCCGGGCCCTCGAGGCTGGGGAAAGTTTGAAATTGCTCGGCGTCAAGGTCTGTGGGAGTGTATCATGGCATAAACACGTATCGGGTATCGCCAGATCAGCCTCGGGAAAACTGAGTTATCTTTTTAGAGCCAAGAAATACTTTACTCCGACCCAACTTCTTCTCCGATATAAATCTCAAATTAGACCCGCGCTCGAATATTGCTCTGATGTTTGGAGCTCGCCTCCTAAACATACCCTCGACCTACTTGAGAGCGTACAAAGACGAGCGATCCGCCTAATCGGGGACTCGGCGCTGACGTCGGGACTACAGTCGCTATCACATCGAAGACGCGTGGCCGACCTCTGTCTGTTTTACAGATATTATCACGGGTGCTGTTCTTCGGAGATTCTTGGCATTGTTCCACGCAATTCGGTCTATATGCGCTCCACAAGACAATCCGACGGATCGCACCCCTTTGTGGTTCATCTCCCGACGGCGCGAACATCCCTGTATCAGAACTCGTTCCGTTACAGAGCGGGGAAGTTGTGGAACTCCGTTCCCACGCGAGTGTTCCCGGAGCATTACAACCTGCAACTGTTCAAAAAGAACTGCAATAGTTATTTGATGGCATCTCGGGGCGCCCACTCGGCGCTATAGGTTCGCCTCTCCCGAGAGAAGTCTAATAACAAAAAAAAAAAAAAAAAAAAAAAAAATATATATATATATATATATATATATATATATATATATATATATATATATATATATATAAAGAAATTGATCGCCTTTTCTCATTAGAGAAAAGTAAACAAAAAAATAAAAAATGTAACCAAATGCTACTGACAATTCAAGCAAAAATTTACAATCGAAAACTCTAACAACGACTAATCGCAAATCTAAATCGCGAACTCCAAAAACGATAAACAGTCCCATAAAATTACAATATTTGTCGAAGAGAGTACGAATTCGACAAATCCAATTGCGAGTCTTCGTTTCTCACTTTCGTTATTAAAAGGCTGCTTGAGCATTAAACTTGGGTTCTTTGGGTACAAAGGAAGTAATTAATAATTCGACTAACTAAACTTCTCTCCTCTCTCTTTCTGCGCATATAAATCGATCAAGCATCACAAGCTGGATTTGCCTATTAATGAAGACGCTACCTTCGAAATCGGGATCGATGGAAAAAATTAACGTGGAAAGTACCGTTTATAAGTTGAGTAGGAAGTATAAGAATTAAGCGAATACACCTGGTTCATTAAGTAAACCGAACCTTTCGTTGTACATCTTTAGAATCTGTCGTCAGAGGTGCGGTTCCCAGGAAATCCATGTTACAACTTTCACTAGTTTGACTCACAGACAACCGGGTTACCAATAACTTGGGAAGATTAAGTTGTTTGGCAATCATCTCGTAAATGTTCGCTTTTTCAAGCGAGAGAATAATCAGATTCCCCAGGAAATCTCTATTATTAAATATGCAAAATTTACCCTAAAGGTCAACGTCATAAATTTAATTCACACCAATCAATCTTGAATCGTCAACGCAGATGTCCGCTGTAATCAATCGCGTCTGTGCCCAAAAATGTGTGTACACATTCATTTTTATGGTGATTTTTGAATCAATAGTTCAAATTGTCACAGATTCCATCAGTTGATGATTTGCTTTTACCTTCGACGGTGGATTTAGTAGCACTGGGCATCGGATTACAACATACTTATTAAGGCAGAGTAATTAGTTAACGATTTAGTTATGTTTTTAGTCCCTGTAATAAATGTGGTCAAGGGCGAATTAAGAGTCTGCTACATAAATTAAAATGAATTCTTGTCTTGGGGTGTTTAAATATATATCGAAAAAATATTAATAATACTTATTATCATTAAAATATTTGCTGTAAAAATTGAATCACTGTCAGCGGTTAATGAGGAAAAGGAGTTATGATTCATATTGTGACGCATATGACAATCAGTACTAGAATATTCTAGAAAGTTCGAAACAAAGTACTAGAATATTCTAGAAAGTACTGGAAAACTGGATACTATGAACAATAGAAAATTCGAGGCTATGGAACGGACGGAAACGAAGCACCGAATCAGAAGGAGGAAAAAATAATATAAATATGTCGCACGTAGATCGGGAAGAACAAGTAAGCAGAGTAAGCAATCGAAAAGTACGGAAGCGATAAGTCAAGAAATCGTTAAGTGTACGGTAAAAAGTAACGGTTGTTATTAACGGACTAATAAAGTGTTAGATTAATTAAAAATCGATTTAGCGGCTCTTATTTATTAAAAATAATTAATCCAGCGAACCCTAAGCTCGGTACAATATTAAATATGAATGCATGAAAATACACATGACAAGGGATTCTAATCCCTGCTGCAACATCTCAGACACCGTTATTAAAATTGCCGTCATCGCTCGATACTTCCTCAAATCACTTAAGTAATTTTTTTTTGCAGTAGAGTTATAGCGTTTGGAATTGACAGTGAAGAACGTGTGATTCGAACTGACGCTATGACAGCTAGAATCACCAAAAATTGAATCTAAGCGTAACACATCAGGCTACTGGCCGTGTTTAGAATTCGATTTTTAAACTCAAGTATATTCCACTGATGTGAATTGTTTTGTTATTGCTATAGTATACGGCTCTGATGTATTTTCTTACTCGATTTTCATTCGGTGTTCTTCACTCTTTGCTTGTGTTTTTGTGTGTGTATCTGTTAGAGACGCTACACTACTCCCTCCTCAGTAACTTCGTTACGATCAGCTTCGTTTGCGAACGACGAATCGAGGAACGAGCGACCGAGAAATCGTCGGAGCAGGCGAGTATGCTGGGTGCTCTATGTGGAAGTCATGATCGTGTGTGAAGTTCTGTTTACTGTGGGAAAGTGTATGCTGTGTGTACAGATCACGTTGTAGTCACCAATTATGGCGTTTGGAATTGACAGTGAAGAACTGTGTGATTCGAACTGACGCTATGAGACTTGTTGTGCTCGGTTATTTCAATCTCGTTCTGGATGTTTTTTAAACACACATTTCAAAGGGACTATTAATATATGTACAGTATAAAAAAAAATAGGGCATGCATGATAATGGGAAAGGGGCAATGAAGACAAGCAGATTGAAAAAAAAGTAGGAAGAAAAGATGGAAAGAATTAACTTAGTGTCATAAGGCTTAGGTTTTGTATATTTAGCCATTGCAAGCGTTTCTTCGCACTAGTTGCTCAGTCAAGAGTAAATAAGAAAAGTATTACTTCATTTTCTAACCATCAGACAGAGTACAGAAAAATAAGTCTGCAAAGCTCTAATCTAGAGCTCGTTGATGCTGTGGTGTTTCTAACAGATACACACACAAAACACAAGCAAGTAGTGAGGAACACCGAACGAAAATTGAATAAGAAAATGTACAGAGCCGTATACCATAGCGATAACATAACAATTCCACATCAGTTGAGAGTACTTGAGTTTAGAAATCGAATTCGTACAAGCGTCAGTAGCTTGATGTGTTGAACATTGGTTACATATTTAGTGATTCTAACTGTCATAGGGTCAGTTCGAATCACACGTTCTTCGCTATCGTCGCAATACGCTATAATGTCACGAAATATAGAAATGTGGCGATCCTGACACACACGAACACGCAAACATCGTAACATTGGTTAGCTTACACTGTCCGTTGAGGACGAGTACGTTAACAATTAATATAGTTTTTTTTACACTAACGCGCGCACAAAAGGAGATTTTAGTAGCCTTACATGTCAAAGCATAGTGCGAGCGGATGGAGAGGAAGTGGATAAGAAAAGTAGATTTTGAAGTACCCTTAAATGTCAGAACACAGTGCGAGCGGATAGGGAGGAAGTGGATAAGGAAAGGAGGTGTCGATGTATATTAGTCTTGAATACGACGAGGAAAGACATGATCAGGTAGAGTATTCCACATTCGTGTGGTTCGGCTAAAGAATGACTCTCTATGTTTGTTTGTGCGCCTGAAGTTGACTTTCAACGTGCATTGATGGGCATTCATAGAATTGCATGTATCGCGGGGAAAATGTCTGAATGAACGGAACACAATGAGCAAGTTCAGTTGAGTAACGATCGTGGTAATACCTATAGAAAAGAGATGGGAATGATACGTTCCGCCTATCGACGGAATTGATCGACTTACGGCTGGGTCCCCAATAAGTAAGAAATAGGCATTATACGTTGCGCCTATGTTTTATCGACGGAATTTAACGACTTACGGCTGGGTCCCCAATAAGTTTCACTGTTCGAGCACGTGTAGTGCAGTTTTGGATGCGCCTGACCAAATGTGGGAGTTGAACTCCAATTTGGGACGAATATACGCCTTGTAAATAGTGGCCAGGTCGGATGCAGTGAAGTATTTTTTGCATCTCTCAAGGAACCCCATACATTTGCCCTATCACAGCTTCAAAAATGTGGTCGCTCCAATTAAGAGTCGAATTAATTCGAGTGCCGAGGAATAGTTCCTTAGCTTCGTCGATACAAGTACCGTTCATCGACTGTATATTTACTTTGGGGTTCGTCTTTGACGACTAGAGGCAGCACTGGGTTTTTAAGATATTGAATTCTACTCGGCTAGATAATCCCCATTGATATATCTTGTTGAGGTCGGAATTCAATGTATCAACCATAAACTGCTTGTTGGTAATGACGTTCGAAGAATTTGATCGGGAGTGTCCATGTGAGTATGAGAAAATCAACGTGCTATCATCAGTAAACTCTGGCGCAAGACTAATGACCATGCCCGGAAAAAACAAATCATTATGGAAAATTTAACAAGCCTCAGGACTTGCTAAATAAGGCCAAGACCGGTTCCCGGTTGTAGTGCCGATGATGATGATGATCATCAGTAAACGGGTGAATTGGGTTGTGGGTAATGGACAAGAGATCATTTATATAGATCAGGAAGAGAGTGGTGTTACGCACCTCGCGTCCATGTCCTCTTCCATCACCCACTAATTTCCTCAAATTTTCCCCCTCTGCCTATAAATGAAATAAATATCGTCAAGTAGCTAATTTGCATAAACTACTTTATGCAAATTCTACTTGGCAGAAAAAATAATAAAAAAAGGCGTTGGCGGCGAATATAAAATAAAAACGTCAACGGGAAAAATATAAAAAATTACACACAAGGCTAGAGATATCAATGGCAGAAACAAATTGGAATTTACATGTTCTGCCAGCAAAACAAAAAAGGAGAAATAGGAGTAGAATTACTGTAACAGTTGGGCACATAAGTATCCGAAGTGCAATCGAACCGGTTCCACTGCAATTCATTACAAAAATCAGGATCAATTATGTCAAAATCAACATCATCAACACACTAGCTAGCTGAACAGGGGAGTCAAGAACTCAACGCTCCTCTGCAACCCGCTTACCAGTGACCAGCAACAACGACCGCTCCACGGTCCGATCCCCAAGTAAGTCAGTTTATCGCGTTAAGCAAGGATAGTGAAGGTGAATTGAACACACGACGAAACGGGTGGGAAGCGAAGCAATGAAGCATCAGGCTACTGGCCGCGTGTACGAATTCGATTTCTAAAGTCAGGTACACTCAACTGATGTGGAATTGTCATGTTATCGCTATGATATACGGCTCTGATGCTTTGCTTATTCGAATTTCCATTCGGTGTTCTTCACTATATGCTTGTAAATTGTGTGCGAAACGCCACAACTTCCCCTACCGTTCCATTTTATTTTAAATTCAATTGTTAAATATTATACAACAGTGGGTGAGAGTACCGAACTCTGAGGAACACCTGCTTTAATTTTATGGGAGACACTGTCAAGAACTACTTGAATTGAACGGCCAGAAAGATAGTCTCTTATCCATTGGATCAGGGAATTGTCCACTCCATAGGAATGCAATTTTGATAAAAGGGCTGAATACCAAACTCTGTCCAACGCTTTTGATATATCCAATGCAACAATACCTTGCTTTCGCCCTGGTAGTGAATGGAATGGCTTCACTTTTCGGTAAGGTACGCCATCAGATCTCCCGTGGACCGGTTGCTACAAAACCCATATTGGCGGTCATTTGATTCCAGATATTTCGAAAGTTGACGACTTATCAGTGATTCCATTACCTTCGAGAGAATAGCAGTTAGTGCTATGGGCCGATAAGTAGAGAGGGACGATTTGTCACCCTTTTTGGGAATTGGCTGAATGTTCGTTGATTTCCATCTATTTGGGAAATGGCCAGTAGAATAACACAAATGAAAGAGTTTTGGCAGTAGTTTAGCGAGTGAAGACGAACATCCCTTCAAGAGAATTGGGAGAATGCCATCAGGACTAGCAACAGTACGCGTTCGGAAGTGAATCTGACTCATGGTGTGCTGCTTATGCTCAACTTGAGTCGGTATTGTCTTGATCAGGGTTTGGTGGGGAATATGAGTGAATTGTGGTAAGGGTTGGGACGGTTAGTAGTGGAGTTATAAAATCGAATGTCTTATGGTCATTGATTCCGTCTTTAATAACGGCATATTTGCCCATTCGTAGTGCGGCTACATGTGGGCTGATGAAGAGCTATCCTTTGAGAGATGGAATGTAGAGACGGAATGAGTTGGCTTTCGGGACCTTTTTGACGTTTTTGACGCGAATGGTGAAGTTGTCAAAGAATAAGCTGGATACCCGAAAAGCGTCGGCGATTTTGGGGGTACCGGTAAAAACGAAAGCGGATATGTTATTATAGCCTAATTTATGGCGCCTCTCGTTTTACTCGTCAAGAGTCCATGTTGACCCGAACCGATTCACTAAAAAGGACCCTAATAAGATATACAAAAAAATGTCGTTGGTATAATACCGCCCAGGCAACTACCCCCACTCCTCAACTACTTCTCGCTGTCCTCACACTTTTGACTCCCTCTTCCCTCCCTTATTTAAGATAACGCAGCTCTCCTAACAGTCCTTAAATTAACTTACTGACTCTATGCGAGCTTGTGGGGTAGTTAGTATAGTGTGTAGGCGTACTCCTCCATCATAATTAATGTTCAGCCACGGGAAAGCAAGTCAAAGACAAAACCGCTGAAATAACACACTCGGATTCCACAAGGGGCAAACACTCTCAGGAACAGCAACACGGCAAATTGAAACACCGGTTTATTGTTTATTTTTATTTACTTTGCGGTTACAAACATTATTTGGATTGTTTCTTATTTTACTAAATCAAAATTTTACACACACGGATTGAAGATGCAAGGGACTTCAACTTTATTTTGCGGTTGCAAACATTATTTGGATTGTTACTTATTTTATTGAATCAAAAGTTTACACACACGGATTGCACATGAACGTTTTAACCCGCCGTACCGACTCCGGTACGGTGGAGGACGAGCGACCCGACCGCACTCGAGATTGAATTGCGACTCAACGATCGTCATCTCATGCAGAGATGATTTCGCTAAGGAAAAAAGGAAGAGAGAGAAAAACTCTTCTCTTAAGGGTGTGAATATATCCTTGCCAAGGATATGTTTTATCTCCCACAAGTGTAACGTAGAGTTTCTCTTGTGGGAACAAGAAAACCAGATCTCGTAATAAAGTTCATGGTGGTATGTGTGGGATCGTTCAGATAGATGCGATTCACACGTACAGTGGAACGACGAAACAGGCAGGCGGCAAAGACAATAGGGAAAAATGACCAAATGCGCCGTTGGTAATGCGGGTCATTGTTTACACGATGCCTCGTCGCTATTTTCGACGTTAGGAGAAAAAGGTGCTAAAAGCAAATTGGATTTTTATGGCATCTCTGGCTGCAGTAGAAACCTGGTTCATATTTGCATTAGGAAATGCTGGAGAATTTGGTTTCGGCGTCTAATGCGCTAATTATATGCAGCTGCTTGGGTTCTTTATTGATAAGATGATAAGGTTGCCAGGCAATGTGTATGAAAAGGTATATGACGCGGCTGAGAAAATAGACGGCGCGATATTTATGGTCCCTGTCATGACGGTTACATTGAATGCAATCCGAATTATTTTGTTTACAGGAATTCATCTAAGGGAATTTGACTGGCGACATAGATGCCGAAATTGATTGGAAATTCCTGGTAAGTTAATAAAGAAATCTTAAGGAGCAATGGTATGCGAAGAGAATGCATCAAGGTAAGTTTTCTTTACAGGGACTTAAAGATCATAGATTTGATCTCTTAAATGTGTGCAGCATTTTTAGGTGCCGAATGCGAATGCATTGGCGAGGACTTGAGCGTCTTGGGTGATGATTATGGGGTTTTTTTTAGGAAGGTAAACCGTGGGATTTGGCGGAACCGCCACAAGCTCTCTAAATTACGCAGTATAAATCGATTTTTATTTACGCCTTTCGGCGTACATAACACAGCTCTGCTCCGATTCTATTGATTGCCGTCATGCTCTGTCCAAACTTAGAGACAAAACGACATATGAAAATATTCATCTCTTCCTGGAGTATCCCCACGACAAATCAGATTCTGCTTGTTATGAAGCAAAACCAGTGTCAAAATCTCCATTCAACAAGGAGGTTTACCCTCCAACGTTCCCAGTTTCCTTTGTTAAATTACACGAACACATCATTCTACCCCCTCATAAAATATCGAACGACCCTATAGCTTTCGGCCATTACGTCCACTTCAAAAGGCTATTACTTCTTTAGCGTAGTAAGCTCAACCCCAACAAGTCTTTTCGTTCTTGACCATATTGCCTCTGTCACCTTATATGAGAGCAGCTTGATAACTCAGTGACTTTTTGAATTTCCCACACAGTAACTTTAAATGTAACATTGCTCCCGTGAACTGTCATGTACCATATATGTTGACTACTGTCAAAGTTTGAGCAGGCCGCGATATTTGGTTTGTGTTTAATAGCCATTAAAAGCAGACAACCTCATGAATTTTAACGAAAATGGTCGTGGGATGATTGGTCATGGATTCTGGGATTCTATTTGGGATTGCACGATGGATGGTATTAGGCTTAAAAGAAACTGATTCACGGTTGGGTTTAGAAGTGAGTCCGTTTCTGAGCTTGGGTCGGATGGGAGATTTTGAAGGAGGAGTAAAAATGAAAACAATGGAAAATGAACACCCATCGTATCCATATTTTACTAATGGAAATGCCATTTTTATTTAAGAGAGTATAAATACGAATTTAATTTAATTTTGCAATCGCCATAAACAAAGCTCAGGACCAATAATTAGAATTGTGCAGTTTAGATCTAGACGGGGATTACCTTTCACATGGACAATTGTACGGTGCGTATTCTAGAAGTCAGCAAACATAGAGGTTTATATATCTACACAGACAATGGAATAATAGAACACGATAAAGTATAAAAAAACTTAAAAATCAATAACATATATTCAAATAAAACGCACAAAAAATAAGTTGAACAGAAATACTAAGATAACATAAAATAAATAAAATTAACCACACTTAAGAAAGCAAAAAAAAAATTAAAAACAAAATGGAAGTATACGAGGGTTGCCTTTTATATTTCGGGATTAGAGAACAAAAACAAATATTGATCATCGAAAATCACTTTACTGTTTTTCAAAATATTCCCCATGAAGATCTATACACTTTTGCATGCGTTTGAACCAATTGTCGAAGCACTTTCGCCACTCTGATTGAGGTATCTCTAACACATGCATTCTGAATGCAGCAACCGCTTCTTCAGGTGTCGAAAAACGTTGACCTCTCGGTTTGTTTTTTACGTACGGGAATAAAAGGAAGTCATTCGGTGCCAAGTCAGGACTATACGGCGGATGACCCATCAAATCGATGTTTTGGGTGCTCAAAAATGCAGTTGTCGCAGCCGATGTGTGAGAGCTCGCATTGTCGTGGTGAAGAGTGATCCGTCTTCAGCGGTTGGTTTTCCTGATTTCTTGGAAGACAACTGGCAAACAAATGGTTGTGTACCACTCAGAATTGACTGTTCTGCGTTGTTCTAGTGGTACGGTTGCGACATGTCCAGTTTTTCCGAAAAAACAGGCGACCATTTGCTTGGAAGTGCTTCGTGCGCGAACAACTTTTGTTGGATTTGGCTCATCTTGAAACACCGAGACAGTCGACTGCTGTTTACTTTCGGGCTCATACGCGTAAATCCACGATTCACCACCTGTCACGATGTCATAGACGTGTTTCGAAGCACCGCGACCGTATTTTTTGAGCATTTCTTTCGACCAATTGACACGAGCCTTTTTTTGGGCGATTGACAAATTGTGTGGATCCAACGCGAACAAATTTTTTTGACAGTCAAATTTTTATGCAATATTGAATGTATGCTGGTCCCACTAACGCCTATGGTTGTCTCAATCTCACGATAGGTCACATGACGATCTTCCAATATCAGTTCGCGCACAGAATCAATGGTTTTCGGAACAACAACTGATTCTGGACGACCTTCACGAAATTCATCTTGGAGTGAACTACGACCACGATTGAATTCACCATACCATCGATAAACACTGGTCCCTGATGGAGCTTCATCGCCAAAAATTGAATTAAGTTCATCCATGCACTGTTGCTGAGTTAATCCACGCCGAAAGTTGTAAAAAATAATCGCACGAAAATGTTGACGATTTAATTCCATTTTTGGGCCGAGATGAATCTGTTAAGTTACTGTAAACAACACAAATAGCGCTCGTATGTCAAAACGTTCTGAGTGCGTATAACCTCAAAAATGTCCAACTTTACGACAGAGCTGTCAATTGCCGGATTGCAACACTAGGGTTGCCAAATCCCGAAACATAAGAGGCAACCCTCGTATTATAGATCATAGAAAATCAAAGAAGAATAAATCACATGTAAATAAAATTAAAATTATATTAAACGAAAAGAAGACTATTAAAAGAATAATGGACAAATCATGCCAAATTCAATTAAATTAAAAAGAAATCAAGTTGAAGTAAATAAAAACAATTCAACTGAAACTTCTATAGAACGTAGATTCAATTTAACTATATATATATATGCAGATTCAACTGTGCAGTGTAGTCATATGCGTAATAAAGTTATTTCATTAAAATGATTGCAAGTTACAGAACCTGGAATTCGTCTGAAGAAATGTTGAGGCTTTTTACGGCGCTTCCTGATTTGAATATAAAAAAAAATTCTCTTTCTCCAGGATAATGTAAGGGTTCATACCTGTGCAGTTTCAATGGCTAAAATTGAGGAATTGAAGTTTAAATTGATAGATCATGCACCGTATTCACCAGATTCGGCCCCGAATGACTTCTTTTTATTTTCAAATTAAAAAAAATAATGGCTCAGCGGACAACAGTTTACACCAAATGAGGAGGTCATCTCTCACACGCTTATTTTGAGGAACCATCACAATCATACTTTTCTGAAGGCTTAAAAAAGTTGGAGGGACGTCTGCGAAAATGTATTAAACTAGAATGAGATTATGTTGAAAAATAAAAAAAAAATTCCAAAAAAAAAAAATTTTTTTTCTATCTTTTTCTAAAGACTTATTGACCTGCCCTCGTAATATTTAAATTAATATTTTTTTTATAAATCAGTAGATTAAAAGACCGTTTCTTGAAGTTTCCAAAAGTAAACAACCACAGTCCTATAGTTCTTATAATTCACATCCTATCGAAATTTCATTATCTTATTCCCAGGAGACAGTCCTCTTATAAAATAATGCAGATATCATCACATCACAAAATACCGTAAAACAGCATTAATTGAGGTTCGTTGTTAAAAAAATTCAAACGACGAAAGTCGGTCAGACTTATTAAATGCAAACAGTCAGATAGAATGACGCTTTCGATGGGACGATAACTTTCTATAGCTCGCATGTAATATACAGATTCTAAAACTGATACTGTAAATGTGGCATCGACATAGATGGTAATGACAGCAACAAATAGCATACAATACCACTAATGGATTCCCGCAGATCAATTATTAATATACAATAGATAATAGCAGAACCCAGATGGGGATCAAATTCATCGCTATTGATTGACTGCTGTTGGAGCTTGAGAAAGTCCCCTCTATTACACTCCAGAGGCACCTCCTACTCACTCGCCTATTATTATTGAATTAGAAAACAAACCATGAATGTAGCCACCTTTACGGATACTGTCAATCGAGTTTCCGTTCACATGGGGGCTTTCTGCTTGGCTGATCAAGACCGCAGATATCTCTGTCTAATAACTGGTCACGCACGTGGACTCAGTGTATCATCAGCTAGACCGTTCGGGTCACATTATGCGTTGAGTAGCAGGAATAACTGAATAATTTAAACCACTGGAGGTCTTTGGCTTCTCTTGTTTACTGCCTATGGCAATTAAATCTGAACCAATTAACTTGCTTAAATGATATACTTCCAATCGTTAATTATGTGGAGTGAGTCAGACTCACTGGGAGGAGAGTGATGATTTTAACACAGATTCATTCTATGCGCTAGAAAGTTATCAGTTGTGGAATTTACCTGCTGATATTTATGGAATCAATAAATATTTCAGCAGTATTGACATATTAGGGTGGCGTAAGCCGTCTATGTCTTTCACTGTGCTCCCAAAAGTAGAGAAGTTGGATACCAACGATCGCCATTTCACAATTTGGTGGAGAGACAACACATGTAAAAGAGTGACAAAAGCTGTGAATAAGAAGGGGGAGGTGAGTTGGGGCGTGAAAGAGTTAGGGGGAGAAGGAGTGAAAGAGAGAAAAGGTGAATCAGAGAGAGTGAAAGAGAGAAAGAGCGAGGAGGAGGAAGAGAAAGAGTGTGGGAAAAAAAGTATGGGGGGATGAAAGGGTGATGGGAAGAAAGAGTGAATAAGAGACACGAGAGAGGTCAGTGGAACTATCGAGAGTAGTAGAATAGGGGGCAGATACAGACAGTGAGCTAGTGAGAAAGGAAGAGTTAGTGATAGAAAGGAATTTTTTTCAAAAGGATTTTGAGGTACCTTAAAATGTTGAAGCACAGTGCAACCGGAAAAAGAGGGAGTAGATAAGGAAAAGAAAGGTGATGTATGTTGGTCTTGAAGTCACTGGACTATGAGGAACTGCATGAACAGGCAGAGCATTTCACATGCATGTCGTTCAGCTCAAGAACGATTGTCTGTGTTTATCCATATGTCTGAGAGTTACCTTCAACGTGAACCGATGCGCACTCTCTGATTGGCGACCGTCGTCACGGGAAAATGTTTGGACTGGAA
The DNA here is from genome assembly GCA_963931805.1 of Microdon myrmicae. Classification (NCBI taxonomy): domain Eukaryota; kingdom Metazoa; phylum Arthropoda; class Insecta; order Diptera; family Syrphidae; genus Microdon; species Microdon myrmicae. Next base: position 37,229,371 of record OZ007502.1, read on the forward strand.
TGTGTACTCTCTCATTGATGACTGATTGACTCTCTGATTGATAACTGATGTCACCAGAAACTATTTGGAGTAGAAAATATACATGCGTGTAACTCATTTATAAACTTTAAACGCTTTTTCCAAATTGTTCCGACATAACTCCAAGATTTTTCATTTTTGGCTTTGGCATTTTTAACATATCATCAGAATTAAATTTTCAAATGATAGTTACAGGGACAAAGACAGTTCTACCACCGAAACGCCAACTGTACGACAATAGTCCTGTAATGTTTGGCTTAGAGCGTCCACGAATGACCAGTATGTTATAACCTAAGATGATTAAGCTAGAATTTAAGTATTTTTTGTCTAGCCGGGAATTTAGAATCTAATAAAAAAAAAAGTATTTAAAAAATGTTGCAAAATGGCATTTTCGAATGAATTATTATTATTACTACCACTTATTGTTCGCCACCTGATGCAATTTGTTCAAGGTTACAATTTACATTAACCTGCCATTTTTCCCGCGACCTTCCTCCCGATCTCTTTTCCCCTGGTCTTCCGTCAAGAATTCTATGGACCATTCTTTCCTTACGCTTTCTCCCTACATGCCCAGCCGACTTTAGTTGCCGCGAAATAAAGAAAAAGGTCTTTTATCTCGTCATGATTTCAGAAGAAACCAGCAAAACACCAACACTTTATATCTCAAGAATCTCGTGGTCCTCCCTCATAAACAATCAATTGCTCCCGCAGCATAACCTTTGTTCGTCCTACCACCATCCTCATCATCATCGGCATTACAGCCGGGATCCGGACTGGGCCTTATTTAGCAAGTCTCTCCATCGGTCCCGATTTAGAGTTTATGTCATCCAGTTTGGCACTCCCTACCTCTGGGCGTCACATCGCCAGACTCTCTCATATTCCAAAACTGTTCAAACGTATTCTTTACAACGCATTATGTTTCCACTGCAAATCCATCATTTCACTCAACCAGCATGGTTACCTACGGGTAGGTCGACCACCATCAATTTAGTTAAATTCTCATCCCACGCTCTCCGTGCCTTAAAGAACGGCAACGAAGTCGATGCAATCACAACCGATTTAAGCAAGGCCTTTGACAAAATCTCCCACAATCTCATCCTCTTTAAGTTATCCTCCCTTGGTTTCGAACTCCTATTGATTAAATGGAATGCTTTCTATCTTAACGATTGAACCTACGGTGTCAGATTTAGATCCACCCTTCCAATCCTTTTCTTCCCCCGTCAGAGATTCCGCAGGGCAGTCATCTTGGACCCCTCCTATTAATTCTTACTATTAACGATATAGACTCCAGTATCAAGCACTCCTCCATCTCCCTATACGCGGACGACACAAAACTCTTCAGGACGATCTGCTGTCCGCTCCACTCCTCACTTCTCCAAATGAATGTTGGCAGCTTTTCAACTTGGTGCCAAAACAACTGCCTCGAACTAAATATTGTCAAATATTGTCACTCAATCACCTTCTCCCGTAAACGTACTCCTTCCCCGTGGCGTTCCTATTTCTTACTCAACCAACAGATATCACCTTTACAATCGATTCGTGATGATTCGTTGGCATCTTATGTGATAGGGAGCTGAAATTCATCCCGCATATCGATGATATTTGCCTCAAGGCCAACTTTGTCCTTGGTTTTGTGAAACGCTGGTCGAAAGAATTCTCTAATCCCTACGTTTCCCGGTGGCTCTACATTACCTTTGTCGGTCCTCTTCTTCAATATGCTAGTCAAGTATGTTACATAATTAACAATGTTAATTTACACTAACCCCCGAAACCTGCGAAACCCTTGTCTCTTCTATTTGCCCACCCATCGCACATCTTACGGCTTTAATGAACCCATTTCACGAATGCTGTGGTGGGCAAATTCTTACACCACCTTCTTTAACTTCAATCTCACCCCTCCCACTCTCAAACGTCGTCTTCTCTCTTGCCCCTCCTGACCCCACCCCGCCCACCGCCTACACTCTCCCGCACTCATACTCACACCCTAGCATCCGGCTTATCCTCGCCCTTCCCTGTCCCACCACTTATACTATTGTCTATCCATCTTTGTTTAGTTCCCCTTTCCCCAGTTTTAAGTTACATTAAAGTTACCCCCCCTATTTATATGTTTATACCATCCGCCCCAATTTCATTCATTCATTCATTCATTCTTTCATCATTCATTCATCACCCGTTATACTACCAAGACGTATATCCGAGTATCTGAAACACTTTTAGTATAATCTTGTACTATTAATTTTTATAATTCCAATTCAATACTGTTCATTCTCAAGCTACCAATTCTTATCCTATGAATTTTTGGACTGTCAACTCTTATTCTACGGATACTCTTATACCAACATTTATACGTTTATACCATGCTCCCTTAGACTAACAACACATATACCCGAGTGCCTGAAATGTAATAGAGTAATGTTATACTATCAACTCTTATAATTCCAACTCAATACTATTCACCCTTGTACTCCCAAGTCGTCTACTAGATATTCTTGTATTGCAACTCATATACTACCAACTCTTATGCTGCTAACTCCTTACCACAAACTAGTACACCACCAACGTGTATACGGCCGACTCGTGTACCAACATTTATACTCTTATATCAACTTTAATACCATCATCCGTTATACTAGCAACACGTATATCCGAGTGTCTGAAGCATTTATAGTATAATCTTATATTATCAACTCTTATAATTCCAACCCAATACTGTTCATTCTTGTATTCCCAGCTCGTCTAGTACGAATTCTTGTACCCTCAACTCGTATACTACCAACTCTTATACTGCTAACCCTTTACCACAAACTGGTACACTACCAACGTGTATACCAACAACTCGTGTACAACATTTATATTCTTATATCAACGTTTATACCATCATCCATTATACTACCAAGACGTATATCCGAGTGTCTGAAACATTTATAGTATAATCTTATACTACCAACTCTTATAATTCCAACTCAATGCTATTCATTCTTTTGCTACCAATGTTTATAGTACCAACCATATTATCACAAACTCGTATACCAACGATTACACTAACAACGCTTATATCAGCGTTTATATTCTTTTGCCAACGTTTATGCCATGCCCCGTTATACTACTAACACGCATATCCGAGTGTCTAATATGCTTATAGCATATTCCTATACCACTAACCCTTATAATTCCAACTCCGTACTATTCATTCTTATGCTATCGGCTCTTATACTGCAAATTCTTCTACTGACAGCTCTTATACTATTAATTCTTATACTAACCCTTTATCAGAAACAGGTACACTACTAACCTTTATATAGGGTGGGCCATACATTTTTGCAAATGGCAACACTTGATTTCTTAAAAACCGTTAGAGGGAGGGGCGCGCGATTGGAGGGGAATTGTGCGTCGCTTCATGCAATTTTAGTCACGATGGAGCGCTTCACGAGTCAACAGCGCGCTTTTTGTGCAAAACAATTTTACAAAAACAACGATTCCTACGTTACTCTATGAAACCTATTTAGAATTGAATACGAATTACGCAGTGTAAGTGAGTGTTCAAGTGTTAATTTAATCAAAGCTTGGGTCAAGAAGTTCGAGCAAACGGGATCGACAACGAATATTAAACAAACTGGGCAGCCACGTTCAAGAAGAACCGATGAGAACATTCGGGGAAGATAGCTGCGATTCCTCGCAGCATGTGTCAGAGAGTATTCCAAAGTTTGCGTAGTCGATTGCAGGGTTGCCAACGACGAGACGGGGCACATCAATGCTTGCGGACCTTTATTCCACACAGAGTAAAGAGAGTCAAACCTAAGAGAAATATGTGGTTCGATTCCGGGTGCAGAGAAGCCATTAAGGCTAAAGAGTTGAGCTTCCATCTGTATAAATCAAACAATACTGAGGAAAACCGAAAAAGATTTAAGAGAGCTAGAAACGACTGCAATGCGCACATTCAACGCGCAAAGTCCTTGCATGACCAGAGACTGAGACAAAGAATACTACACTCTCCCACTGGTAGTGGAAAGTTCTGGGCATTCGTGAAAAACATTCAAAACTCAGTCACTTCATCCATTCCATCGCTTATAGTCGATGACAGACCAGTCATCAGTGCAATACAGAAAGCGATTCTACTTGCTGCGCATTTTGCAGCCAACTCCACGCTGCCTGATACCATATCAGTTCCACCTCAACTTCAGCATAAGCAGCACACCATGAACCAGATTCACTTCCGAACGCGTACTGTTACCCGCGCACTCAAAGAGCTAAACGCAAACAAATCCACCGGTCCGGATGGTATTTCCCCAATCCTCTTGAAGAGATGTTCCTCTTCATTCGCTAAACCACTGCGGAAACTCTTTCATTTGTCTTATTCTACTGGCCGTTTCCCAAATAGATGGAAGTCAGTGAACATTCAGCCAATTCCCAAAAAGGGTGACAAATAATCTCTTTCTTCCCATCGACCCATAGCACTAATTTCTATTCTCTCCAAGGTAATGGAATCACTTGTCAACCGTCAACTTTCGAAATATCTGGAATCAAATGACCTCCTCAATGACCGCCAATATGGCTTTCGTAGCAACCGGTCAACAGGAGATTTGATGGCGTACCTTACCGAAAAGTGGATCCGTTCCATCCACTACCTCGGTGAAAGCGAGTTTGGACAGATTGGATATTTCAAAAGCCTTCGACAGAGTTTGGCATCCAGCCCTTTTACATTCCTATGGAGTGGACAATTCGCTGATCCGATTGCTCCCATCAAATTAATGTGTTCCCCAGGGTTCGGTACGCTCACCCGCTCTCTTCCTGATCTCTATAAATGATCTCTTGTCAATTACTCACAAGCCCAATTCACTCGTTTGCTGATGATAGCACGTTGAGTTTCTCATACTCATACGAACACTCCCGGCCAAACTGTTCTAACGTTAGTGACCAGCAACTTATGCTTGATACATTGAATTCAGACCTCAACAAGATATATCAGTGGGGATTATCTAACAGAGTAGAGTTCAATGCCCAAAAAACTCGGTGCTGCCTCTTGTCGTCAAAGGCAAGCCCCAAAGTATATATACTGTCTATGAACAGCAATTGCATCGACGAAGCCAAGAAACTATCAATCCTCGGCACTCGAATTAATTCGACTCTTAATTGGGATGACCACATATTTGAAGTTGCGAAAAGTGTAGCCAAATGTGTCAGGTTCCTTAAGACATGCAAAAGATACTTCACTCCATCCAACCTGGCCACTCTTTACATGGCATATATTCGTCCCAAATGGAGTTCAACTTCCATATTTGGCCAGGCGCATCCAAAACTGCACTACACGTGCTTGACAGGATGTAAAAAACAAGCAGTGAAAGTTATTGGGGCAACAGCCGTAAGTCGATCAATTCCGTCGTTAGAACACAGGCGCAACGCATCATGCCTATCTCTTTTCTATAGGTATTACCACGATCGGTGCTCAATTGAATTTGCTGAATGTGTTCCGGCCCTTCAGACACGTTCCCGCGATACCCGTCAATCTGTGAATGCGCATCAGTTCACGTTGAAAGTGGACTTCAGGCGCACAAATAAACGTAGAGAGTCATTCTTTAGCCGAACCACACGAATGTGGAATGTTCTGCCTGATCACGTGTTTTCTGGCCGTTGTGATGTCCAGACATTCAAGACCAATATACATAGACACCTCCTCGATAGTATAGTGGTTAGTATACCCGCCTGTCACCCGGGAGACCGGGGTTCGATTCCCCGTCGGGGAGCCCCTGGCGCAAGACTAATGACCTTGCCCAGAAAAAATAAATCATTATGGAAAATTTAACAAGCCTCAGGACTTGCTAAATAAGGCCACGACCGGTTCCCGGTTGTAGTGCCGATGATGATGATACATAGACACCTCCTTTCCTTATCCACTGCCTCTCCATCCGCTGGCATTGTGCTTTGACATTTAAGGGTACTTTATCCCGTTTGTGCCCGCGTAAGTGTAAAAAAAAAAGTCTCGACGATGTCATTAAAAAAAAAAAATTCAATAAATGTTTATTACGTTAAATAAATGATCAACAAAATAACATTTCAACATTTCAAATTACAAACATTTATGGCCCACCCTATACTAACAACTCTGGTGCCGAGATTTATACTCGTTTATGAACTTCTATTCTAACAAATCCTTATAGTATCAACAGGCATACCCGAGTGTCCCGACTTATAGCATAATCTTATACCATCAACACGTATAATTCCAACTCCTTACTATTCATTCTTATTCTACCAACTCTTATACTACGAATTCTTGTACTGCCGGCTCTTATACTACCAACTCTTACACTCCTAACTGTTTACCACAAACAGGTACACTACCAGCGCTTATATTAACAACTTGGGTACCGAGATTTATACTCATATATCAACGTGTATAACATCAATCCCTATACTACCAACACGTATATCCGAGGGTAGGGCATGCGAGTTTTTGGTGTACCATTGGAACAATTTTGGAGTTAAAATCACCGCCTATTATGAAGGGTGTATGCCCCAAGGACGTTATTGATTGGCCGATATCTTCGGGATTAATGGGGCCATTATTGGTTTTATGCGAGTGGTATACGGAGTATACGTTCTCTCTACCCTCTATTTATTGTTATGTTACCATTTTTACTCTTATATCACATGCCCGTGCGTTTTCGTGCCATTTTACTGTCATATTAAATGATATGCAACATTGCACGGTTATACTGTTATACTGTTACATGTACCTTTGTAAAATTATAGACTACTGCTATAATGTTATATTTGAATGCCACACTGAATTAAAAACTATCTTCGTAAATTGTTAGCGCAAATTTTGTAAGGTTAAATGTATAAGAACAATAAATAAGTATAGTTATTTTATTATAGCGGTGAAATGATCTCTTTTCTAAGTGAAACTAGAACAGGTAGCAAAAGGTAAAGAGCTGTACTCGAATGGATACAATTTGGAGTTAATTCAATGGGTTTTGAATAGAGAAACTTTTCGGATTCACAAGAAATTGTGTCTTTCTATAAATGTCTGTTATTCTCTCTAGGATCAACGTTCAGAAGAATTAGAATTAGATGGAAATTATTGCGATCACCGGAAATTTAAAGTAACTTGGAAAATACAATGCATTGGTATTGTTTCTAAGTTTCCTTGGAACTCGGAACGCTCTTTAAGCTCTTTGATTCTTTATTTTTTGTTTGGTAAAAGTAAAACTGAATACGAAGAAGTTGGGAGTGATTCTATAAATTCTAGAAAACTGATGACGACTGTTCAATATGCTATCACTACTCCTATTTAGGAACCCGAAAATCCATAACGTACGAGGGTTGCCTTTTATATTTCGGGATTAGAGAACAAAAACAAATATTGATCATCGAAAATCACTTTATTGTTTTTCAAAATATTCCCCATGAAGATCTATACACTTTTGCATGTGTTTGAACCAATTGTCGAAGCACTTTTGCCACTCTGATTGAGGTATCTCCAACACATGCATTCTGAATGCAGCAACCGCTTCTTCAGGTGTCGAAAAACGTTGACCTCTCAGTTTGTTTTTTACGTACGGGAATAAAAAGAAGTCATTCGGTGCCAAGTCAGGACTATACGGCGGATGTCCCATCAAATCGATGTTTTGGGTGCTCAAAAATGCAGTTGTCGCAGCCGATGTGTGAGAGCTCGCATTGTCGCGGTGAAGAGTGATCCGTCTTCGGCGGTTGGTTTTCCTGATTTCTTGGAAGACCGTAGGAGCGAAGTCAGGGCACCGACATGGGCGCTGGGTGCCACTTCGTTCTCACACAAAAAAAAGTTCCGCCGCGGCCTGTAAACGAACGATCACCAGGGGAAACCATACAGAAATTAAAACACACTGCCACAGATTTAAATAGTTATTTCACTTTAATTTATTGCATACTGTTTGATGACGGTGACACAAATACACAATTAAAAACAAAACGATTGGATGTAACTTTAAGTTTAAATGTTATTCGACAGGGGAAAACACGAATACATTTCGTGGTTACCCAACGCGACTCTCGACTCACGACTGGAGACAACGACTCGTACGATTATAATCGATTATCGCTTCCCTGTGCGCACCAGGGAAGCGATAGGAGACACGACCTGGTCCGGTCGAAGGATGGAATTTGACTCCGCGATCGTCATCTCATGCAGAGATGATTTCGCTAAGGAAGAAAAAGGAAGAGAGAGAAAAACTTTACTCTTAAGGGTGTAACTAGTGGCGCAGTGGTACATGTGCGCGATCGAACAGATTCCATGTTGTTGCATGTGTTCGAAAACAGACAGGCGGTAAGGACAATAGGGAAAAATGACCACATGCGCCGCTGGTAATGCGGGTCATTGTTTACACGATGCCTCGTCGCTATTTTTGACGTTCGGAGAAAATGGTGCTAAAAGCAAATTGGATGTTTATGGCATCTCTGGTTGCAATAGAAACCGGGTTCATATTTGCATTAGGAAATGCTGGAGAATTTGGTTTCAGCGTCTATTGCGTTAATTATATGCAGCTGCTTGGGTTGTTTGTTGGTAAGACAAACAAAAAAGGCTGCCAGGCAATGTGTATGAAAATGTATATGACGCGGCTGGGAAAATAGACGGCGCGATATTTATGGTCCCTGTCATGACGGTTACATTGAATGCAATCCGAATTATTTTGTTTACTGGAATTTGTCTGGTACCGAATTGGTTCAGAATACCAAATAAGCAAACAAAGAAATCTTACGGAAAATTGTATGCGAAGGGATGCATGAAGATAAGTTTTCTTTATAGGGATTTTATGATTACAGATGGTGATCTATATAATGCGTGAAGCATTTACAAGTACTAATACCGTTGCATTAGCAAACTTAAGGGAGTTGGGTAGTAGTTGTGGGGGTTTTTCAGGTAAGTAGACCGTAGGGTTTGGCGGAAACGCTACATGACAACTGGCAAACAAATGGTTGTGTACCACTCAGAATTGACTGTTCTGCGTTGTTCTAGTGGTACGGTTGCGACATGTCCAGTTTTTCCGAAAAAAACAGGCGACCATTTGCTTGGAAGTGCTTCGTGCGCGAACAACTTTTGTTGGATTTGTCTCATCTTGAAACACCCAGACAGTCGACTGCTGTTTACTTTCTGGCTCATACGCGTAAATCCACGATTCATCACCTGTCACGATGTCATAGACGTGTTTCGAAGCACCGCGACCGTATTTTTTGAGCATTTCTTTCGACCAATTGACACGAGCTTTTTTTTGGGCGATTGACAAATTGTGTGGGATCCAACGCGAACAAATTTTTTTGACAGTCAAATGTTTATGCAATATTGAATGTATGCTGGTCCAACTAACGCCTAAGGTTGTCTCAATCTCACGATAGGTCACATGACGGTCTTCCAATATCAGTTCGCGCACAGCATCAATGGTTTTCGGAACAACAACTGATTTTGGACGACCTTCGCGAAATTCATCTTGGAGTGAACTACGACCACGATTGGATTCACCATACCATCGATAAACACTGGTCCTTGATGGAGCTTCATCGCCAAAAATTGAATTAAGTTCATCCATGCACTGTTGCTGAGTTAATCCACGCCGAAAGTTGTAAAAAATAATCGCACGAAAATGTTGATTTAATTCCATTTTTGGGCCGAGATGAATCTTTTAAGTTACTGTAAACAACACAAATAGCGCTCGTATGTCAAAACGTTCTGAGTGCGTATAACCTCAAAAATGTCCAACTTTACGACCGAGCTGTCAATTGCCGGATTGCAACACTAGGGTTGCCAAATCCCGAAACATAAGAGGCAACCCTCGTATGCTCACTATAGTATGTTGTTTTGATTAATACTAAAATATAGTATTAGCTTTTCTTTCAGTAAAAAAAAAGTCATAGAACGTGCTTTTGAAGCTGTTAGAATGGTGTTTTCTCAAAAGGACGTGCGGCTGCGAACAACTGGGTTGACCCAATCACTTTTCAACATGTTTAGGAGGTATGACTAATAGAATAGAAGAACTTTTACTTTTAGTTTTGCTTAGTCGTGTTATATTTGTGTATTATATAAATGCCTTCGTTGTGCCCAAGATTTCCCGATGAAATCTATTCCTTCCCTTTCACTGCCATTAAGTTATGCAAAACCAAAAGTTATTCATCCTTTCTTTATTAGCTTCTCCCTTTCTTCCGTTTCAATTTCCTCAGTCCATTTCCAACTTGTGACAAGTAGTGATATCAAATTCGCAATGTTAAGATATAAAAAACCGATGAGCTAGATAAGGTGAATAACTTGATCGACAAACCTCAAGATCAAGGTTACTAGACATGTACGAATTGGATTGTACAAACAGCACGAAGGTGAGCGAAAGGAATCTCTCAGAACACTTGCCGGAAAAAAATTGAAACGAAGGGAATATCTTACAAGGCTAGTCGACTTATCTATTACTTTATCTCCGGAATTTTTTCATTGCCTAATTAAAGACGTAATATTGCTGGAACCATCAAAAGCTGCTAAGGTCAGAGCAAGATAACTAATTAACTACCTGCCGGATTTAATTGAATAAATAGAACATTTCTAATCTCAGTTAAGACACTCCCACTAGTGAGATGATTATTCATGAATCTTGAGAAGAAATTAACACATTTAATTAATTCTATATCAACCCACACAAATAACTTCTTTTCAAATACAACATCCGCGCTGTTTTTCGCATTTTGTACATACGGGCACCTGTGTAGTAATAACGAAGATACTTGTGATCATTGACATCCTTAATCCACAAAAATTAATGGCAACGGTTACCTCCTCACATGAGAGACTTTATTACCAATTTGTCATCTTGCCTGGGTGGCTAATGTTTCCTTGCCACTAGTTTGTTCTGAATGTACTGCTAGTAAAAACAAATTGATAGTTTTTTGCTTCTCTCTCTGTCTACTCTTATCGACTCTGTTTTGATGTTGATTGGACCTTTTTGCAGAAATTAATGAACCACGAAATGGTGGAAACAACGTCTTCACAATTAACAGTGACCGGTAAGTAATGGGCGGACAGAATTAATTTGTACACAACGTACGCTCCTTGAAACGAGGTGATTAATTCAGTGAGGTAGCCAGAAAAAAGCACAAAAAGGAAGGTAACAAATTTACTGCTAGTGGATTAAACTTACCGGTCACCTATTAAGCAGATGACTAGCATCAATTTTAATTCAATTTGAAAATCTATTTTAGGCTTATGGACATGCGAAGTCTTTTAGCAGAGGCTCATCAGGCTTATTATGGTTTCTTAATGAATTAATTTGCTCCACGGGGGACCACCAAGTTATAAACAAATATTTATTAATATCGTTTGGCTGTTAACTGTAAACTACGACTATTTCACTTTTTTTTTCTTGGTTTTTTAAGCATCAGAGCATACTCGTTTGGATGATCAACTAACATGCCGCCAAGGTTTTGGAATAATCTCTATAACAAAATATAAAATAACAGAACAAAGTATAGAAGAGTCAGGAGAACTGCTTTTTATGATCCTTAAAAGTTGTGGATTCTCACGGTAGTCATATTCAGGCATTGTTGTTTAACGAAATCTAATTAAAATGTTTTTTAAATGACGTTCTGTGTTCGTAGGGCAAAACTCCACGACGATTGTCATGCCATGCTTAGCTCAGAGCATTCGCTTAGGACCAGTAAATTATAATCTCAGAAAAATTTAAGCATTTCCAGTCCAACCCACAATTTAGAATCTAAGAGGAAAAGAAATAAAAATACGCATTTCGTCATAATTTCATGGCAATAAATACTGAATTCACACAAGCCTGAAGTGACTTCATCCCCCACTAGATGTAACTCAGTAGTTTTCATTTACTATTTCAGAATTTTTCCTTACGATTTATAACTATTTGACACACCATTAAGTTCTTTTAATAATAAAATGTTTGGGTGACTCTCGGGGCTCCTCGATAGTATACTGGTTAGTATACCCGCCTTTCACGCGGGAGACCGGGATTCGATTCCCCGTCGGGAAGACCCTGGCGCAAGACTAATGACCTTGCCCGGCAAAAACAAATCATTATGGAAAATTTAACAAGCCTCTGGACTTGCTAAATAAGGCCAAGACCGGTTCCCGGTTGTAGTGCCGATGATGATGATGATGATGTTTGGGTAACTCGACTCTACATATCCCCCCGTGAGTTATATCCCCTATATGACCGCTCACGATTCCATGATGTATGACTTTGTCATATACACCGACTCCGAGTAAGGTTTTATTAGCTTTTGTTTCATTTCGTCTCGCCTCCCTCCCGCAGACACACATTGCCTTTTTGGGAAACGATCACCGTTTTGGTTATTGCCGCAGCCAAACAGCCAAACAGACAAGTAGTTAAAACTCGCCATTTCACGCCGAGCTTTACTAGCCCTCAACCCTAGGTTTTCTGTCTCCAGCATCATCGTTCTGCTTCACCGTCGCTAAGATGCACCCCTGAAACAATATTTCTTTAGATTTAAGCAGGTTGTTTCGCCGCGTCTCCAGTACAGAGCACCTCCTCTTATGATCACGGCGAATCACAAGCGCACTACCGTAATTATCCCCCAACAGCTGTACGAATCCCTATGCAAACTTGGAAAACTTTCAAATCCTTCGCCCAGCAAAAAGGGGCGGATGGCGATCCATTAGATGATCAGTTGCACGTTATGGAGAATCTACGGATACAGGAGACAGGGCAACGCGAGCCCCAACATCGATATTTGTCAACCCAATAAAGGATAATTGCACACAATAGGTGAAAAATCCTTCAAGCCCCCGTACGAGGAGTTATGCCAAGTCCTCCACCGGATCGGCGATCGAGTATTTTCGGTCCATATCGACGGAAAACCGTCTACTGCGAGTATCAAACGATTGAAGCCTTGATACCGATACTCGATCCAGAGGCTAAGGCAGCACCTTAAGGGTCGCACTCATGGCGTGAGAAGAGAAGAGACCTTGGAAAGGGAAAACTGCACCCAACGGCCAATGGACGCTAAGGCCAAAGTAAGCGCTGATTAATCAATTATCCACCGAAGACGTCTTCACTCGAGATACCCAAGTCTTGCGTGGACCCATCAGGTGACACCGTGCCCGATACAAGCTGTGGGCGCAACACAAAGCTGTGGGCGGCTGCAGACAACACAAGCAACACTTACACCCCCCCCCCCCCCCCCCCCCCCCCGGCTCCACCCACACGCATACACACACACCGCAGCCCTGTGAGGTACTGTTACCCCAGGTCCTACGCTTTGTGGTTGAAAGGATTGTGGTGCTGCGTAGGACCTGAACGGGTTGTTCACAGGTTGGGGGCGTCTAACAGAGCGAGGTTGACCTGTGAAGCTTCGAGTAGTGTCGACCAACCTACCATAATTGTCCCCAGGTATCCGAGACGCATCGTTCACTAGTCGACGTTGCCTGTTGAATGACTCCTGTGCGTTTGGTGGTTATTCCCCCTAAGTCTGTTTTTGCTCGATGGTTTTGTTCAAGTCAGTTGATGCGTCCTGAGGACGGCAAGAGGGGTTTGGACTATTCATAGGGTGGTATGCGCTATACGACACTGTAGCGTTTGGGATGATAGTGAAGAACGTTTGATTCGAACTGACACAATGACAATTAGAATCACCAAAAACTGAACCAAAGCGTAACCCTTCAGGCCGCCGCCGTGTGTACGAATTCGATTTCTAAACTCAAGTACATTCGACTGTTGTGGATTTGTTATGTTATCGCTATGGTATACGGCTCTGATGCATTTTCTTATTCGATTTTCGTTCGGTGTTCTTCACTATTTGCTTGTGTATTGTGTGTGTATCTGTTACAAACGCCACAACACTCCCAATGAATGATGAGGTGGGGTTGGCAATGTTTGGCTCTGTCTACTGTCTTCAGGACGACCAAAAGGATGTGGACCATTCACAGGGTGGTATCGAGTATACGATGCTCCCTGTGAATGGTGGGGCGGGCTTGGCAATGTTTGGCTCTGTATTATGTCTTCATGACAGCCAAAAGGATGCGAACTATTTACAGGCGAAGCTCTCTGTGAATGTTGATGTGGACTCGACAAGGATTGGTTTATCACAGTGTCTTCATTCGGCACAATATCCCTATTCAGAAATGTCGAAAAAGGGTTGGTCCTATGCATATTTACCCTTGCGACAGCACGGGGCCCAGTGCTTCATTGCTCGCATTTGTGGTCAGATTAAAGGTTTTGGTAAAACGTCGATAGATTAACAGTGACACCGAGACCAACAATTCCTTTATAATTTTTTTTGTTTTTTTTTTTTTTTGGGCAGGAGCCACACAGTATAAGTCGTATATGAGGGGAGTGAACTCAGCACATAGACTGGCATCATTAAGAGTATGCTGCGCATTCCAAAGGTCTCCAAAGATGTCATAAATGTCTTGGCCGGGAGAAAACCACTTGACATTGCAGCTAAAGAAAATGTTGGGTTCCATGAAGTCCCACAAGAGATTCACCGAAATCGACGAATGCGGTCACAATTAGAGCTCTCAAGCCAAAGAGAATGACAACGAAAGTGGGATTCTTCCACTAAAGGAAGATGGATCTGTGAGCAGTTTTTATTTAATATCGGCAAGGATACGGGTTCAATAAAAACACCCCAGGTAGATCACAGAGAATTTCTTCGCCGGGGAGAAATAAAAAAAAAATGAAGACGCTGGAGTTGTATTTGATGTAATTGTTGTTTATTGTTTTGTTTATGATGTAAACCACAAGTTGCTGTATAATTGTTAACTGTATAAAATCACAAAGTTACATTTAATTGTTTATAGCGTGAACCTCAAGTTGTTGAATAAGTGTTGACTGTATAAATTCACAAAGTTACATTTGATTGTTTATAGCATAAACCACTAGTTGCTGAATAATTGTTAAAAAGTTACATTTAATTGTTTATAGCTTCCAGCGAGGCGGCAACAATAGCAAACGGAGACACTAACTTCGAAAGGAAAGCGAAATTCAAATACGGGCTTCTCAAATACCTGTATCTATACGAGGATAGAACACTTAACATAATCTCACGACTCCGACGACGCGATGACCTGGGCACGTGTGCGCGGTTGGGCGGTTAAAATCTGACTCCTCGATGCAATACACATACGTCAGATTCAATGGTGGTGGTGGAGGAGTGAACCGGCTCAACTTGGCGACGGCCAATGGGCGATCGAAAAGGAGTTAAATGGGAGTATTTCCCATATGCCTGTATAGGACAAGTACGATGCCGCTTTGCCTGCAATACCGACAACGATCGTTCTTGCATCTGTTCAAACAAATGGGCTGCAGGCATTGTGGTCATGAATCGTCGATGCTGCACGCCTGAGAACGAAATAGGTTTCTGTATTCTAAGTAAACAGAAACGCTCAAGGGTCACGATGAGATGCACATCGTTCGTGGTTTGCCGATGTTACATTGGGCCGTCATCGTGTTTACTCAGGTGTTCATGGTAATGCCATTGTAGGCTATACATTCTTCGGTGACGATATGTCAACCGAAGATTTGGATTTTGTTTAGATGACAGTGCTGGTACATGTGTACAATGGCGAGAAATTAGCCTTGCAGGTGTGCAAGCGTACGTCTCGCCCAGGGTGGCCATGGACCAGCGGTTGGTAAATAGCATAAACACAGTGATGCTACTGTGTGTTTGTTTGGTTTACAGGCCGGAGCATCTTAAGACATAGTCATGGATATGATTGTCTAACGTCAATCATATTCATGCCCAAATCTCATGATCGGTAGATAGCCGAGAATAGGGAATTGGTCGCAACTGTTGGGAACCCAAGGGTATAAGAGCAATGGTTCAATAATGGACCGTAGGAAGAAAATCGGCTGCAGCTGTGTCCACAATACGCTGACCAGCGTGTGTTTATCGTTTATTGATGGCGAGCTGAGCCGATAGGGGATATGAAATGGTTCATGTATTATGAACCAGAAAAATTCGATGATATTAATGCCAGGTTTGCTTTCAGGTGGAAGATGCTGCAGGGTAGCTTACGCTGCCCATTGGCAGGTCAGTAGAAAGACTTGCCTGGTAAGTGAGAGACAGGTAAAAGGGAATGGGTGGTTCTTTGGAAGTGGGTTAAAGAACCCCCACAGACCCACACCGTAATACCTGATATAGAAACATATGGGTGAAAAGAAAGCATGACGAGCTGAACTACCACTTGGCTCAACTGATATCAGAACATGGATGTTTTCGGCAATACTTGCACAAGTATAAGCATGTCAATCACCCATACTGCTTGTGTTACGAAGGCTAAATAGAAAATGGGGAACACGTACTCACAGAGTGCGTGAGATTCGAGATCGCACGAACGATTTTGGAGAGACATATCAGACGTACAGTTACTCCGGCAGGAGTAATAGAATACATGGTAAGTTCCAAAGAAGCATGGTCCGTAGCAACGGATATTCTATGTGGCATGATGCGTTAGTTGCGACGCGACGAGCGGAGTAACGGGAAAATTTCGTCGCGCCCAGCTATGGAATATCTAGAAGAAAGTTCCGCGGGGATCAATGGGTATATGTGCCTGGCAGCAGGTGGTTTTAGTAGGTAACAGCCCGGCATGCCTCTGGATTGGCCCAGAGGTATCTATTAAAGATTTCCACCTTCCTACCGAAAAAAAAACAAACACAAACACACACAAATACCAACTCAAGTAGACTAGTCGGTGAAAAAATCTCACTTAACACCTCTTACCTTCAGTCCAATCAAAAGAATCTTTATGACTACGTCACTGGGAAGGATATCGTGTGGCGACTCTACTAATTCTATCACATGTTTGGAAAGCCTCTAAACCCGGTGTTGAGGGCCCATCGATATAATTGAGGAAAGGGAATGGCTTACCTACTGTTGGTGTGGTGCGTCCTCGCCGTTTACCCTTGTCCAGTGGTGTGTGAGAATCAAACAGTATCTTCTCCTTGGTTTTATTATTTCTCTTTTGATTCTTTATTGTTAAGTATTTTACATTTGACTGGGTGGCGCGGCTCCGGCCTCTGAAACTTTTCTAATCGGTTTTGTTTTTATGTATTATTAGCCAGGGGTTCGGCTTCTGGAGATCTACTAATGTCGAAATCGAAAATTACTGCCCTTTTATTATTTTGTCAGTTGAGAATTGTCAACTGGTTTGGTGTAAAAATTCCAAGAAGCACATACAAGACTTCGTGTGCTTCAATTGGAATTGTGTTCTAGGAAATGGTTAAGAATTTATTTGAATAAATTATTGGAAGGGAAATCATGAAATGCGTTTTAAATTAAGCATTTCATGATGTCAGGATTTTGGGAATTGAGTCAATGTGCGACGAATTAACTTTCGGTTTAATCCGTTGCTGATGTGACTCAATATGGAATTTGGGTGTAGGTTAATGGGAAATTGAGGATTTGGATTATGATTATGGGTAATGTTGGGGATTTTGATGGGAGTGGCGATTTAGGATCGCTACACCCGTACCAAAGGGGGTCATGCCCCCACATGATCCACGACGGACGGTTTCTAAACAAAGCGCAGCATCACTAGATGTGTGTAGAACTCCTGGGCGATAAAAGCAATATAGAAAATGCGTTGCGGATTCACAGTCATATCCGCAACTATAACAATTCCCAATATTTAAATGGCAAATTTAGTACATTCACGTTCGCCAGCTGACAACGACCAACGACCATGGCAATCACAATCCACAATCTGTCAACGCGCACAAGGTACGATGTAGCAAAAGATAAGGATATGGTTTCCTTGGACATGTCAGGGGAAAAAGGGAGACGTTCAAGTAGAATCACCGGATTCGATTGTAACTTCCGAAAGAAATGTGGAGAATTGGAAGGCAAATAAATGTAATAATCACGCTTACTACAATACTAATAGCATTCAAATAAAAGAAGAAATTGAAGTGTTAAAAATCCGTGTTAATCTATTCGTTTAACGGCAGTCCATGTGTAATTCCACGAAAATTTCATTCGAAGCTTGTCGACTTTTCTAGGAATTTTTTTTTTTTTTTTGAACAAATTTCGGCTGAGGTTTCGATAAAAGCGCGATGTATTTGTGAACTTTATTTCTACTATCCTGTTTTTATTGATAGTTAGAGAATGTATGGACTAACCCAGCAGACTATCAGTAGATAACCCTCCCCTCTTTCAGATATCCTAAAATCGAGACTAACATTGTTACTGTGGGTGATTTTGATAGTCGAAAGAAAGGGAAATTATGAAGGCTATACATGTTGTCATCTCGCGCAAGTCGTCCTTGTTTTTTTTAACTACGACGTCAGGCTTAGGGATGGCATCCGAAATGGTGGACACCAACAAGTTTAGCACAACTATTTTAACAATTAATAAATAAAAATATGTAATAAAACGATCAGTCTTTTACTTAACCCCGACTCTGATACGACTCCAAAAAGACAACTAAAAATAATCATTCCACGAAATCGAGTTGCGTGGACGAAGGTGTTTATTTGAGTGAAAATAGCAGTTGATTCGGATGACAATTAAGTTATGATTCAATAAAGATAGAACCTGTAGCAGCTAAGTGTACATGCGCTGCTATCTTTCAGACATCGTGCTCAATATTGCAACATGTTCGCTATTTATACGTTTATTATAGTACGTACAGTATAATACTGATTGAGTTCTAACGTATACCGAGTTTTAAATGACCAATGACATTATAACCCACGTAGGACAAAATGCTCCCTGTTATACTAAGCCGTGCTTCCTCTGTGATTGAGGGAAGAGCGTAGAATGCGGAGGGGACAATTTTAATGGTGGGGCTTTCTGGAGCACTACATCCTGAAATTAATACCATCTTCCATCACTTGGCACATTTTTTTAGGGGTATTATTAATAAGTTTATTCTACCAAAAATGTCCTCATAACTGTTTAAAATACTAAATTCAAAGCCTAGGTCCGTTCATTCCCAATATTATAAGGTATTATTTCCTTCACCTGATAGCACTTTCTATTTCGAATGAATAGCAAACCATTTGCACAGAAACCAGCATCCGGCCATTTGAGTGCCGATGCCAACGCCCAAGTTTCACATCAAGTCATTCATATATTGATATTCTTTCAGTCATCAACTTGAAAACTTAATTGCCGACATTATTTTAAAGCACTTTGTTCCACCCAAGAACAAGGTGCAAGAATACTATGAGCCGGTGTTTCCGTTCTATCGGTCGCAGAAGACTTTACCGAGACTAACTTACCTACGGTCAGTAGGCACGATATCGTATGCACCTGCCAATTTAAATTTAATTTCTGATGAAATTACAGCACCGCGCATCCTTCTCATGTCAGGTTAATTTTATTCAATGTTTACTACCTTGTCGCAGTAATGGACTGTGTAATTAACTTTATTGCACCACAACGGTGCGGTCTTGAGCGATAGACATGACCGTCGAGATTTTCCATAATGGAGCCCGACAAGGTACAAATGCGATTATGAATGAATGAATATGAATCGTGCTTTTATGCATCGGACTAGATTGCGGATTAAATCCCCAGGCTGGTGATTATTTATTTATTAAACGACAGTAATCTTATGAAGAGACGCAACAGAATTGTTATCTGCACCTGGGCAATAATTGTAATGACATTAAATGAAACGGCTGACGTGGATTACGCATCCACGGGTAATTTATTTTGAAAATATGCAAAAATAAAGGTGCTGTTCTTGAATGTGTGGCGCAGATTTTACTTAGAATATATTACTGACCTTATGGGTCAATGAGCTGCGTCGGCTTTAAATCTGTTTAAAAAAAATTAAAAAACGCATTCCCTTTACTCAAACACCTAAATAGTGTTCCTATGTGCTGCAGTTACAAGAAATTTTAAGTAATTATAAAGGCCTGGTAAGTGGAATGAATAGAGAGAAAGAGAAATAGGAGGGAGAAAGAAGTTGTGGGGGAGGGTAGACAAAACAAAAAAAAAGGTGTGGGGGGGGGGGGGGGGTAGTCGCGAAGCCAGCATGGGCGAGAGTTCTACTATCAACCCACTCCTGCTAAATCAAAGTTCCGATGACACAATTTCATAACTGCTACAAGGTCCGCCGATGACAGCTCGCAAAATACCCAAAGGGAGAGATAGACACAACCAGGATACCACAGCACAGAAATTAAACACACTGGGTTAACGTTCGAATGATTCTTTTATTGAAATTATAGTTTGCTGAGGTTCTTTTTATTTAAAACTGATCTTAGGGTATTTAATTAGCTTATGGGGAAACTGATTCTACTTTCACTGACGATGACACGGATGCGCAAAAATATAAGACGGTGTACACTACTGATGGTGATTATTCTTTAGGCACAAGAAAGAATTACTTTGGTATTAATCGCGCGCTCACTCGACTCGACTGGTGTAAATTCGCGTCCCGTGCGCACCCGGGTAGCGGGAGTGACGCGACCTGCTCGGTCGGTGGATGGTAAAAGACGATAAACGGCTCGTGCAGAGCCGATTCGCCCATAGGATGAGTTTTCCCGAAAGAGAAGGTGTTTCTCTCGTGGTGAAAACAAGGAAGAAAGACTTGGTAATGTATGTGTATGTGTGAGTGAAGATCACATTGCTTTTTTCATACACAAGGCTATGGGAATGAATCTGAAAACCAGAAAAGGAGTGATGTGCATTAATGAGATGTGAGTTCGGCTAAGCCGAATCTCATTGGGTGCTAAATGGGGTTTCTGTTCGTTCAATGCCACTAGTCATGAGAAACAGATCCAGAAATATGGGAAGGCAAAGAGATCGGGTAGATCATTGTCTAAGCTATACATTGCAGCTGTAACGATAGCCGCAATGGCCATGCACATGGTGCTAATTGATTCTAGCTTATTTACTGGGATTTTGTGTTTATTGCATCGCTGCCAGGGGTAAGTATACCATACCTATTTGCATTTGCTTATGCTGTAGGATTTAATTAGTGCCAAGAGACGCGAGATGCGTATATTTGTTTTGGTCCCTTGGGCGTAGGTCGCCAGCCAATGTGTTTGTATGGTGATTTATGATACACTTGGTGAGGACGAGAAATAGGCGACGCAATATTTATGTTCCCTGTTATGATGGTTACATTGTATGTAAACCAAATCATTTTGTTTTCAGGAATTCGTCTAGGGGGATTTGCTTGGCACCGAAGGTGCCGAATATGTTTAGGGATTCCTGATTAGTTAGGGAAGAATTCTTACAAGGAATTTGTATGCGAAGGGATGCATGAAAGGTAAGGATTCTTTACAGGGACTTTTAGATAAATAAATTGGATCTATTTGATGCGTGAAGCATTTCAGGTGCTAATGTGATTGCATTAGCGAACTTAAGGAAGTTGGGTAGCAGTTATGGGGGTTTTTCAGGTAAGTGGGCCGTGGGGTTTGGCGGAACCGTCACAGGGGTATAGAAAGAAAGGGAGAGATAGAGATGAAGAGAGGAAAAAAGACACAGATTCACATAGAGAGTGATAGAGGGAGAGAATGATATGGTGAGAGGCGGACTAGAAAGACAAGATGAAAGAACGATGACAAACACGAGGAAGAAGCCAACAGGAAGAGAGAAACGAAAGCCAAAGAATTTCAGAGGAACGAGAAAGTAGTAGCTTTAAGATGATTTCTTCAGCATTACCCCGCAAATATACCAGACTTGTTTTTATAATACAGACCTAGCCTTTAAAGGCAACGCACAATACATATGGAAATGGAGAATGGGTGGGGCGAAAAGTAGTGTAGAAATACATGGGTGTCACAATAAGAATTGTGTTTTTAAAATTAATTAAACTACAACATTTTTAAGCAAAAAGCGATTGTTTTTTAAGGGACCATGTGGCGGTTCAGCGCTCTTTCCTGAAAAAACCCCATAGCAACCTCCTATTTTCTCGAATGCAATTGCATTGGCATCTTAAATGCTTCACGCATCAAATAGATCCAATTCATATAACCTAAAGGTACCTGTAAGAGAATTCTTACCTGCATTCATTTATTTGAATTCAAAATTCGTCTTAAGAATTCTGTTCCAAACAACATATCCCTGAAAAGAAAACCTCGGTTCACATATCATGTAACCTTCACCAGGGATCATAAATATTGCGTCGTCTATTTTCCAACTTCGCCATGTGCACGATAAATTTCTTTACGTACACATTGGCCGGCGACCTTTTTCTCCCAGCAATAAAATTCTCTGACTCGCACAATGTGCAAGCCAAAGTAAATACGCATTCCACGTCTCTTGGCATCAATTGAATTCAAAGCATAAACAATGCAAACTTAGAATCCGTTTCCCACAAACGGATTTCCCTGCATATACAAATGCTAGCAATGGATTTGTTTCGTCCACCAACCCATTAGCACCTTTGCCAACGTCTATTCGTATAGTTACACAGGGGCATCATTCATCTAAGACTTTTATGATGCCCTCGTCTCATCTTTTCTTTTACCACATTTCGTCGCTGTATCGTCGTCTATTTATTTAGACGCGATGCACTCCATAGACGACGATCTTTTCGATCCTTTTGTCTTTACCGCCTGTCTGCTTCGTTTACCCATTGCCCTCGAGCACGTGTAAACCACACAGTTCTGAACGATCGCACACATACCACCATGACCATCATTACATGATCTGGTTTCCTATACCACCAAGAGAGACTTTACGTTTCTCTGGTGGTAGGTAAAAACGATATCCTTATTCAAGAGGATATCTACCACGACACCATAAACTCACCGGAATAAGCGAATCATCTCTGTACGAGATGGTTATCGCTGAGTCTTATTCCATCTGCTGACCACGCTGGTCACATCACTCCCGCTCCCTTACAGGGACGCGTCAATTTCGGAGTCGCGAAATTAAATCCGCAAGCTAGTAGATTGGTTCGAACCGTGTGAGTCGTCTGCGTGATTAATAGATTAAGTGACTAGTAAGGCGTGTAATATTATAATCAGTGACTATTCGTCATCAGTTTAAAGTAAATATGTAACGTTCCACCTAAAATTAACCTAATTAAAAATAATAAAAATAAAGATTATGCAGTGTTTTATTGTGCTTTGTGTTCACTGGACGTGGCATTATGAGGTCCTGTTGTGCTTTTCTTTTTGTGTCCGTCGGAACAATTGATATATGATGGAGAAGGAAGTGAACCAAGTTCCCATGCTGGTACATACTTCCTCCCCACAACCACACCTATTTGAATTTCTCTTTTCCATTTTCTCTTTAATGGCTCAAATTATGCAAAAGCACCCCACAAATGATATCAAATAACAATATCATTATCTCGGATGTTATTTTCAGTTCACTTTCACTTAGCCCCCTAGTTGCGGCTCGGGAGTGTAGTGGTGTATCCATATTTCATCCACAATTAGTAATCCGCGCAGAAACTCATCTGGGTCGTGACACATGCGCTCCGAAAGTTCCCAGCTGAGACCAACATTGATTTCATCGTCGAGGGCAGGTCAATAAGTTTTTAGAAAATAAGGACGATTTTCTATTATTTTCTAAGTTTAGCTGACCTAATAATGACGCCTACTGCTATGGGTACTGGTCTTCGGAGATTCGTGGTATTGTTTTGAGCAATTTGGTTTATATCCGCTCCTCAAGACAATCCAACGGGTTGCACCAATTTGCGGTCCATCTCCCGGCGGCGCGTATTCCTCGCATCAGAATTCGTTCTGTTACAGAATGAGAAAGCTGTGGAACTCTTCAGTTATCGTCTGTCCCTTTCTCTATAGTCAAAGAAGATAATGCCACGCCCATCCCAAAACACAGCAGCCATAACCTTCCCAGCTGATTTCATCATCTTTGCCTCTTCTGGAGCCCTTTAACAATCCACTGTTTTGACTGTTCTCTTGTTTCGGGAGTGTAGTGCTGTATCCATGTTTTATCTAGTTATTAATCTGCACAGAAACTCATCTGGGTTGCGACGCATGCGCTCCAAAAGTTCTCAGCTGAGAGCAAAAGTGATTTCATCGTCGAGGGCAAGTCAATAAGTCTTTAGAAAATAAAGAGGAATCTGTACAGAAACTCATCTGGGTTGCGATGCATGCACTCCAAAAGTTCTCAGCTGAGTGGGGGTACCGGCCAATTTTTGTCACTTTTCTGTGACTTGTCCCCTTGTACTTAATCTACTACAACCCTTGTAGTTAATCTAGCAAAAATTCTTAATCGATACACAAAGTACCCTAACAAAAGACTCTAAAGCCTATTTTCAATTCGTCAATTACAAGCAACGATCCGATGGCTACTTCGCTTATCTACAAACGGGAAACCCCAACTGACTCACTTACTATCACTAATCTCTTTGCCGCTCACTTCAAGCCATCCTTCACCACTGACTTTTTTGTCCCCGACTCTTCGTATTTCGATTATGTACCTCACTTCTGCCTCGGCTCACTTGTATCCCATTTCATTGATACGAACTCGATTGAAAAGAAATTACTCCAATCCAACGACAAATTCACACAGCACCCCAATGGTATATCCACCATTCTCCTTAAAAAGTGTTCATCTATTCTTTCAGTTCCCCTTTCAAAATGTTTTTACTTATCTCTCTCACCATTTGATCCGATCTCCGCAAGGTCAAACCAAGAATTCTACGCACGGTCCTATCGTTGCCCATTCGCGTCACATGCTCGGCCCAATCTTGGAGTTGAAATATTGTCCAAGTTGAGTATCTAGACCAGCAGTGAGATACTATATGTTTATACGGGAATTCGGCAACACTAAAATCTACCAAAAGGCCAACAGGTGGGGCGAAATATTTTCTTAAGGCTGAGTCCCAACGCCCAAATGTCTAGTGTGAGATATCACTAAGTCATCCTATTAAATTCTGTGATGTGCCGTGGTGTGAGTTCCTATTTACTATTTATTGGTCTGTTGGAGCCGGGAAATTAATGACGCCGACTCGACTCCGCCATCGTTCCCGTTGACCATCTGATCTGATCTCCTCGCGGCCGTCCTGTCAGTCTCTTTCCCGTTGGTCTACCGTCAAGAATTCTACGCACGGTCCTATCGTTGCCCATTCGTCTCTCTATGTTGACGACACAAAATTTTATTAGACTATCATGACACCACTTGGTTCTGCATTACTTCAAGCAGATCTTAACAACTTCTCGGTTTGGTGTCGCAAAAGTGCTTAGAGCTTAATATCGCTAAATGTCAGTATATACCGTTTTCATGAAAGGGCATATCTTCTCCTCCCCATACCTACTCTCTTCATATCCAAACTCTCACCATCGTCCAACCGATCCGCCACCATGGTATTTTATGTGATAAACAACAATTTTCCTTCACATATTGACGAGATGGTTCCTAGGGCCAATTAAGCCCTTGGGTTTGTAAAACAGTGGTCTAAAGAATTCTCCATCCTCTATGTTATCTGGTCCCTCTACATTTCATTTGTCCGCCCATTGCTCGAATATGCTAGTCAGGTATGGCCCCCTTATCATCAGACATATATTCGCAGAATCTTACGTAGATTAGGGTGGGAAAACGCGTCGCCCCCCCCCCCCCCCCCCCCCACACATCAACCGTCTCAAATTTAGTTAATTTGAAAAACTTGGAAAAACTTGGAAAAACGCAGAACGCGGCCCGATATTCTATTCATACACACAATTCTCTCCGTCTCTATCGATTGTTCCAATCTACTCAACTCAACTTTGCCCCCCCCCCTCCACTTCCGGCTCCAACGAACCCATCTCCAGAATGCTACGAAGTGTCAACTACAAGTCATCCGTCTTTGGCTTCAATATTAGCACCCTCACTCTTAAATACCGCCTTCTGAATGTCTTCCTCTAACTTATTTAATCGCCCGTCCTATCCCTCACTATCGTAGTTAAGTTATTAATTAAGTTAGTTCATAAGTTAGATATATCTTTCTTAAGCTTGCTCTAAGCCAATAAATGGGGTATAGCCCCACTAAAGTCAAAAAATTAAATTAAACATTCTACGTTCATTTAATTCCATTAAACCGGGGTACCTTATGCTTATCTGCATGCGTAAAATTGCCTTTCAAACTACACGGATGCGCACTTCGAGTTAATTTAAACGATGCTTGCAGTATAGAATGGGCTATTTAAATTTTCGCTATCAGGCAACCCTACAACGTTCACATCTGTTTTTTGGTCGACGTATATCAGTCGGCTTTGCAATCATCAGTTCAAGCGAATATCTGTCATACATGCTGTCAAGATGGACTGTTATTGTACAGTATTATATTCAAAAAGTTATCATGAGCAATGAAGATCAATTTTCTTGAATAGAACACTTATTTAATTTAGAGAGATCCCTCTCCATGACCAACCTAAGACCGTTTGGGTTGGAAGTTGTGCGAAAAATTATACTCACGACCACGACGCTGGAACAGCTGCATTCATCAATGGTAAGCATTATCGGGTTTTGATAACAGAATATTTATGCCCATGACTACCAAGCGCATAGCCAACATTTGATCTCAACAGAATGGCGCTACAGATAACATAGCCCGTCCGACGATCGCGTTATTTCGTGTTTTGTTACTCGATCGCCCAATTTCGAAGAAAAAAGATGATCATTTTACCGGTCTCCACGACCTTGACTTATCCGGTAAGCAGCAGACCTCGAAAGTGTTGAAACACAACATGCGACAGAAAATGGTTGCCATTCAACCCGAAATAATTTGAAAAGCACTAGAAAGAACTGCAAAACCAAGTGATTCTGGGTGATATCAAATCTGCATCTCATCAACTTAATGATGCTCTTCCACGGGGTTGAGTACCCTTTTCACTCTGCTCCATGTTTTAATAAATAATCTCTTGTTCATTACTCACAACCCAAACCACTCGTCTGCTGAAGGCAGTTCAGGGGTAAACAATGCCAAACAGCGTCTACATGCTAATGGTCAGTATAGGAAATAACTGGAATATGATTCCATCGCGGACTTAAACGATCGTGTTTTCGGGAAGTCAATAGCCAGCAATAGTGGAGTAAATTAATAGATTTTGGGGCTAGGGTGGGGCGATAAGCTTTGCCAAACTGTGTCTACATGTTAATTGCCAGTAAAGGAAAAAACGGGAATATGATTCCATCGCGGAAGCAAACGATCGCGTTTTTGGGAAGTCGATAGCAATAGTGGAGTAAATTACTTACGGGATGCTAAACCTTCCCCACATGCTAATTAGCAGTAAAGGAAACACCAGGAATTTGATTACATCGTGGGCTTACGATCATGTGTTCGAGAAGTCGATAGCTAGTATTGGTGGAGTAAATTAATTGTTTTTTGGGCGAGGGGATGCCACAGTACAGTTCCTTGCTCTTCTGTTTTTCAGCATACCCCTGAGTAGTTGTGGAATTTTCGCAGGACAAAATTCAGCCCAGTGCTCTTGCGTAGAAGCATTAGTGTGTCCGAAAAGGATACACTTATCATGAGAGAAGAACACACTTTTTCCAACAGCTAAATTCTGAGGCACAAAGCTTTGAAAATAGCAATTCAAAGCCAGTGGGTCCTACAGGATTCCGTTAATGCAAAGGTGATCCCACATAGTCGGTCCATTGTACGAGGATTGCCTTTTATATTTCGGGATTAGAGAACAAAAACAAATATTGATCATCGAAAAATACTTTATTGTTTTTCAAAATATTCCCCATGAAGATCTATACTCTTTTGCATGCGTTTGAACCAATTGTCGAAGCACTTTTGCCACTCTGATTGAGGTATCTCCAACACATGCATTCTGAATGCAGCAACCGCTTCTTCAGGTGTCGAAAAACGTTAACCTCTCAGTTTGTTTTTTACGTACGGGAATAAAAAGAAGTCAATCGGTGCCAAGTCAGGACTATACGGCGGATGACCCATCAAATCGATGTTTTGGGTGTTCAAAAATGCAGTTGTCGCAGCCGATGTGTGAGAGCTCGCATTGTCGTGGTGAAGAGTGATCCGTCTTCGGCGGTTGGTTTTCCTGATTTCTTGGAAGACAACTGGCAAACAAATGGTTGTGTACCACTCAGAATTGACTGTTCTGCGTTGTTCTAGTGGTACGGTTGCGACATGTCCAGTTTTTCCGAAAAAACAGGCGACCATTTGCTTGGAAGTGCTTGGTGCGCGAACAACTTTTGTTGGATTTGGCTCATCTTGAAACACCCAGACAGTCGACTGCTTTTTACTTTCGGGCTCATACGCGTAAATCCACGATTCATCACCTGTCACGATGTCATAGACTTGTTTCGAAGCACCGCGACCGTATTTTTTGAGCATTTCTTTCGACCAATTAACACGAGCCTTTTTTTGGGCGATTGACAAATTGTGTGGGATCCAACGCGAACAATTTTTTTTGACAGTCAAATGTTTATGCAATATTGAATGTATGCTGGTCCCACTAACGCCTAAGGTTGCCTCAATCTCACGATAGGTCACATGACGATCTTCCAATATCAGTTCGCGCACAGCATCAATGGTTTTCGGAACAACAACTGATTTTGGACGACCTTCACGAAATTCATCTTGGAGTGAACTACGACCACGATTGAATTCACCATACCATCGATAAACACTGGTCCTTGATGGAGCTTCATCGCCAAAAATTGAATTGAGTTCATCCATGCACTGTTGCTGAGTTAATCCACGCCGAAAGTTGTAAAAAATAATCGCAGGAAAATGTTGACGATTTAATTCCATTTTTGGGCCGAGATGAATCTTTTAAGTTACTGTAAACAACACAAATAGCGCTCGTATGTCAAAACGTTCTGAGTGCGTATAATCTCAAAAATGTCCAACTTTACGACCGGGCTGTCAATTGCCGGGTTGCAACACTAGGGTTGCCAAATCCCGAAACATAAGAGGCAACCCTCATATCAACGCCCTCAGCGTTTATTTTGTCCTACCAACCAACCAATAAAATACTTCTATGTATGAAGGACCATTTACCTTAGTATATCTAAAGATTTCCATAGAGTCCTGGGGAGAACTCATTAAAAAAAACCTTTAGATTTCCATACCGGACAAGACTGTCGGTTTTGTCACAAAAAAGAAGTAGAGAAGGGTAAGAGTATATAGTATATATAGTATATATATATATATATATATATATATATATAGTAATATGGAATTATCTTAAGAGATGCAAAAAATACTTCACTCCATCCAACCTGGGTATTTATATAGGCTATATTAGTCCCAACTGAAATTTCTACTCCATATTTCTTCCGGCGCACATAAAACAGCGCTGCATTGCATGTTAGGATGCAGGACTGAGCAATGAAGCATTGGAGACCCATATATAAGTTCTCTAATAACAGGGGCACGATTGCATTGTGCCTACCTGTTTTGTTTGGGTATTGCGGTCGTTGTTCAACTGACCGACATGAATACGTTGAACCTTTCCAAATATTTTTCCTGAATTCCTGTCAATCGGACAGTGTGCATTAGTGCACCTTCAAATTGAACTTCAAGCATATGAATAAACACCGATAACTGTTCTTCAGTCGAATTACACGTATGTTGAATAATTGTGACTTTTATCGTTATTACAATTCTCAGGCATATAAGACCACTGTTTATCGACAACTTCTTTCTTATCCACTCCTACTATTTCCGTACACACTCCTTTGGCTCAAAAACATTTTTATGCGTTTCATGTAAAAAAAAAAAGAAAAAAAAAAAAAAAACCACACTAAAATAAAAATGTTTGGGCGTTCACTTTCGTTATTCTTACTTAATTGTCTCTTAAGTTAATATCCATAACCGATGGACACCAAACTCCGTCATTATTTCTGTGAAACTCTGGCAGATTGGAGACCTTAAGGGGAGCCTTACATAGTTTATAACGTCACCTGTTTATTTTGTCAAATGCATAAGAAAAATGTGTCGTAGACTGACTGAATCTCTCAAAAAGATGGTGTACCGTAGGAGTTTCGAAAACCGAGGGCATTTTAGAAGTGTATGCCTTGACTTAATCGATGGGCGTCATTGAAGGACTACCGAACGGGGTAAACAAACCATTGAACATAAATAAAACCGAATTTAACAAACTTTCCCAAAAACTTCAATTACTGCATGATCAGCAGTCTAAAGTTCTAAGGGCAAGTTCACTTGCGACAATCAGCTTCGTTCATAGCCAAAATCCTAACCAAAACCAAAGTGAGTACAAAATCAAAGTTGTCAAGAAAAAACATTAGACCAAAATAATTCCATACAATCAGTCATACGATCTTCCTTTATCTAGTAATTTCCCTTTTACTTAGAAATCACTTTCCTTTCCTTCAGTCACGTTCACTTTCAAGCGAAAAAAAAAGAACTGTCAGACAATACAAAGGTAGAATGGAGCGAGGACGTGTCTTCCGGAGCAGATAGTAAAGTCGACGATCCAACAATAAAAGGTTTCAGGTATCCCGCCATTGAACTCGCCTAAATTCAATCTTCACCTAGAGTCTAGCTTGCTGTACAATCGGGGCAACCAACTTGGTTCTCAGTACTTTCTCCCGGTAACAATGATAACCAACCTACGTTGGCCCATGAGGAGGCGGATGGTGAAGTAACATGGAAACGCTTCTTCCACTTCCTTTTACGCCCTGCCGTATAAGAGAATATCGAATGCGATTAGATCTTGTCTGGGGGCCTCGGCGAAATGGAAATTAATTGTTATTCCGTTGGAGTCACGGACTTATGGAGAGGCAGTTGAGTGTTGTTCTTGCAATCGGACCACCACTGCAGAGGTTAAATGCATGGGGCACATTCAACAATCATTGAGTTTGGGTTCTCTACTAAATTGACGATGCACACGAGGGGACTGACTTTGACTACCTGGATCTTGCTGAGATGCGCGGGTGTACCCGCAACTAGCTTTGAAGGCTCACTGCACATTATGTTTGCTATGTCTGACCTCCTAGAGGCACAAGCAAACGTGTACAGCACTCTTGTATGTAATTTCTTTGATGTGTCTGCGCACACCTTTTAAACAAACAACCGATGCAAGACGAGTGCTTTGAACTTCAACAGTAACGAGCCAAGCAGAGAGTTGGAAGGCAGCTCTTTGCAAAAATTTCTTCGTCACACAAATTATATCTGCAAATGTTGAACTACAGGTAGATGTTAATTGGTAAATAATTTTAAGCTGACGTTTTTTCTTACAAAGCTTACGGTGCGGTTTCCGTGTAGAATATTTTAATGTATGAAGCATCCTGATGAAGACATCATAACGACGAATACCGATAGTAACACAATAGTCACAGCGGTTGATAATAATGTGATTTTAACCGCAAGACTTAATAGGCAGTGCTATTAGAATATAATTTACCTTGAAATTAATGTAAACAATAATAAATTTTTTGAAATTATGAGTAAACAACAATAAACTGCATGAAGTTATTATAAACAATAATAAAACGTTGCTGAAATTAGTAGTGCTGTCGCAGTTTTGTGCCGAAGTATGACTGCCCATAAAGTGTCGGGGAAAGAATGGAATCACCTATGTCGATTAAGTGTTCATACTTCACGGTTCTCTCTCCATAAATCCCAATATTATTCTACCAACCAAAGAGAAGGAACATCGATACCCCCTTTCCCTATCCACTTCCTCTCCTTCCGCTCGCACTGTGCTGTGACATTTAAGGGCACTCCAAAATACCCTTTGTGGGCGCGTTAGTGTTATTAACAAAAAAAAAAAAAAAAAAAAAAAAAAAAAAAAAAAAAAAAAAAAAAAAAAAAATATATATATATATATATATATATATATATATATATATATATATATATATATATATATGTATATATAACTGAAGTAATAAAGCCTATCTATCTTGGGTTTATAATAGCGCCGAAACAATCGGCTGGTTAGGCGTGAGATTGATAAAACCTTACCGTGATCTTTCAAAACCTCACTTTAATGTATAGACACTAAAGCCCCCGGCCTTAAATATACGCTTCCTGGGACTGGGTCTTCATCGCTTACGGTGCATTTTTCCGGTTGATATCATCATCACCATCATCATCATCATCATCATCATCATCATCATCATCATCATCATCATCATCATCGGCACTACAACCGGGATCCGGTCTTGGCCTTATTTAGCAACCCTCAAGGCTTGTTAAACTTCCATAATAATTTATTTTTACGGGCAAGGTTATTAGCCTTGCACCTTCGGGTTGATATATTTGAAATTAATTAGCATCAATTATTCGATTGCGGAAATCCCTACACTTCACAAGTAATAAAGTTAAATATAAAACCCTGTCGGTGCCAGATGTACAACCTCCTGGATAGCCCTGTCTCCTAAAAATTTCTAGTTTTCGATTAAAATCCCTTCACGGATATATATATAATATGAAGCTACAGCGTTTAGTAACGAGAGTGAAGAAGGTGTATTGAACACACGATGAGACAGGTGAGAAATAAGGCATGGAAGCATCAGTCTAACGGCCGCGTGTTTGAATTCGATCGTTATTTTCAAATATACTCAACTGATGTTGAATTGCTATGTTGTCGCTATGGAATACGGTTCTGATGCTCTGCTTATTCAAATTTTTTTTCAGTGGCTTCACTATTTGCTTGTATATTATGTGTGCATATGTTAGAAACGCCACAGTGCCACCGATAAAAGTACTTACCCGAGATTATTATTCGTATTGGAACACTTGAAATACAGACATTTGTTGTTGCCTACATATTTTTTTCAATCTTTGTGCTTACTAAAAATCCATTGTCCAAAAGACCCACCAAAGCAGTTGTTGGTGAAGAAGTCGAGTTTCCTGGTAATTATCATAGATGTCATACAATAAGCTTAAGTATTTGTAAACATAACGCCATCGAAATATTAGTCGATTTGTGTCTGCATCATAAAGTTATTCTCGATTAAACATGTCAGCCTGTGATCCAAATTCTCGTCATTTGCGGGAGGTTTTAATTTTAAATTTAATATGAAGAAATCTGCGGCTGAGGCTCATTGAATGCTCTCAAATACCTATGGTGAGGCTATAGCGTTTGAAATAATAGTGAAGAAGATCGTGTGATTCGAACTGACGCTATTACAGTTTGAATCACGAAAAAAATTGAACCTAAACGTTACACATCAGGCTACTGACCGTGTTTTTAGAATTTGATTTTAAAACTCGACTATACTCCACTGATGTGAAATATTTTTGTTATCGCTTGGTATACGGTTCTGATGTATTTTCTTGTTTCGATTTTTCGTTCGGTGTTCTTCACTATTTTTGCTTGTGAATTGTGTGTGTATCTGTTAGAATCGCCACAAGGCCGCTATTAGTGAAAGAACGTGCCGAGAGTGGTTTCAAGGCTTCAAGAACGGCGAATTTAACGTCGAAGACCAGCATGGCGGTGGAAGAGAGAAGGTTTTCAAAGATGCAGAATTGGAGGTATTACTTGATCAACACTCGTGTCAAACGCAACAAGAATTGGCAGGATCATTGGGAGTGACGCAACAAGCCATTTCAAAACGCCTGAAAGTCATGGGAATGATTCAGAAACAAGGAAATTGGGTGCCGTACGAGTTGAAGCCGAGAGATGTTGAACGGCGTTTGTGTGTTTGTGAACAGCTGCTTGCAAGGCAAAGGCGGAACGAATTTCTGCATCGCATTGTGACTGGGGACGAAAAATGGGTTCATTACGATAATCCCAAGCGCAGAAAATCATGGGGATATCGCGGCCATGTTTCCACGTCGACGGCCAAACCGAATATCCACGGTTCCAAGGTCATGCTCAGTATTTGGTGGGACCGGCTCGGCGTAGTGTATTATGAGTTGTTAAAACCGACTGAAACAATCACAGGCGATCGTTGTCGAACGCAATTAATGCGTTTGAGCCGAGCATTGAAAGACAAATGGCCGCAACACAACGAGAGACATGATGAAGCGATTTTACAGCATTACAATGCTCGACCCCATGTTGCGAAAGTGGTCAAGACATACTTGGAAACTTTGAAATGGGAAGTCCTACCCCACCCGCCGTATTCTCTAGACGTTGCTCCCTCGGACTATCACTTGTTTCGAACAATGGCACACGGCCTGGCTGACCAGCACTTCCGGCCTTATAAAGAAGTAAAAAATTAGATCGATTCAAAAGATGACCAGTTTTTTCAACGCGGGATTCGTATGCTGCCCGAAAGATGGGAGAAAGTAGTGGCCAGGGATGGACAATACTTTGAATCATAAATGTATAACCAGTTTTTTACAATAAAGCCTCGAATTTCGGAAAAACGGCGGAAGCAAAGTTGTACACCTATTTATATTATATAATTTATATATTTTTACGCCTAAGGATCGAAAAATGTTCAGGTTGCCAGAGAGTCGAGATATAATGGTCAAAGAAGACGGTCGTTTTCGTGAAATTTATAATCAATTCCGAATTGAAGTTTTGTGAGTATATTAGGAAGAGTGTTTGTGTGTAGATCACGCCGAGATCACTGACACTGACAGATGTCTGACACATGGCCTTGGTAGTGATTCCTACGTTAATGCTCTGTTATAAGTCGTAAAACCTGTACGAACAGCTGTTAATTTATTAAAATAGTTTGTTTCTAGTGGAATTTGTGGCTTTATTATTGATCTTAGTAGGGTATCCCCGTTCCACGTCGGCAAAATCTGATTTGTATAATATATTATTTGGCGATCCATCAAAATTTAATGCTAAACAAGTAAAGACCAAATAAAGTGTAAATAATTGAAAAATAGTTAACTCAGAGTCAATTAAATATCCAACAAATACTATGTATGTGGTATGTTATACAAATATAACAATTAGTAGAACTGTCTCCCAGTATTCATGCATGGATCCCAATCTAGGACTCTTAATACAGTGGCCCTGATCTGAAAAAAACGGCCGTCGATAGAACACCAACGACTGGACAAGGAGTTGTCACCAAAATGCGTCTGCACGTTATTGAAAACAAGGTTAAGAATGTTGTGGCGGTTCTACGAACCACACAACCCACTATAGGTTGAGATGCCCTTTCCGCCAAGGAACATACTCACCTTTATCTATTACACGTGCCCACAGACACGAGTCCCAAAAGTCCTTACTCCTACCTGAAACAAAAGGTAACATTACATACACCAACATTGAATGCAATACTAAAAATCAATCGAACTAAACGTTCAAAAGTCTCTAATATTGAATTCAACGCATCCATGCAAGGCATCCAATCCAACGCATCCAATTCGACGCGCCAATTCGACGCACCCAAGCTAACGCACCCATTCAAGGCATCAATGCATTGCACCCTTTAAACGCGTTCTTGGGTAAACAAACCGAACAACGAATATCTCCGCTGGTAGCTAATAGCAATTAGCACCTAAATTCTTAGCATGACCCAAAACCTAAAAGGCACACTTTTTTTTTTTTTTACATATTTTTAAAGTAGAAGAGTAAAAACTAAATAAACAATTAAATACATAAAATAGATTTTGTAATGTCGTTTTCCAAAAGATACTAATAGGACAAGCTATTAGATAATAATTTAAATTGGATCGCAAGTTGGCTTAATAATAAGTACTGCGGAACCAGATGGTACTATATTACTGAACGGTCCCACATACTTTATTTTGAAATTCTGTCTAATAAAGTTTTTATGAAATGTAATGAAAAAATATGGAATAGTGTATTATTCTTTTACGCACACTTACACGTTCCATATTTGTCTAGCTTCTCAAGGATATCTTTATAAATGAACCTATTTTTAAACAGACCTCCAAGCCTATAACAGGTCTGAACTTTTTAATAAAACCCGACAAATTTGTTGTTAATTTTTGATTCATGGCGGCAAATTGCAATAGTACATTACTTCCCCTTCTCACATAAAACTCAATTGTTTGCCTTTACCTTTGTTCTACAAAGTGACAAGCTCAGAAGAGTAGAACATTTTTGTGGTGGCAGTTTAAAATATACGAAGTTTCACCCGAACACAAATTGATATATCTATTATCTATGAATAGAATTTTTGCGCAGGTGCTACATTTTACATTTACTCCATGTTTGAAATATGTTGGTTCTATTTATCAATTCAAATTTGATGTGAAAAGACTAATTGACATGTATTGTGGTTATTTTTCGTGGATACCGACCATGATCACGTCTCATGAATATAACAGGTTATATAAATGTTCTGCGAAATACTGAACTTCAAGTTGTATAAAACCAGAATAATTGTGGTCTCTAAATGATTTTGACATGTTAGCGACGGTTCATCACACCTACGTTGACCGGTGTTTTATAACATCGTGTCAGTATTGTGATAAACTGGAATAATGAAATAAATTGTCAAATATCTTGCTGGTGGCCATTCATAGTGAATTCAGGTTATATATTAACTTCCTTGCAGACAACTGTCAAAAACAAGCCAACGAAATAATTTCATCAGCGATCTTGCAAATGAAATCCACCCACTGAAGAACTTTGTGAATAAATATATAATTAAATTTATTTTTTAAAACAGTCTAATAAATCTGCGTTCACATCCGGTAATGAATACTAGAAAAAAAAACTTGATAGACAATTCGAAATAATAAAACGTGCAAAAAATGAATTTTAATTATTTTAGAAAGACCTCCACTCCAATCTTTACTCGATGTTCTTTTGTAAATCACACGCGTTAAAGGACAACTGACGGTTATCTTTGGTCACGAAATGTCCTTTACACAAATGAGTCCACAAAGAGGATTTACGGCTTTTATTTAGTGGGGCTACCATCCCATTAAGAGCTTCTTACGAACTAAGTTCAACATCAAAATTTCCTTTCGCGTGCACATTTATGTAAAAACTATTGAACTCGACGATTAGTGTATTTTGCACTACAATCTTAAGAAATGAATTGTTTCGAAATGGAAAATAAAACGATTTCTTGTATGCCCTACAACGGCTGATCAATTATAATACGTGCAGAGGGCATAGTGGTATGTCATCCTCTTGATCCTCTTCCGTAAAAATTAATCCCTCTTGATGCAAACATGTGAACAACAATTTACTTGACCGCCAACGGTACTATAACCGCATTATGAAGAACGATATTTAAAATAACGTAACACAGGAACTAGTCGAACACGAAATATATACGAGGGCACGTCAATAAGTTTTTAGAAAAAGAGGACGATTTTCTTTTATTTTCCCATTTAGCTGACCTAATAATGTCCCTTTTCCAAATAGTCAATCACGTGCATCCCAAAACACAATAGCCATTTCATTTTCAGCTGATTTCGCCGTCTTTGCCTTCGTTGCAGCCCTTGCTCCTTTAACAATCCACTGTTTTGACTGTTTTTTCGTCTCGAGAGTGTAGTGATGTATCTATGTTTCATCTACAGTGGCTAATCTGCGCAGAAACTCATCTGGGTTGGGACGCAGGCAGCACGCATCACGCGTTCTTCACACTTCAAGCTCGTTTTTCTACTCCCTCACTGTATCTTCCCTAAATTATTTACAACGGCTGATCATTTTCGTAAAGCCAATTTCAGACAAAAACTCCCATCTGAACCTCATTTGACTTTGACAATCACATAAAGGAGTGTGCTAAATTGCATAAGGCTATACATAACGCTTTCGCAAAAAATAATATCTTATTCCATTTTTCTGTATTAGCTACATAAAATGCGAAATAGGAGAAATACATTTTGCACTAAATATTAATTTGGAGAAAAAAAAATTATTTATTTTTAGTTTTATTTCAAGAATTTATTTAGCTTGATTCATTAAACGTGTGTTCTCGTGAGTTAATTAAAGGTAAATCGATCAAACTATAACTTCTAGGGCCAATATATATTTTCTATAATTTCTATGGCAATGAAATAACAGAACCCAAAGCGAAAACCCCACTGTGACACAGTTTCCATTAAATGCTGTGACAGGAAACGTGCCCTGTGCGGAAAAAACGGCATCACCCACGGCTAAACATTGCTGCACAGAGGCCATTAGTAAGAGGGTGGACTGAAAATTTTCCGACCTAACAAAGATACAAGACATTTTTTCTTAAAATGTTTTTATTTTTCTACATAGTCTCCTTGTCTCCCGCTTGGTAGAAACCTTGACGTGGTGCGGGGGCTTAAACTACAATGAATCACTCAGGTTATGCTGACATATGCATATGCTTCCAGTAGGGCCACCCATGTCAGACAGGCTAGCGAGGAGTAACACACAAAGATCTACCACCCCTAATCCAGGGTGTTACGCGTCACCATGCCCATTGGATGGTTTGCAGCCAGGGGTATACCGGCTGTATTATATCAGAGCAGTAAGTAGACCTTATCATATTTAAGGGGGGCTCTGATATGGCGGACTATTTGAAACCCCAAGACTATTCCCACGAAACGAATAATCAATATACAAAAAACCATCTCACGAAAATCCCGGTAGGCGTAGGTGTGATGAGCCGACACTACTATAAGGGAACAAATCATCAAGAAAACACCCACTCGGCAAAAAGAAGATGTAGGGAAAAACGGAAAAAGTGGGATGTACGCGTCGGCACGTGGAATGTTCGAACGTTATATAAACCAGGCGCGATACAGACGGTCGTAGAAAACGCGAAACAATATAAAATGGACATCGTCGTGCTTCAAGAAGTCCGACTCCCACATCAAGTAATCGAAACCAACGGGTTTGCATTGGCGTGTGGAGGTACCGATACACAGTACCTCGGAACCGGCTTCATCATAAGCAAGAAGATTACGCCCCATGTAAAATTTGTGCAATTTATTAATGACTGAAATTCGGTGCTAAAAATACACGGACCATGATACAATTATGTATTTATAAACGTTCTGTTGGAGGAATCTGCGGACGAAGAAACGACGGACACGTTCTGGGAGACCCTAGAGGAAGTATTTGATGGGATCTCATCATTCGATGTTAAAATCCTCCTCGGGGACTGGAAAGGAAGACATCTTCCAACCAACTATAGGTAAAGAAAGCCTACCAAATAGACCACTTCCTCATAGACAAAAGACACCACTCGAATATCCTTGACGTAAGATCATATAGTTGGCGCAAGGCTAATAACCCTGCCCGAAAAAATAAATTATTATGGACAATTTAACAAGTCTCGGATATGGACCGGATACCGGTGGAAAGACTTGCTAAATAAGGCCAAGACTGGATCCTGGTTGTAGTGCCGATGATGATGATGATAATGATGAAGATCATATAGAGGAGCAGATTGCAACTACGATCATCTTTTAGTGATGGGGAAAATTAGAAGTCGGCTCGCAGCAAACCCACGCGGGCAGTCACGGGAGACGAGCAAAAAGTTCGACATTGATAAACTAAAAGACCTGCGCGAAAGGGCTCAATATCAAGAGTAACTAACGAATAGAGTATCCTAGAGAATGGGAGTAGTGAGGAATAGAAAACCAATGATGTGGACACTAAACGGGAATCGATCAGAGACACAATCAAACAAACAGCCAGATCTGATCTGATAGTGAAAAGCGCGATGTTCAAGCACAAGCAAATCCATAAAACCACATGGATATCACCCGACGGGGTAACGCGTAACCAAATAGGCCACTTCCTCATAGACAAAAGACACCACTCGAATATCCTTGACGTAAGATCATATAGAGGAGCAGATTGCGACTCCGATCATCATCTAGTGATGGGCAAAATCTAGAGTCGGCTCGCAGCAAACCCACATGGACAGTCACAGGAGACGAGCAAAAGGTTCGACATTGATAAACTAAAAAACCTGCGCAAAAGGACTGGATATCAAGACGAACTAACGAATAGATTTAGCATCCTAGAGAATGCGAGCAGTGAGGAAAAGGAAGCCAATAGTGTGGACACTAAATGGACATCGATCAGAGACACAATCAAACAAACAGCCCAAAAGGTATTAGGATTTAAGAAAACAAATAAGTCAAAGCCTTGGTTTAACGATAAGTGCACGGCAAAGATCGAACAACGTAAACGCTTCAGAGTGATCCACTTAGAAGGATATGATGAAGTCAACGCAGAAAGATACGCGACAATTGGGAAAGAGACAACGAAACTTTTCAAACGCAAAAAACGAGAATGGGAGAATACTCGGATCGAAAAAATCCTAGAAAATGCCAGAGCAAAGAACATCAGAGGTATGTGTGCCGGCATAAATTCTATTAGAAAGGGCTACCGAGGGAGCGCCAAAATAATCCGAGGCACAAACGGTGTCTGGTGACAGAAACAAACAATATCCTGACAAGATGGAAGCAGTACTTTGAAAACCTGCTCAATGTGCGCACCCATCAACCACAAATAAACGCACCAGGTGTACATACAGCCAAGCCCCAGATCCCTCTTTCGACGAAGTTGTAGACGCAATAAACCGATTGAAAAACAGCAAGGCTACCGACAGAGCTTGTGAAGCATGGAGGAGAGGCAACAGTTCGATCACCCACTCATTAAAACAATATGGGATAAGGAATTCTTCCCCGAAGAATGGAAAACCTCAATTGTCGTCCTCGTTTTCAAAAAAGGTGACAGATCTGACTGCGAAAATTACAGAGGAATATCATTGTTCCCAACCGCATACAAAATACTAACAAATGTCATACTGGCAAGAATCACACCGTACGCAGAAGAAATATTGGGAGACTACCAATGCGGATTCTGTAGGAACCGCTCAACAAGCGACCAAATGTTCACAATAAGGTAACTACTGGAAAAGAAGTGGGAATAGGGAGAGACGGTTCACCAACTGTTCGTTGATTTCAAAAAAGGCTACGACTCAGTCACATGGCAAAGACTCCATATTGTGTTTGAGCTGGGAATGCCGAAAAATATGCCGCCCTCATTCAAATCTGCATGAACAACAGCAATGGGGAAGTTAAAAAAGAAAACTACCTCTCAGAAACATTTGAAATCCGGGACGGACTAAAACAGGGGATGGCCTCTCACCGTGCCTTTCTAAGCTTGTGCTCGAGTATGTCATCAGAAAGGTACAAGACGACAACATGGCCGGATCATCCCTGAACGGGGTGACTCAAGTGCTTGCATATGCGGATGATATCGCTGTTCTGGGCGATAATTTAGAAACTGTAAGTAAAAACCGTGAAATCATCATGCAAGCGGCAGAAGAAGTGGGCCTAGAAATAAATGAAGACAAAACAAAATACATGATTACGGAGAGAGTAGGTGGACCTCAGAGAACACACATAAACATCAGGGGGAAGATATTTGAAAATGTCAAAGAATTTAAATATCTGGGGACGATACTGACGGCCGGTAACGACATGTTGAAGGAAATTAACAAAAGATTACACTCCGGCAACCCTAGTTGGCATGCAGTCAGGAAACTGCTGAAATCCAAACCGCTATCACGTAATGTAAAGCTCCGTGTCTATAGAACCATAATCATGCCGATTGTTCTATACGAATGCGAAACATGGGCTCTCACAAAACGGGAAGAAAACAAATTTCGCATATTCGAGAATAAAGTTCTAAGGATATCTTTGGTGGCAAATATGGCGAGGAGGCAGGTCAATGGAGGAAACACCACAACCACGAATGGGAAGAGCTATACCGCAAACCTACAATAGTGAGAGTAATCAAATCCCGAAGATTAAGATAGGCCGGATATGTGGGGAGAATGGGAAACGATAGCACCGTGCGTAGAATTCTTGACGGTAAGCCAAGGGGAAAGATACCAGTAGGACGGCCGCGACGGGGATGGCAGGACAATGTAAGGTTTGATCTTGATCAGATGGTCAACCATGGAAGGAGAGTGCACAGGACAGGGAACGATGGCGCAGTCGATTCAGTGAGCTCGTGAACTTTCGGGTTCCTATAGGCCAATAAATAGTAATAATAAAAGAACTTTATAAAGGGTGGTTAAAGTTTAAGGGCCGATGTTGAATGTGAACCACAGCTAAACGTCAACGTTTTTTCTGCATTTCATTTGACATTTCTCAATTTCAGACTAACTCAATTTGAACCATGGAAAGATACATAATCGAGCAATGCGTTAAAGTTATTCAGGCTTATTATGAAAATGGGCGTTCAAATCAAAATGCATATCGTGCACTTCGTGATTTTTTCGGTCCATTTAATCGTCCAAATGTGCGTACAATCGGAAAAATCGTGCAAAAATTTGAGCAAACCGGGTCTGTAGGAGATGTGAAAACACCAGTGCATGATCGTACAGCTCGTACTGCAGAAAATATTGCTGCTGTTCCCGATAGTGTGGCTGAAGAGCCGTCCACCTCAACTCGTCGTCGTGCCCAACTATTGCACCTCTCACGCTCGTCGTTGATGAACATTATGCATAAAGACTTGCATTTACACGCTTACAAGGTGCAATTGACTCAAGAACTAAAGCCTCTTGACCATTTCAAGCGTCGTCAATGGTCAGAATGGTGGCAAGAAATGGCAACAGCGGATGATCAATTTTCGAGGAAAATCATCTTCAGTGATGAGGCACATTTTCACCTCAGTGGATTCGTCAATAAGCAGAATTGCCGTATTTGGGCGAATGATAATCCAAGAGTGATTGTCGAAAAACCAATGCACTCACAAAGAGTACCTGTTTGGTGCGGTTTATGGGCTAGCGGCATTATCGGGCCGTATTTTTTCCAAAATGAGGCCGGTCAGGCAGTTACTGTGAATGGTGTTCGCTATCGTGAGATGATAACGAACTCTTTATGGCCCGAATTGGAAGATATATATGGGGACGATATGTGGTTTCAACAGGACGGTGCCACTTGCCACACAGCTACCGAAACAATGGCTGTTTTGCGCGACAAATTCAATGGCCGTGTTATCTCACGTGGTGGCGATGTCAATTGGCCGCCAAGATCATGTGATTTGACATCGTTGGACTTCTTTCTTTGGGGTTATTTGAAAGAAAAGGTGTACGTCGATAAGCCAGCAACAATTCAAGAGGTAAAGTATGAGATAATTCGACACATTAACGGCATAGAACCTCAATTATGCCTTAGCGTCATCGAAAATTTGGACCATCGGATGGAGGTGTGACGCCAACGTCGCGGCGGCCATTTGGCCGATATTTTGTTCCATACATAATTGAACCATACCAATATTATCATAATAAAAAGAAATGACAATAATTTCCTAAATAATTTGTGTTTATTTCAAAATCAACATCGGCCCTTAAAATTTAACTACCCTTTATATAACGTCTATGCAAACCTTATTAAAAATTTGAAATCGTTTTATGAGTTTGTTAACTTTAAGGGGAAAAAGGTAGTTTCCCTTTCAGCCTTCTCTTTCACAACCAAACAACGAATGATTCATCAATCATTGCCAATTTTTTTGGTAATTATGTTAAACAGTCCTTCGTACAAGAAACTCTAGAGTGTGATTCCTTATATTTCTCCTACTCTGTTCACTGCAATGCCTTCTCGAACTCAAAAATAAATATAGGTCCGCACGGCATCTCTGTTTTTTATTTAACAAATGTTCATTTGTTATATTAGTATCCTTTTAAAACAATCCCTTTTTTAGCCAATGGGTGAAAAAAATCTTTTACATATGTACACAAAAGGTTGCGAAAACCAAGTTCGACACTATCGACTCATAGCTAAACTCTGTCATGTAATTTATGTTGAGGACTCCATGTCGTGAAAGTGATTCAGCAACAAATTTACTCTGAATTCTTGTAAAGTCACGAATTGCAGAATTTGAAATTTGCATTACGAGGTTTTGA
This sequence comes from Microdon myrmicae, assembly GCA_963931805.1. NCBI lineage: Eukaryota > Metazoa > Arthropoda > Insecta > Diptera > Syrphidae > Microdon > Microdon myrmicae. The sequence goes on from OZ007502.1 coordinate 37,272,976, forward strand.
CCCAGAGCAGAGCATAGTGCTCGGTTTTTCTCTCTACATTTCTACCCTTCATTGCATAAACACTTTTTCTGATCAAAGCTATGGAAAAACTGATACGAACATGCTTGGGAACTATATTGAACCATGGAACTATCTCCAATACTTGGGATTTGAAAGTTCTTTGTACAAAAATAAATGTTTTCATGACCAATGCGCATCTTTGCTTATTTCTCATGCCTTCCTTCCGCTTGACATGACATTCACAGCATCAAAAATATTATTTTGTGAGAGGTAATTACCTAGTCAATACCGTCAAGGAGAAGAACACGAAAGATCGAACAGAAATACAGCAAGTATTTAAAGACCATAATGACAGACGAATGTGCTCCTAAACAAAACTAAAAAAACAGTCAAAACTATTTCACCAGCTACATCCAAAGTCACTAAATTTTCCTTATCCAATCTCCCTGACAAATTCTTTCATTGGAACCTTAAGAAAACCCACAACCTTCGGTAAAGTAAAGGCGCACACACATAAGTGCTGACCTTTCGAAAAAAAATGCAAGGTAGACCGAAGAAAAAAACCAATATCAACAGCTGAATCTGCTAAATTTACGACTAAAGGTCATAAGCTCTGCTAAACTCAAATTTTTTCTTCAAATAACAATGACATGTGCCTTGTAACTCTTAGCACTTGGTTGAGTTAAAAGTATCTTGCAGTGTGTTTACTTTCAGAACGTTTTAGAAATGGTTCTGTTACAAGTAACCTCATCACGTAATTTTCTGTAGAACGTGTTTCCAACTATGTGGATGAATCTATTTAGAATATAGCCTTTAGAGTACAGTCCGGCACCAAACATTGAGTCCGTGCCTCCAAGGTATAGATAAACACTTCTTTGGTACGATTTGAGTGTTTGTTCATTTAAATTCAAGGAGTGTAATCCACAAGAGTACAACGAACTCGGTGCAAAACAAACATCAAAGCAGAGATTGTTTACCTGCGTCAATGCGACAGTTTCTGAGAAATCGACTCCGATGCATGATAAGTTGCAGTCAGGGTATAAAGGTATCCATGAAGGCAAAGAAGTAAATCACATTCGAACGTGGTATGGAACCATCGCACAATGGATCCCTAGCAAACACTGTCATTTCCTTTCGCTTGAACAAGTATCGTAGATGAGCAAGTCAGTCGGTGATTTGCAAGACGTCTGTATGTAGTATAAGACTTGAGGGGGTTAAAATGAGCCTAACTTGTGCGTTTTATTATTTTATGTCAACTTTTGTTGACGAATACGGTGCCCCAAGGTATGACAGAGCAAAAAAAACAACTTTGCCTAGGTGAATCACATTGGTTTGAGGTATAGATTCCAAGCAGCGACTCTCACATGACTTCTACACGTCCAAGCAGACAATGTAAAGGAATATAAAACGCCCATATGAAGGTTCAACCTTGGCTGTGTTTAGCAAGCAAACCCGATCATGCGAAGATCACTTTTTTCCCCGAACTAATATAAAGGAATTTAGTAACAAGAGAGTTCCTAAACTCTTTTAAACATCTCTTGAACATTATCTATGTGAGAGCAAAAAGTTAACTCTCTGCCACAGGGGAGTCACCTAGTCGCCTTAATTGTACATAAGCTGGATGCAATTTATAGGAAGATTCTTACGATAATTAGATCTAAAAAAAGGTTATTTTTCTTTTATCATCATCATCATCATCGGCACTACAACCGGGATCCGGTCTTGGCCTTATTTAGCAAGCCTCTCCACTGGTATCTGGTCCATATCTGAGACTTGTTAAATTGTCCATAATAATTTGTTTTGCCGGGCAAGGTCATTAGACTTGGCCCAATTTTTCTTTTATGGGAACATAAAAACAACAAAGAAAACATTTTTTTTAATATACGAGGGCAAATCAATAAGTCCTTAGAACATTCACGGGATGGTGCTCGTAGTATCGGTAATGGTCTGTTTTCAGTAAGCATCATTCCTCAATGGGTATCTGTCAAATACAATATATAAATAGCTTGTAGGTATCTGATAAATTGTGTATGAAAAATTATTTGAGAAATGGTTGATGCAATTGGTGGGTGGTCTCTTCCAAGGTTCTCTTGAACGCATGATTAGTAACTGTAGATGAAACATGGATACACCACCACACTCCCAAGAGGAAAGAACAGTCGCGAACGGGCTCCAAAGAAGGCAAAAATGGTGAAATCAGCTGGAAAAGTTATGCCTATTGTGTTTTGGGATGCACGTGGTATTATCTTCATTAACTATTTGGAAAAGGGACAGACGACAACGGGCACCAAAGAAGGCAAAAATGGTGAAATCAGCTGGAAAGGTTATGCCTACTGTGTTTTGGGATGCACGTGGTATTATCTTCATTAACTATTTAGAAAAGGGACAGACGACAACTGGACAGTGTTATGAGTCATTATTAGGTCAGGTAATTAGGCTCCTCCATAGTATAGTGGTTAGTATACCCGCCTGTCAAGCGGGAGACCGGGGTTCGATTCCCCGTCGGGGAGCCTCTGGCCCAAGACTAATGACCTTGCCCGGAAAAAACAAATCATTATGGAAAATTTAACAAGCCTCAAGACTTGCTAAATAAAGCCAAGACCGGTTCCCGGTTGCAGTGCCGATGATGATGATGATAAATTGGCGCAAGGCTGATAACCTTGCCCGGAAAAACAAATTATTATGAACAATTTAACAAGTCTCGGAAAAGGACTGGATACCGGTGGAGAAACTTGCTAAATAAGGCCAAGACCAGATCCCGGTTGTAGTGCCGATGGTGATGATGATGATGATTATGTCAGGTAAATGAGTAAATAAAAAAAAACCGTACCTTTTACTAAGGACTTATTGACCTTGTGGGGGTTCTTTTAGCCATTCCCAAAGAACCACCCAGTCCCTTTTAATTAACCGTCTCCCACTTACCACGCAAGTCATTATACTTACCTGCAAATGAGCATAAGCCACTCTGCATCACCTTCCACCTGAAAACATAAGCCCACGGCAAGATTACCATCTTACCGTGGCACCAAACTTTCACCCCGGTGCATGCTTGCATCCAACGCATCATGTTTCCGAAATCTAATCCGGTTACCTCTTCATGTAACCGACATTAATTCCTGAACATGTCAATGCGCATTGCTGCGAAGCACTTTCTCACACACGTGCATGACATGTCCAACCTCGCCTTATCGGCTGGACCATCGGTCGATCGTCCAAACAACAATCCGTTCGCCCAGAAGACACGTCGACCAACGTACTTGTTGACACAACTACAGCCGATAGTTTCCCTACCATTCGGTAATTAAATATTGCCCCCATATCTTTAGGTTCGGCTTATATGCGCTCCACAAGACAATCCGACGGACCACACCCATTTGTGGTTCATCTCCCGACGGCGCGATCATCCCTGCAACAAACCTCGTTCCGTTACAGGGCGGGAAGCTGTGGAACTCCCTTCCCACGCGAGTGTTCCCGGAGCGTTACAACCTGCAACTGTTCAAAAAGAACTGCAACAGTTATTTGATGGCATCTCGGGGCGCCCACTCGGCGCTGTAGGTTCGCTTCTCCCGAGAGAAGTCTAATAAAAAAAAAAAATAAGAAAAAAGCTGCAACCAATTTCCCATTATCGGCTATCAACCGATCATGGGATTTGGGCATGAATATGATCGTTGTTTAGGCAATCATACCCACGTTCATGCTCTATGATGACCCTTCTGGAAATCAAAGTAAACACACAGTACCGCACTGTGTTTGTTTTGCTTACCAACGCTGATCCATGGTTCCCATGGGTGGCAAATTCCTCACCACCATATCCATGTACCAGCATATTAACCCAAATAAGATAGCCATCCAGCCTGACCCTTTGCCACCGTAAATGAAAAACATATTTTTAGCTTAAAATTCGGACTTTGTGATTTACTTTCTGGAATTTTTTATCAGTCCTTAATCGGCATAGAAATTCTATTGTGATGCCACAGCAAGTGAACTGATTTGACTTGTGCACGAATATTGCCTGTGGAGAAAAGTTGGAGTCGTGTTACGACAACCACAGAAAATCTACAGACAGAGGATTTCTAATAATTCGCCAGACATTACAAGTTTCTACAAAAGTGAAAAATAAACAATTGACACGTAACGCCGCCCATCCGTTTGGATACCGCTTACCCACGGGAAGCTAAAGACGACACTACATTTCGGATTGTAGAAAGCAAATACAACCCACTCACAGGACCCCATTTATTTATGACAGAATGTCGGTACTAAAAATACAGGGCCCATGGTACGATTATGATATTCTCCAATATCCTACAAGATCGGACAACCCCATACGCTAAAGCCATCATTGGTCAATATCAGTGTGGCTTCATCCCAGGCAAATCAGCGATTGATCAGATATTCACCCTTAAGCAGGCGATGGGAATATGCCTGGAATTTAAGATTCAATTATATCATATATTTATAGACTTTAAGGCCACCTATGACAGCATAGCCAGGGTAGAACTATATAATGCCATGAGAGAATTCGGCATTCCAAACAAATTGATACGTCTTTGTAGGTTGACTATGACCAACGTAACTAATCAATTAAAAATAGCGGGATTGCTGTCCAAACCAATAAACATCTTTAATGGACTCCGACAAGGGGACGGTCTGGCCAGTCTCCTCTTCAACCTGGCGTTGGAGAAAGCAATCCGTGACTCTGGCGTCACAACTAGAGGGACTATTATCACCAAGTCCAGCCAGATACTTGCCTACACAGATGACATCGACATCGTCGGTAGAATCCTTCACCCAGATCGAGCAGGTGGCACAAAAACTGGGACTGCACATTAATGAGGGAGAAACTAAGTACAGGGTCGCAACTTCTGCGAAGAGAAGACCTAACGTTAGTCAAACTATCAGGATAATGGAGCACAATTTTAAAGTAGTGCAATCCTTTAACTACCTTGGGTCAATAGTATCAGCCGATAACAATATGGAAGAAGAAATACACAAACGGCTGATCAAATCCAACAAAGCCTACTATGGTCTATCAAGGCTCTTTAAATCCCGAAATTTATCCAGAACATCCAAGCTACTACTGTACAAGACCATGGTCTTACCAGGACTCATGTACGGATCCGAGACCTGGGCGCTCAATAGGCACTCTGAACTCTTAGCCGCGTTCGAGAGGAAGATCTTAAGGAGAATTGTTGGCCCCCTATGTGAGGGAGGACGATTCCGGAGACGCTACAACCATGAGTTGTACGCAATCTACCTTGAAGCTAATGTTGTAAGAAAAATCAAGCTCGGTAGACTCCGATGGCGGGACACCTAGCTCGAATGAGCGAAGAAAGTAAAGTCCTTTGTGGCAGGAGACAGCGCGACAGACCTTGTCTACGATGGAGGGATGGCGTGGACCAGGACACCCAGAGCTTGGGAGTGCCAAACTGGATGAAATCGGCTCGAAATCGGGAGCGGTGGAGAGATTTGTTAAATAAAGCCAAGACCGGATCGCGGTTGTAGTGGCGATGATGATGATGATGATGATGATGATGTGGTGGTACAATTATGTATTTATAAACGTACGCGCCACAAAAGAATCTACCGACGAAGAAACACTAGGACACATTTTGCGAGACCCTAGAAGAAGTATTTGATGGGATCTCATAATTCGATGTTAAAATTCTCCTCGGGGACCTTAATGCAAAATTGGAAAGGAAGATATCTTCCAATCAACTACAGGTAAAGGAAGCATACACGACGTTTCAAATGATAATGGAATTCGAATTATTACGGTCGCAGAGTCAAAAGATCGGGTAATGAAAAGTACGATGTTCAAACACAAGCAGATTCATGGATATCACCCGACGGCGTAACGCGTAACCAAATAGACCACCTCCTCATAGGATAGATCATATAGGAAAGCAGATTGCGACTCAAATCATCTCTTAGTGATGGGCAAAATCAGGAGTCGGCTCGCAGCAAACCCACATGGGCAGCCACGGGAGACGAGCAAGAAGTTCGACATTGATAAACTAAAAGACCTGCGCAAAAGGGCTGAACATCAACGAAATAACGAATAGATTTAGCATACTAGAGAATGGGAGTAGTGAGGAAGAGGAAACCAATAATGTGGACACCAAATGGGCATCGATCAGAGACACAATCAAACAAACAGCCGAAAAGGTATTCGGATTTAAGAAAACAACTAAGTCCAAACTTTGGTTTGACCATGAGTGTAGGGCGAAGATCGGAGAACGTAAACGCCTCAGAGTGATTCACTTAGGACGATACGATGAAGCCAACGCAGAAAAATACGCGACAATTGGGAAAGAGAAAATGAGACTTTTCAAACGCAAAAAACGAGAATGGGAGAAGACTCGGATTGAAAAAATCCTAAAAAATGTCAGAGCAAAGAACATCAGATGTATGTAAGCCGGGATCAACTAGCTTCCAAGCCACACCAAGAGCCAAAATAATTCGAGACGCAAACGGCTGTCATTACCCATCAACCACAAATAAACGCACCAGACATACAGCCGAGCCTTAGTTCCCTGAGCCCTCTTTCAACGAAGTTGTAGACGCAATAAATCGATTGAAAAACAACAAGGCTCCCGGAGTCGACTGCATACCGGCATAGCTTGTGAAGCATGGAGAAGAGGCAACCGCCTGATTACAACTCGAACTGATTACAACGATATGGGATAAGGAAGTCACTCCGGAAGAATGAAAAAGATAGTCGTTCCCATTTTCAAAAAAGGCGACAGATCTGACTGCAAAAATTACAGAGGAATATCATTGCTCCCAACCACATACAAAATACTAAAAAATGTGATACTGATGAGAATCACACCGTATGCAGAAGAAATACTGGGAGATTACCAGTGCGGATTCTGTAGGAACCAGTCAACGAGCGACCAAATGTTCACAGTAAGGCAACTGCTGGAAAACAAGTGGGAATACGGAGAGACATATCACCAACTCTCGTTGACTTCAAAGAAGCCTACGACTCAGTCGCATGGCAGACTCTACCATATTGTAGTTGACCCGGGAATCTCGAAAAATATGCCGCCCTCATTCAAATCTGCATGAACGAAAACAAAGGGCGAATTAGAATAGAACACCACCTCTCAGAACCATTTGAAATCCGGGACGGACTAAAACAGGGAAATGGCCTATCACCGTGTCTTTTTAACATTGTGCTCGAGTATGTCATCAGAGAGGTACAAGACGACAACATGGCCGGATCATCCCTGATCGAGGTCACACAAGTGCTTGCATATGCGGATGAGATCGCCGTTCTGGGCGATAAAGTAGAAACTGTATGTAAAAACAGTGAAATCATTATGCAAGCAGCAGAAGAGGTGGGCCTAGAAATAAATGGAGACAAAACAAAATACATGATTACGGCGAGAGCAGGTGGACCTCAGGGAACACATATAAACATCGGAGGCACATTTGAAAAAGTTAAAGAATTTAAATATATGGGAACAATACTGACGGCCTGTAATGAAATGTCGAAGGAAATTAACAAAACACTACACACCAGCAACGCTAGTTGGCACACAGTCAGGATTCTACCTTTAAGAATCTTACACCAATCCTTAGTGGTACCTCACTAGGTGGCTGGGCATTGGAAGTTTTGAAAGATAGTCCAGGATTTCTCCCACCACTTCAAGAATCTTACACGAAAGCTTGGTGGTATCGCACTAGGGGGCTGGGCATTGGAATCCAAAGTACCACTTTTGAAATAACACATTACTAACTTCACTCCACTTAAAGTCCTGTTCGTATATTTATGTCTTGTCGAATTGCGCCATAAATATAAACCTCTTGACCAAAATAAAAGCCAGTTTATTCATTGATACCCCATTATAAATCTTCTCGGGTTTAGCCATGCACGAATACCTTTCCATGGTGGATTTACAATCCATCTTTACCCTCAAACATACATATGTCACTGGAGACATTAAGATTTGTAGCAACGGTCTCGTCGTTAATGCCACATATCGTCCAGGTACAGCGTTTCTCATGTCCGAAGTCAAACTTCCATTTATCCAATCAACCGAAAATTTACAATTAACATTGCGACATCGATTTATCGACAGACTGGTCGAACATCTGGCGTTTTTGCACAAGCAGACTGAATGGGACCCTGTTCACGGAGACAGGTTCGTAACCGATTGACTTAATAAAATTGGCTGACAAATCAAAAGCTAAACGTTTGTCCACTGAGATATTTGATCCACACTGATGGACATCGACTTCGGCTATGCTCCAATAACTAGATTTTCATGTCTTGAATGTCTAGAACAAGAACTCCCATTTCGGTGGATTTAAATGCCAGAAATCTGGACAAAGCTATTGCCGGAATCCGATTGAACTTCTCTAGGCCAAACAGAATTGTCGTTAACATTTTGATAGATTGGTGTTCACTATCTGCCACCCTATCTACCACTAAACTTATGGATCGCGGCCAGATTTCAACTATTAATTACTCGACACACTACACACTGGATTCACATCGAGAAACGGGTACAATGAACTAGTTACCCAGTTGTTGCAGTGGGGCAGAACGCTACCGACAGAATTAACAGAAACTGCAGTAGTTATAAATCATACCACGAAAACGAACAGCATGCCACTGGGCAGCTGTGGTTGCGGTAATTGAACGTCCATGTTGGTCAATGGTAACTAGGATGGCGTTTAAAAGAACTTTCACTTTCCGCGATTGTTTGCCTTATTGTCTTAGCGTTGCTTGCACACACATTGCATGGCGATTGCGCCCGATAAACACGTGTTATAGTAACCGGCCCTCTGAAAACCTGTGTAAGCCTGAGATTGGGGAAAGAGTACTACAGTCCACCGGGAAACCAGTTAGCGCGGTGCCAACAGAGGCAGCAATGAAAGATATAAATCGTACCGAGTGACGGAGAAGCCAATTGCATAATCGTGCAATACTCGGATACTACACAATGCTGGGAATGGCACCGGTGATTGCTCGCCGGCCAAAGGTGTTGTTGACCTCTAAGGGGGGCTTCAAGCAGTCTGGCCGGGTTCGTTTAGGCAGCGTACGTCTTCCCATCCACAGCGAATGAACGTGGAAATTGCTTAACACTTGACATCGTTTAGTGCTGATAATGGTCGGTCACGAGGTAAAGAATTCTTATTTTATGGCGATTATGACGAAACTTGGATGAATTGTTTTGAATTGATCGGATACGCTGGGGTGCACGTAGTATTGCTTCAGTGTAATCGGTAAAGGCTTGATGAACGCTGTCAGCAGTAAGGTTGTTGGATGCGATTGCTTTGTGTGCGCACGTGAAGACCTTCATGGTTGTGAGGCCACCAAAATTTATCAATTGCCTAATAAATTATTTGATAGTATATTCTTGCAAGCGTTTCGAATTTGACCTTTAGAAATCGAGAAAACAATGGTTGTAAATAATTTAGCAGATGAATAATGCCTTTTTGTGAAATTTCACAGGATTGTCTTAGCAATACGAGATAGGGAGTAGCAACCTTGGTATGTGATGTTCCTGGGAAATTGATGATCGTCGTTGTGGAGTTAAATAGTTGTCGTAAGGTTAACACTGGTTGAAACTTAAATGCCTAGACTTCTAATATCTCATCGACTTTGCAATAGAAACAGCAAAAAAATTTCAGATTGGACAAAATGACGTTACATGACTAAAGGTGAAATAAAAATAAAGTAGGTAGTGAAAGAGGTACTCATAGAACCACTAAATATTTAGTGGTGAAAGACAAACCGCTAAGAGAAGCAGTGGGTTGTAATAAAAGTAATAGTGCCAATGTCAATAAAACGTATTTACCTAAACAATAACTGGTAATAGAAAAGGAAGAGAGACTTTCGGGCATACCCTTCCATTTACTTTAGATGCCTGATCAACTAGCTGATGAACCTTGGTCTGTCTAACAGCATAGCAATCGAATAATAGATGTACGAGGGTTGCCTCTTATGTTTCGGGATTTGGCAACCCTAGTGTTGCAATCCGGCAATTGACAGCTCTGTCGTAAAGTTGGACATTTTTGAGGTTATACGCACTAAGAACGTTTTGACATACGAGCCCTATTTGTGTTGTTTACAGTAACTTAAAAGATTCATCTCGGCCCAAAAATGGAATTAAATCGTCAACATTTTCGTGCGATTATTTTTTACAACTTTCGGCGTGGATTAACTCAGCAACAGTGCATGGATGAACTTAATTCAATTTTTGGCTATGAAGCTCCATCAAGGACCAGTGTTTATCGATGGTATGGTAAATTCAATCGTGGTCGTAGTTCACTCCAAGATGAATTTCGTGAAGGTCGTCCAAAATCAGTTGTTGTTGCGAAAACCATTGATGCTGTGGGCGAACTGATATTGGAAGATCGTCACGTGACCTATCGTGAGATTGAGACAACCTTAGGCGTTAGTGGGACCAGCATACATTCAATATTGCATAAACATTTGACCGTCAAAAAAATTTGTTCGCGTTGGATCCCACACAATTTGTCAATCGCCCAAAAAAAGGCTCGTGTCAATTGGTCGAAAGAAATACTCAAAAAATACGGTCGCGGTGCTTCGAAACACGTCTATGACATCGTGACAGGTGATGAATCGTGGATTTACGCGTATGAGCCCGAAAGTAAACAGCAGTCGACTGTCTGGGTGTTTCAAGAAGAGCCAAATCCAACAAAAGTTGTTCGCGCACGAAGCACTTCCAAGCAAATGGTCGCCTGTTTTTTCGGAAAAACTGGACATGTCGCAACCGCACCACTAGAACAACGCAGAACAGTCAATTCTGAGTGGTACACAACCATTTGTTTGCCAGTTGTCTTCCAAGAAATCAGGAAAACCAACCGCCGAAGACGAATCACTCTTCACCACGACAATGCGAGCTCTCACACATCGGCTGCGACAACTGCATTTTTTGGCACTCAAAACATCGATTTGATGGGTCATCCGCCGTATAGTCCCGACTTTGCACCGAATGACTTCTTTTTATTCCCGTACGTAAAAAACAAACTGAGAGGTCAACGTTTTTCGACACCTGAAGAAGCGGTTGCTGCATTCAGAATGCATGTGTTGGAGATACCTCAATCAGAGTGGCAAAAGTGCTTCGACAATTGGTTCAAACGCATGCAAAAGTGTATAGATCTTCATGGGGAATATTTTGAAAAACAGTAAAGTGCTTTTCGATGATCAATATTTGTTTTTGTTCTCTAATCCCGAAATATAAAAGGCAACCCTCGTAATCTTATGGACTGCCACAAGAGGGAATATCAAAAGCATGAGAGACAGCACTGGAAGTCTTGGCAATAGAACCCAGTCAACGTTAATTTTTTTTTTGTTTATAGTTATCAGCTGAGAATGACGACCAACTTTTCGTATTCAAAACTACCTACTCCTACACTTAAATGATAAATCCAAGGCAAGAACAAGATGAACGCAAGCCGAGCTCAAACTATTGCAAGCGATCTATGAAACGTAGGGCAGGAATGTTGATGGAAAACGTTGACACAGTTAGATCGAATTTTGGTTCAATCGATTGAAGCCATTTATTGGCTTAATACAAGCAACATTACTACTTAAAAACTATACTATATACAGGGTGGACCATATTTTCCGTCGGCGTGTAAACATTGAATAATTTTGACATTTATCAACCTATTGACTTGAGTGGACATGTTTTTAAAACGGTAATTATTTTTAACAATTTTAACCATGAATCGCTTCACACCGAAACAAAGCACCAAAATAGTTACGCTGTAAATTGTTTTGTTAACTTAACAATAAGGCAAGCACAGTCTGGCGACACTGTTCATCGTTTGGTGTCGAATTTTGTAGAGCACGGGACAGTGAGAGACCGCCGGCATGCTATTCATCAACGCCGAAGACGTTCCACTAAACTAGTTGAAGCGATGAGAGCGAGTATCACCGAGAAACCGCATGTGTCGTATCGCCACCGCGGTCGGAATTTTGGGATCAATGGAATCACCTTGCGGCGCATTTTGAAGAATGGTTTGTATTTGTTTTCGTATAAAGTTCAATTGACTTAAAAAACATTGCTGACAGATCGTTCACGTCGCTTGGAATACGTCCAAACAGCCGTTCGAATGATTAATACTGAACCCCATCTTTGCAAACAAATTTCGATGATCGACAAGGCCCATTTCACACTCTCTGGTGCCGTTAAAAAGCAAAATTGGCCCATTTGGGGAATGGAGAATCCACAAGAGATCCATGTGTTGGAGACCGAGTAGAACACAACTGCCGGCTGGCGGACTAAGCATCGGCTATTTATACCGATTATTCTCCTTGTTCCTTTGATGAATATGGGAACGGGGACACAGGGACACAAACGAGAATTTAAGCAGTGGCAGTTGGAGAATTGGGAAAAACATACGAATTTAATCAGTCAACAACGCTTTAACATCAAACAACTGATTGTGGTTGCAAAGAGATCTTATGTACGGTTGCGGATTTAATGTTGCTGAATTAATTATTAGGTGTACGAATGAGTTTCCGCCGTTTTCTATAAAAAATTAGGAATTCATTGTCAAAGAACGGTACATGACGTTTTATTCAAAGTATTGTCCATTGACACTACTTTTTCCCATATTTCTGCCAGCATCCGGATACTATGTCGGAAGAACTCGTCATCCTTTGAGGATATCCACGAATCAACCCATTGTTTCGTAACTTCATATGTTGTTAAGTGTTACTCGGACAGACCATTTGCCATGGATCGAAATAAGTGATAATCAGAAGGGGCAAGATCTGGTGAATACAGTGTGTGGGGTAGGACTTCCCAATTCTTCTCAGTGTTTGCAAATAGTTTGCCGAGTGAGGATTGCCTTACGGTGACGTATTGCATCCGCGGATCAGGTCCAACACGGCTGCCTTACACAATGAGAACACCAGCAGCACCTTTCGTCATGCGCTAAGACACGTCCTCGAAGAGCTCGACGGAGGGAGAGTAAGTCCCGGGACCAGAATGCCGGGCGTAGAAGAGAAATGGACACGCCTTAAGAATACTGTCATTAGTACTGCCAACTTCATCTTAGGCAGTAATCGTAGAGATCGGAACGACTGGTTTGATGATGAGTGCCAACTAGCAACTAAACGTATGAATGCTGCATACCAGGCAGTGCAAGAGGCTCATAGGACCCAGTACGCGAGGAGAAACACAAAGAGCTCAGAAGATCTGAAAAAATACTTCATAGACAAAAGAAAAGTGCCTGGGAAAAAGAACTTGTCTGTGAAATAGAGAAAAGTAGAGAGCCAGGTCCGCACCAGGCGCGGAAGCTCTAGCAAATAATCCGCAGTATGACGCGGTACATACCACGTTGCACTTACTGCAAGGATAAAGAGGGTAATCTGATCACCGATCGTGATGGCATTCTGGAGCGATGGGAAGTGCACTTCAATGAATTGCTAAATGGTCAGCCCACAGAAGAATTGGAGGTTCCACCAATGCAAGATCAAGACCAAATGCTGCCGCTACCAAGCATTGAGGAAACATTAAAAGCCATAAGGCAACTCAAATCAAATAAAACCCCCGGAGCTGACGGCATACCAGCTGAGCTGATCAAACAAGAAGCAAGAGCGTTACATCACGCAATTCATGAGATCGTGGTGCACGTATGGGAGCAAGAGGAGATGCCGGAAGATTGGCGTCGTGGTATAATTTGTCCCACACATAAGAAGGGAGATATCACAGTATGCAGCAGTTATAGGGGTATAATATTGCTGAGTACCGCCTCTAAGATACTCTCCACTATGCTACAAGATCGGATAGCCCCATGCGATTAAGCCATCACTGGTCAATGTCAGTGTGGCTTCATCCCAGGCAAATCAGCGATTGATCAGATATTCGCCATTAGGCAGGCGATCATATCATCGATATCATCTATTTATACACTTTATGGCCACCTATGACAGCGTAGCCAGGGTAGAACTATATAATGCCATGGGAGAGTCCAACATTCCAAACAAATTGACACGACTTTGTAGGTTGACCATGACCAACGTAACTAGTCAAGTAAGAATAGCGGGATTGCTGTCTAAACCAATAAACATCTTTAATGGACTCCGACAAGGGGACAGTCTGGCCTGCCTCCTCTTCAACCTGGCGTTGGAGAAAGCAATCCGTGACTCTGGCGTCACAACTAGAGGGACTATTATCACCAAGTCCAACCAGATACTTGCCTACGCAAATGACATCGACATCATCGGTAGAACCGAATCGGCTGTACAGGACTCCTTCACCCAGATCGAGCAGGTGGCACAAAAACTGGGACTGCACATTAATGAGGGGAAAACTAAGTACATGGTGGCAACTTCTGCGAAGAGAAAACCTAACGTTGGTCAAACTATCAGGATAGTGGAGCACGAATTTGAAGTAGTACTATCCTTTAACTACCTTGGGTCAATAGTATCAGCCGATAACAATATGGAAGAAGAAATACGCAAACGGCTGATCAAATCCAACAAAGCCTACTATGGTCTATCAAGGCTCTTTAAATCCCGAAATTTTATCCAGAACATCCAAGCTACTACTGTACAAGACCATGGTCTTACCAGTACTCATGTATGGATCCCAGACCTGGATGCTCAATAAAGGCAGTCTGAACTCTTAGCCGTGTTCGAGAGGAAGGTCTTAAGGAGAATTGTTGGCCCCCTATGTGAGGGAGGACGATTCCGGAGACGCTACAACCATGAGTTGTACGCAATCTACCTTGAAGCTAATGTTGTAAGAAAAATCAAGCTCGGTAGACTCCGGTGGGCGGAACACCTAACTCGAATGAGCGAAGAAAGGAAAGTCCTTTGTGGCAGGAGACAGCGCGATAGACCTTGTCTACGATGGAGGGATGGTGTGGACCAGGACACACAGAGCCTGGGAGTGCCAAACTGTATGACATCGGCTCGAAATCGGGACCAATGGAGAGATTTATTAAATAAGGCCAAGACCGGATCGCGGTTGTAGTGCCGATGATGATAAATATTCCAGTGTGCGCTGAACTGCGATGGCGGCGTCTACAGACCCAAACGTAAATTCTCAAGGAAATGCTGCTCCAACTAATTGTGGTCTCTCCACTAAGACGGCATCAGCGAAGCTCTATGAATAAATTCACAGTGTAGCCTTTTGTTTCGAATCGAAGTACAACGACGAGAGTGAAAGGTTGGAGGATCTACAAGACAATTGCACGCATTATAAAGAAGATTACTGCGGCATCTAAATCTCAGGAAGGCCTACAAGCTCCAATTAAAGTAAGAATAAATGTACAAAATAATCATGATTCCATTTGCAGTTAGCAACCAACAGACTAAATGCTTAATTGAGTGTGGACACTGACCCAACGGAAAACACGAAAGCATCCGAGCCGACGGAATCAACGACACCACAGCCACTATCACATAAAGCGCCAAACCCCGGAGTCATCGCTAATCCCAGATAGGGCGTCCCGGTTGCGCAATCAGTGAGTACCTACGCCAATAGTCCTTCCTCCCGCTTGAACTAGCTCAAATGATCACCTGGTCGAGGCAACTACGCCAACGGTATTCCGACTAGTTGCTGGCCAGCACCTACGACTTAGTACAGCGCTACCTCGGCAAGCTTCGAATCCGCCTCGTCAAGAGTTCAAGAGTGGAATCACGTCGAGATTTTATTTCATGCCCGATCAAAAGTCAAAGAACTACGTTAGAATGATTCTACGATCTCTGCACATACGGAATCTCCTGAAGATGGCGATGCCCAGGTCCAAAACGGCCAAAGGGATTTTATCAAAATGAAATTAAAATGTTCGTTAAGTACGACACAGTATTCAAGAATGATCAGGAATCAGCATCAAGGACTCGTTAGTTCATGTCTTAGGCCTTCAAAGGAAGCCGAACTCCGACACTTACAACTTTCGAAACCAATTGGGATACCTCTCACCAGTCACCAAATGCTCCATCGTGTCCATGGTCGCCCGATTTTTTGAGCCACGGAGAGACTCGGCAGGATCTGTCTCCATCCCATCGAGCACCGTTCAGATGACATGACGTCTAAATGGAAGTAACAGCTAAACTCCGTCCCGCCCCGCGATGGAATATCTAAAAGAAAGTTCCGCGGGGATCAACGGGAATATGTGCCTGGCGGGAGGTGGTTTTAGTCGGTAAAACCCCGGCATGCCTCTAGATCGCTCTAGAGGTATCTTTCGAAAATTTTCACCTTCCTACCGAAACAAAAAAAAATCAAATGCAAACGATTTAAGCAACACGACTATGAAAGGTGGTTCAAAGGAATACCCCGCAAGGGGTCAGCTCAGGACGATGGCGATGAGATGGTTCCTCATCCAGCCAACCACCGAATGCAACTTGGAGTCTTGCCGACAGAAGAATACGATTCGGTGACCCTCACCGCACATATAACACGTTCGTGTTATTTCACCTGAATTTA
The DNA here is from genome assembly GCA_963931805.1 of Microdon myrmicae. Lineage (NCBI taxonomy): Eukaryota > Metazoa > Arthropoda > Insecta > Diptera > Syrphidae > Microdon > Microdon myrmicae. The sequence goes on from OZ007502.1 coordinate 37,289,406, forward strand.
GGACATCACTCGCGGTCAATGGGACACCCAGTATTTCACATATTTACAAGTAAACACAACTTTAACATGAATGACAGAGAAGCAATGCTCCGCGACCAGTCCATTCACTGACGCCCAGATAGGGTGTTGCCCGCCTCGGCACCGGACACCCCTGTGTTCTACAGTTCAGGTAAGCGATATTGTCTTCAAGCAGTTTAAACACTAACTCACAGAACTTTTCACGGCTATGCAGGCTTAATGGAGTTCGTATCACGTACGAATCGGTTTTTTTGTGATCAGTTTATGGATCAATCCGAGCTGATCCAAGTGCCACGTTTAATTCGGAAAGCAAACTTTCAGGAAATGTAGAGTCCGCATTTTTATACTTGTTGCGATCTTTAGCCGTCGGAGATGTTCTTAAGGCTTTTCTGCTAAAAACTCTGCAAAGCAACTTCTGGGATGCGCGCGGAATAATTTTCATTGACTATCTTGAAAAAGGAAGGACCATCAACAGCGACTATAACACAGCGTTATTGGACCGTTTGAAGGACGAAATCGCCGAAAAACGACCGCATTTAAAGAAAAAGAAAGTGCTGCTTCACCAGGACAATGCACCGTGTCACAAGTCAGTGAAAATGATGGCAAAAATCCATGAATTGGGCTTCGAATTGCTTCCGCATCCACCGTATTCTCCAGATCTGGCCCCCAGCGACTATTTCCTGTTCTCAGATCTCAAAAGAATGCTCGCTGGGAGGAAATTTTCGTCGAATGAAGAGGTGATCGCCGAAACTGAGGCCTATTTTGAGTTGCTTCACTCAAAATACTATAATTCACAAACTAATGATCCGACACCTGTCAAGTTTATACACGCGTCATTTGAAGTTTAGGGCTAACTACAAATCATATGGATTTAATTCTAGTGCCGCCATCTATGTGTCAGGCCGGGGACTTTTCTATTGACCTGTTACACATATGAAATTGGCCAAACGCAGACGTATCCAACCCGGGTGGTAGCGATCAATAATCTTTCGGTGCACCACAATTTTCTCTGAACGAGGAAATTGCATAAATCCGAACGGAACTTTGGAAATCTGTGTGGAGGTTAGTGGGACTCGACCCAAGATTCCAAATCTACTAGTAGAGATCGTTTCCGTAACGCCTCGAACTGATGACGCAGTAGTTCGTGTTCCATAGCTAAAACAAACTTAACTACTTGTTACTACGAGAAACATAGAATTTTCGGTGCAAGAGGCAAAGTCCAAACCACAAACAATTTCAATGCAGACGAGTCTGTGGCGTACAGATACACACACAATACACAAGCAAATAGTGAAAAACACCGAACGAAAATCGAATAAGAAAATGCATCAGAGCCGTATACCATAGCGATAACATAACAAATCCACATCAGTCGAATGTACTTGACTTTAGAAATCGATTTAGTACACACGGCCAGTAGCTTGATGCTTCATTGCTTCGCTTCTCAACCGTTTCATCGTGTGTTCAATTCACCTTCTTCACTATCCTTGCTTAACGCAATAACCTGATCTGTGTACACACGGCACACACTTTCCCATGGTAAACAGAACTTCACGACACGATCACGACTTCCGCATACAGCACCGGCACACTCGCCGCTCCGGCGTTCTCTCGTTCGCACACGAAGCTGATCGTAACAAAGTTACTCAGGAGGGAATAGTGTGGCGTTTCTAACAGATACACACACAATACACAAGCAAATAGTGAAGAACACCGAACGAAAATCGAATAAGAAAATGCATCGGAGCCGTATACCATAGCGATAACATAACAATTCCACATCAGTTGAGTGTACTTGAGTTTAGAAATCGATTTCGTACACACGGCGGTGGCCTGATGGGTTGCGCTTTGGTTCAATTTTTGGTGATTCTAACTGTCATAACGTTCTTGGCTATCATCCCAAACGCTATAAGTCCTTTAAAGTATCTTGCCGATCTCTGGCGGAGAGTCAAACACCGACTTTGCGATTGACGCAAGTGCTGATATCTACGTCCTCCCACGATTATTCACACCTGCAATAGCCTGTCTGGCACGTTAAATTTCGCTGCGAATAACTCGGTAGTGGCAAAATATGATCGGAGATTTCTCACTTTAAATTTAGGCCTCCGGCGACCCATTCACTAGGTATAACCTTAAGAAGAACATGGCAGTCGTCAACAACAATTATACGTATGACCTCGGGAGCAAGGGTCAAAACAAAATCTTTTAAAAAAAAAGGAAACGAATAAATAAATAAAAAGAAAAAAATGGCCGCGTCGGCGAATTAAAACGATGCCATTGAAGCAGCAGGGGTAAACATTATAGCCCGTAAAGTTAAGCCAGAGAGTATGGTAAGTACATAAAAACTGTAATTAGAATCAATAAAATTCCACTCTACTCTACTCAATTTTCAAATAAGAAAGTGTTATTTCAGACCGTGTGAGGGTGTGTGGTGTCTTACGACTTCTTCGCACCAGTACGAAGACAGAGCTTCCATTGTTTTTTTTTATTTCCAAGGAGTTGTCACGTATTATAATAAACAACCGACCGACTAAATTCAAGAATCAGGTTCCTCAATCTGTACAATAAATTCTCATCATCAACAATCCAGCTTATTGTGCCGTCCTCACATAACTTATTAAGCTTTGTCTTTGGGCTGTTTGTCCTTCTTGTTGTGACACCTCCTTGACTAAACCCCACTAAACGCTGTCATCGAAACGAATTAAAACCCAAAACCTGTCATTAGTTAATTAATTCCCGCCAAAGAACAAGTAATTTACACTGCATGGTAGAGTCATGGGTTCCTACAACACCCAATCACTATAGAGCTGAACTTCATAAGTCATCGAGCTATACAAGTGATCGTGAGCTTCTGCACCCGTAACCTAATTATAATTTCACGTCTACTCCAATAAAAGTGTTTCTTACTTGTTAAGTTTACTTCTGGCGCTCCCTCCCTTTCCCAACAGTCAGTCTTTCGTGTTTTTTATTTGCATTCACTTAATAGCCTCGTAGGAAGAAAAAGGCAAGATTTGCAAAAATCACCGCATTGCCGGTGGCGATGTTGAGACACCAAAAGGGTTAACGACACCTCAGTGTATACGACCTAATATGGCGGCTGTAGGAATTGACAGTGTCTAATACGGTCTACGATTAGATTCGTGTCTGGTTCTGCAGCTTTGACCTTCTTATAGCTTTATTGTACGTTCGCGTTTATTAGTTAGCTCCACTACCTCTGGTTGGCTCGTACAAAGAAACTGCCACAAAAGTCATTTTAAACTGGTTACTAGATAAAGGTTTTGTAGGTCTCTTGATCTCATTGAAAAGTTGTTTGCGGACAACAATTAACCTTACAAGATTCTAGTATGGTTATAAAGTAGAGCAATGTTTGTATCTATATAGACACATTGTTCTAGGTCTAGCATAAATTTCTAGAAAGGTTAATCGTTGGCTGCTTACAAATTTATTGTTTTGAAGAAAACTTTTATGAGAATGGTAGAACAAAATTAAAGGCATTTTAAGCCCTTAAAGACTTAAATTCTATGAATTTCAATTAAATTTGATAGGGGGTAAATCTGTATAATATAACAGTATTATGCAAATGGGGTTAGAGGTAAATTAGTGTTCTGATTAAGAGTAAATTCTATTCACGTAACCGTTTTCAACAACATAGACACGATTAGTAAGTTAAGCAACAGCGGCAGAGTTTGAATTCATAAAAGAGTGAGTGACTGTTGTTCCTCAAAGACTCCAATTAAAGTGAACATTGAATTTTTTCAATGACTCATTAAAATCCACGTAAATTGAAAGCATCACAGATGTTGCTGTTACTCTTTCAATTATTCTTTAGAGTGTTCTTTTTTTCTTTTGTTTTGAACAACATACATGGAAAATAGAATTTTTTAACTCATTAATTCACTGTACAAGTGTAAGATTAGGTAAAAGATAAAGGAAAAAGATTTCGACGCAGTCGGTGTTGAATGCCTGAAAATTGTGCTCACGAAGTGTCAAATGACTAGGCCGTTCGACATGTGCTCGTGCGCGAAGTGTAGTTCGACTGGAGAACGATTCTCTGTGTTAATCTACCCGCCTCACATTGATTTCACCACTCTTTGAATGATGGCTCCCGCAAATAGCTAAGAAACAACCTCTAAGTGGTCAGTCGCGGTAGTAATAAAATCATCATCATCATCATCATCGGGATTACAAGCGGGAACTGGTCTTGGCCTTATTTAGCAAGTCCTGAGGCTTGTTAAATTTTCTACAATGATTTGTTTTTTCCGGGCAAGGTCATTAGTCTTGCGCCCGAGTAATAAAATACATGTAGAAAAAGAATACGAATTCTACCTGTGTGTCTAACAGCAAAATTGAATATACTGCCCTCGAGTCTCTTACGAATACCATTGGACGACTCGAAATTCTATCGAGCGCATGCAGTGCTACTTCTAACCCTCCCTAACAA